>JARFXV010001063.1:0-410734 GCA_031761425.1 Cosmopolites sordidus | reverse complement strand
CCCAACGCCCCTCTATCTAAAGTTAACAAGAAAAATTACACTGGTGATTTATGACCAAATTTTCATTTTCTTACTATGGAATAAGTTTATATATTTACTGTTCTAATATTTAGAGTTTATTTTATATTTTGGATGTATATACATTTTGTTATGTTCTTTAATATAATGTTTGTATTATTTATTTCTTTTTATATTTTCCCTCTTGAAGTATTTTTCCATTACACAGTTTTTTGGAATTCTACAAATCAAATACCAAACTTTCAATGACACAACTTTGTTTATTTTAAACTATTTTATTCTTGACAGTATTTCATCAGAAAAATTTATTTTACAAATAAGATGATAAAACAGAATTTTTAACGATTTTACATGGAAAAAAAAATAGTTATAGAGTTATATTGTTGAAAATTAGACAAGGATGTATCCTATCACCTCGGTTATTTTTAACATTTATGGCGAATATTAATTACGAGACTAAATAACTGGGAAGGAAGATTTTTGGTTGGTGAGAGTAAAATCAGTAACATTTGTTTTGCAGACGACACAACACTAATGGTAGGAGCGTACAAGAGATGTTCGAAATATAAGAACGTCTGCAGGATGACGGTCAAAAATTGGAAATGAATTCGGAAGAGGCAAAATTAATAGTCATCAATGGAGAGCAAGATCTCCAATTGAACTCGCAGTTAAATATTCAGAGTTAACTTGTATATTCAAAGAGTTAACAATAGTAGATGAGACTGGTTACTGTGGAAGAGAAACAAAAAGGCTCATTATACTGGGACGGGCTGCCATGGACAAACTGCGGAAAATATAGAGTGATCGTGCTATAACGCTTAACACAAAGAGACTGGTACTTTCACTTGTATTCTCGATCTTTCTTTACGGCTGTGTAACTTGGACGATAAAGGCTTATGACAGAAAACGATAAATACTTTCGAAATGTGGTGCTGGCGGAGGATATTGAAAATCCTATTGGTGACTAAACAAGCAAATGAATCTGTCATCAAAGATCTACATATAGTTACCCGCCTAAGCAGCCTTGTGAATGGGAGAATCTTACAATTCTTTGGTCACATCATGAAAAGAAAAAAGTTAATGGCAGGAGACCTCAAGGACGAACAGCAAAATGGTGGATCGATCGGACTCACGACATCACCAGATGTGAACAGCAGAAACTGACACTTAGATGCATAAAGCCTTGGGGTTGCTGTGTTCAATTATGAGTTCAACCACTGAAGAGGGAGAGTCCTGTAAAAAGAAGTGTATTAATAAATTGAACAAAAGTTCTTTTTAAAAACGCAAATTTAAAATATATCTATTTAACAAATATCACCACTGTTCCAATATTTTTTTAACCGATAATTTTCAAGTTTATCGTCTTAACTTTTACTACTACTGATATAAACAAGACGAAAATAGACATTGCCATTTTTAAGAAAATGAAACCTTTTTTCCACGAAAATGGCAGCATTTTAAAAATGTTTAATGTAAAGATACCTTTTTGTTCAAAATGATGGAGAAATCGTTGTTTAAATTTACAAAAGTACTTTCCTTTATACCCTATATATAGGTATATATTTTTTTGCACAGAAGTCATGGATTTCAAGAATCACTTTCAAGGCACAATGTGATTATAATACATAAAAATTTAAAATAAGTTCTCAATTACTATCAAAATCGAGAGCTTTTACAACTCCCCTATAACATTTTTTACAAACCTTATGACGTGTTAGTTATCTCAGCTTCTTTACAAGAATTATCCACATCCATTAAAGAAATATTGTTATTCTTCATGGCTAAAACACCAAGAAAGATCCTGCCCTTGTTTGAATCCGGCGGTTAGGTGTTGAATTTCTTTGCTTCCGACTTCAGAAAAGGCAAAGAAATATCAACGAGTATTTTAACTGGGGCGGATATAACATTTGTTTCACCTAGAAATCAGAAACCTTCTTGTTATAGCAGTTTTTCCAATTAGTACATTTGAACTACTCACCATTGGCTGGGTTACAACAATTGATGTTGAACTCTTACTGTATTTTTTTTCAGAAAAGCAATTTTGTCTGCTTCACCATTCCTTCTAAATTAATTTTTCTCTTTATTATGAGAACGGATCAACTAGTTTCAGTTTTGTAAATGCAGTTTAATTAGGATTTTCAAGACCTTAAAAATAATATATTATAAGATAAGGGTTGCCATTTAAAATTTGTAGGTAGAGTGAGGTGAAACAAAATATAAGACATTGGTTTGCACTAACCCCCCACCCCCCAATAACTAAATTGACATGTTTTTGTCTAGAGCTAATTTTCATTCCTAAAAGAAATACTGAGGGTGGCGGTTTTTGAAATGAAAGCACTGTAAAATAAATATGTGCTTTCTCTGTAAGTCCTCCAGGCAAAATAAGTGGGTGCTTTAAAATTAATTCTTTTCCAATATGTTTAAGTAATATACAAAGTTCATGAGCACTTCCCATTAGTTGCTAGTAAATGTTTCTATTCCTCAATACAACTTTTAATAAATGTGTGTCTGGTGTCATAATCCATGTCATATATCCTGTATAAAGAACAAACTGTGGCCTCACTTTAATCCAAAACATTGCTATACCTCAAATGTGCCCTGCACAGTAAGCTTTAATATCTTTCTTCCCAGTTGCAACTTTCACACAGTCCTTGATGATTTGAGATCACAACAAAAATAATTTTGATCACCTACAATCAAATATTTTAATGGACTATTTAAATAGTATTTAAAAAAACAACTTTCTCTCCATTAATACATTTCTCATGTCTGTAAGTAAAATATGAGCTATTGCTTTCATAGAATGTCATGAAAATAGGGCCATTACATTTCATCATTATTTATATATATATATATATATATATATATATATATATATATATATATATATATATATATATATATATATATATATATATATATATATATATATATATATATATATATATATATATATATATATATATATATATATATATATATATATATATATATATATATATATATATATAAATATATATATATATATATAAATATATATATATATATATATTTATATATAAATATAATATAAATATATATATATATATATATATATATATATATATATATATATATATATATATATATATATATATATATACACGCCATGGTGTAAATAGAAGTGGAAGATAACACTATCAATGTATGGAGTAAGTGGTCCATCAATGGTAATGTATCTAAAGTTTGGAAAACTCTTTTCGTCTTTATACCTTAACAAACAGTTCTCCTGATGCACTCTATAATCATGCATAATACTCTTCCCATGCACAGCTCTATTAAGTAAATAATTTATTTAAATAAGTTAAAAGTCTTCGGTATTAAAACATATATATGTCTATAATATATAAATTCAAAAAAACAATGGAAAAATTTGGTTTAATGCCAGTTGAAGAGGTTTGGTTATCATTCCACTTCGTCGACATTAAGTAGTTTTATCAGCTCTTATTTAAATATTTGATATTACAATGTCAAAATAAATAAGATTCTTCTATTCATTTAGGAAATAAGGTGAGTTATTTTAATATATTTATTTATTATAATCTTTATACAAATATTGGCAGTATCAAACATACTTTCTATTTATTGGTACATAACTTCACATTTATCGTGTTTGTATATTATTTTTATTAATATGTTGTAACACTATGCTTCTAAGCAAATCGTTTAACAATGAAACAAGCTGTTCTGAAGAAACAAAACAAGCTGCTGATGAATCCACTTGTGAAGTCTTAGATTTAACGCTTGAAAATTACAGTCCTACACGGTCCGAACTGCAGTCGAATGATTCTAGTTCATTTCCTATAAGAGTTATTGAGATTCAAAGGGCATTCAATAGCGAGTTGAATAATTTCAATTTTTTAAAACCGCCTGTTCGGTATATCTATAATCCAACTGAATATGCTTCAGAACCTTTCGAGTTATATATTCACAAGTTTTGTCAGAATCCTAAAGAATTATTGTTTGTGGGAATGAAACCTAGTCCTTTTGAAATGTGCCAAACTGGAATTCCGTATGGTGATGCGAATTCAGTTAAGAACTGGCTGGGTATTGAAGGCAATGTTTCAAAACCTTCAGATGAGTGCCCTGCTAGACCAATTTATGGATTCAGTTACAATCCAAAAGAAAAAGGCAATGATACATTTTGGAAATTTTGGTCAGATTTGTGTGGTCCGCCGGAAAATTTCTTTTGCAATGCTTATGTATATATGTATTGTCCACTTGTTTTCATGGATGCAAAGGGTAGAAATATGCCTCCTTCTGAGCTACAGGTACCAAATCTAATTACAATAATATTTGTTTCATTGTTTATTCAGTTTCAGGACAGAAAGGAATTGGAATCCATATGCGACAAGTATTATTTAGAGTTAGTTTATGTGATACAACCCCGAGTCGTGATTGCTATTGGGGATTACATCAAAAAACGCATTGTTTCTATTTTTAAAAACTCAAATATATCATTGCCAGTTATTTATCTCCCTTGTCCAAACTACAGAACTGTAAAAATTAATTGGGTAGAAGAAGCCACACATTTCTTAGAAATCAACCAGTTGTTTAAACAGTTTCAATAACTGGAAAAGGTTGGTGATAAAGTAGATTAAGTAAACTTAGTGATAAATATGTTTTTTTATGAATAAAGCTTTACATTATTCAAGGGAGGCTTGAAACAATCAGGAAATTCCAGTTTGTATATTTATTTATGAAAGTGAAATTGTTGCAGTAGGAAGAAATGAACGAAACAAGAAATGCTACTACATATGTGGAATTTGTCTGCATAGATCGTGGTCAATTATTGTAAAGCAAAACTTCTTATTTTAACCAATGTTTTTGAGAAAGTCATCAATTTTTATCCATATGACTATTAGTGCTACCTTTCATAATTGATGTGATTGGGCCATCAAAAAACGGATATTTATGTTTATAATTTAAATCCAAGATACATTTATATACATTTCTTTTTTAATAAATAATATTTTTTTACTTTAATAAATTTTATTTCCTGTTATAAATCGATATTTTAACGTCAAATTTCGATTGTGTATCATGAAATTGTAAACTTTTATGCCATATATCGATCGAAGAATTTTAGGAAAGTAGTCAAAGAATTAATTTGCTATTGGTTAAAATCATCATTTAATTTACTCTATAAACATTATTGTCTAGACCAATTTTATGTGATGAAAACATTACCAAGGTATGGGAATATACAGGTACTTAAACAATTGCATTACACATTTATTACAAATATTTCATATAATTATATAAAGCATACAAAAACAGCTGTTTAAATAAATAAACATAGTGTTAAATACTGAGTACTTAATACATAAATAAAAATAATAAATAATTTCTCATATCTAAATAATTACTAATAATTAGGCATACTAATAAATTCATTAATCAACCACGTTAACTACATAGTTATATATCTTCATCAGATTCAGACGTGAAACTTTCATTTGCGTTGATTATAACAGATTCAACTTTTTCATCATTAAATGCATTCCTATTAATATGTTTATTATGTCTTCTCATTGGCCCAAATTAATTCTATGGCATTAAAATCACAATGATAGGGTGAGTCTTAAAATTTCATGGCCATGTTCTCTTACTAGCTCATCAATTATATATATATATATATATATATATATATATATATATATATATATATATATATATATATATATATATATATATATATATATATATATATATATATATATATATATATATATATATATATATATATATATTTTGCACTTGCAGTAATTCTGGTTTTATGAATTTTTGTCACATTTAATTGTTTTTTTCGAAGTACACTATGCATTATCCATTACTATTAAGGCTGGCTTTTATTAAGGCTAAACTTAGAATTAGCTGTGTCGTCATCCATTTTTGAAACATGGTGTTGTTCATTTCATCGTGGTAATCGTACGTCAAAAATCTGTTGTTTATATTTCAGTATGTTCTTAGAATCAGCCAATATAAATTCTGTTTTTATTAAAGATTTGTAATAAAATGTCTTTGGTTAGGTTAGAATTATTAAAGGAAATAAAACTTTATGAATCTTTACAAATACTTACCTATAACAAAATAATCAATAACAGTAATTAGCCCTACCAGGGAACCCAAACCGAAAAGCGCTAGATCTCCAGCCGCCACCGGGGAAAAGCGAAAAAAGCAGCTTCCCCAAAAAAGAAAAAATAAATTATAAGAACTTATTTTACAATAACACCGAACTTTACAGCACAAAATTTCCCTAACAATAACAAAACAAGTCAAATGACAAATAGAACTGCTGAACTTAACAGAGGAACTTTTAACGACCGGTACGAACAAACACCTTTTAATTATTGGTTACTTTATGTTTCTACACCGCTGTAACGCTATCGTAACGTACCTCTCTTACTCGAAGACATACATATTGATTTTTATCGCCTTATCTCTCGTTCGATAAAGAAAAAGAACATATTGAGGCAATGTCTATGATATAGGAAATTAATAACGTCATTTCATGACGCACGGGTAATCTCTTGGCGGTTCAACTTTTTTGTTTATATTTGTGTCTGTAGAAGCTGGTATACTATATACCACAACTCTGTATGATCTCATAGTACATAGCGTAATGCCTGTTTGTAAAAAATAACAGGTTTGGGGGAAATACTGTGCTTGATGTAGCAGGAATTTTGAATCCTGTTATAATAACTGGAGGTTACCACGCCAAAGAAGCCACGGGCCTGCTGAAGCAATTTTACAAAGGACATAATCCCAATCCTTCTCTTATCTGTTATACACTGTTGTATGACCAAATTTTCATTTTCTTAGTAAGTATATTACTGTTCCAATATGTAGAGTTTATTTTATATTTTGGATATATAAATTTTAATATGTTCTTTAATACATGTTTGTATTATTCCGGTTAAGCCCCCAAAATTTATGTAACCTCTTATTTTCTCTTTTGGGAACAAAATTAGAAAATACAGATCACAGCGACGGCAGCTGTTCGCCGGGAGCACCGGGAAGAAGGTCCAGGATAGAATGAAGCTGCGCGACACAATGGGCGCCACCCGGTTCGTTAATATATCTGATATTTAGAAAATGCCCTGGAATCGGGAAGGGGTCTATCTTAAATAAATCAGTTTACTGGATTTTATACATTTATTTCAGAAAAGCACACTCAAAAAAAAAAACGACACAAAGCACATTAAAAGATGGAAAAAATACAACTATCAAATAAAAGACACAGGAAGTTAATTTGCTAGTAATTGCTAGTAATTGTAAACTTATAAATTATTACCTCTGTTCTGAGAACTAAAAAAAAAAAATATATATATATATATATACTGGGTGTCCAAAAACCCTGGATACGACTACGGGCAATCCGGTATCCCTTATGCGGGGGTCCCGAAATAATCTTGATCTGACTAACCGGTTACTGTGCCATATGGCCCCAAAAAGAGTAAGGTTTTCACAATGGTCGTGCTCTGAAATAGGTGGTCTCTACAAGAATATCAGAAAAATCAACCCAAGCATGACTTGGCCAGCAAACCTACGTACCTCTGTCGGAAGGGTAAGGCGCGAAAACGTCCGCTCACCTGGAGATTTGGAGTTAGATTGTCTTGACCTTGTCCTAACGATACAGGAGCTCTTTCAATTAAAAGTTCGCCCGAAATAAACCTACCGGTAGCGATCAAGAATTTGTGAACGCTACAACATATCAAACTTTCTTTGCACCCAACTATTTTCTGTTGTATTAAAAAAATCTCTCCACAGGATTAAAATGTTTTGTTTTAATTTTGGGAGAGTAAAGAGAAATGTTTTTGAAATAAAGTTAAAAAAAAGTAGCACGAGATATAACAATTTAAAAAATAAGTAATTTTACAATTTCAACGCGTTATTTTTATGGTTAACGGATATAGTAACTCGAGTAGTTAAAGAGAGATTGAGTTAATTAATAGATTAGAGTAAAGAGAAATTTATTTTAATACAAACTTACCGAAAACAGCTTTAGAATTTATATCAGAAAGCCGTGATTTGTGTCATAACTTGAGTAACACAAGAATAATTTTTACATCTCACCCACAGTTTGGAATTGAAGCCGAAAATGTTTTCTTTTTCTAAATTTTCTAAGCATAAAACTTGTTTACATTTAAAGCATATTCAATTTCTTCCAAGTTCTAATAACTCTATGATACGCTTTGAATATAAAACTAACATGATACGCCTTTCTTCTCCGAGGTAAGAATTGACACTTTCATTTTTTTTCTATCGATTTAGCTTTTTTTTCTTTTGCTTTCTGCATGGCAGAAACATAATTTTTTTTCTTTTATAAATTGTCCTTTATGCCGTAATTGCTTTGGCATTTTTTAAATTAACATTAACAACCTTTATAAATAACACGATCACATGAATATACTACCCTCTCGATTCTCGATCGAAGTAACATCTTCTTCTCCTTCTCTGCCTACCACGCCGCGATCGCCAGTAGTAACGGTCCGTTCCGACACACCCCACTCCAGACAGGCCGGCTAGACACGAGCCGAACCCGTCTGGGCCGCCCGATAGGCCGGCACCATGGTGTCCGACCACAAGTCGGACTCGGATATCGACATTGACAACCTGCGAGAAGAATTCCGAAAGGGGATGCATCCGATCCTGACGGAAGTACTCCAACAATGCCAGGCATTGAAAGATCAAAATCGCGAATTGCGAGCACAAGTACGCAGCATTGCCAAAGAAACCGAACAAGGTTGCAGTGACGCGCTGGAACAATTCAGCAACGAAAATGCAGAACCGCATCGGAGAGCTGGAAGCCAAAATATCGGCCCAGTTCTTCGACATCAAGAAACTCAGAAAAGCGGCCGAACCCAGCAATAGTCCGCCCGCCGCCGCTCTCCAACCGAAGAAAACAGCTGCTACCAAGCCTGAGCCGACACCAAAAAAAAAGGAACACTACCGCCCCGTCATCGTCAGACGAAGCGGAAGAATACCCCGACCTCCCAACGCCAAAACAATCATTAAACGTCCCGGCATCAACAAATCCGGGCGTTTTACACTATTTCGAAAAAATCGCCACCAACGCTTCCACCCCCATGGACACTAGCCCGTCCACCGCAAGCGTCCAACCCAAAACGCAGCCGCCAAATGCTGGAACAAGCTTTCAAAAACATTCCAAGCTAAACAATGCATCTTTACGGACGCCAAGTCAGTGCGACTTGGCATCCAATTCTTCCCTACATCTGTCGATAACCACCGCAACATAACTCGCTTCCTGAACGCCAACAAAATTATTTCTGACGTGCGAAAGAGAGCTCAACGTCGTCATCCGCGGCGTCGACTCCAACATCGAAACCGAAGACCTCATCGCCGACCTTAAATTCCAAGGTTTCGAACTTTCCGAAATCAGAAGGATGACCCGCACCAACGGCAGGAAAATGCCGCTGACCAAAATCCGTCTACCCAGAACCCAGAAGGACATAAATATCACGACCTCGCCATAGGTGGTTTGCCCAGGGCTTCGCTTCAATCAATCAAATGCAGAAAGTGCGCAAAATACCACAAAGCGGCCTCCTGGCCTAATCTAAAAGAACACCCGTACATCTTCATAAATTATATCGGCGAGCATGCCGCCACATTCACCGGCTGCCCAGCGCACTCAAAAAAACAGACCACTAAAACCGCCAGCAACCACGACCCCGGATAAGTCCTTCACCGCAGCAACCGCCACAACGCCAAACCTTAACGAAGGCGTGAAGGAGGCCTGAAGGAATTCCTCAATAAAACGACACTGTAAATACGCATCAAAAAGAAACGCCCGCCTGAAGCCCCCACGTCAAAATTCCTATGCCAACCTCTCCGAAAGAAGTCTTCTCGTTGTCCTCCCCACACCGCAGCGTGTGCAAGCCCCGCCTCATCTACAGTTCACCGACAGCAATCTCATTCGCTGACGGGACTTCGTTCAACCACCTGGAGCACAAATCAAACAGACCTAACTCCTTAAAAATCATCAACAAATGAATATATTAGCAGTGATACATGTGGTCAGAGCAACGTTGCCAGATCAGCATAACCAAAAACATTTGTTAGTATGCGTGAATATCTGGTTGCCCAGCAAGCAGGTTGCTTCGCATTTTTGATACAGTAATACTCTGATTATACAATACTAAGCTGGAACTACCTTAAAATAGAGAAAAATTGATTTGCTCAAATACTTTTCCCCGCACCCTACATCTTACAAAGAGTTTTTGCAACACAATAAAACAATTCAATAAAAAAAAATCGTGTTTAATCACAGAGTTTTATAAATGCAATGTCAATTCTTTAAAAAGGCATAAATATTGATAAAAGAATTACGTTTTAAGTTATTATTAATGTACAATAAAACAAAAATTCCAACGGGACAGTTAAAAATAATCTTCGCAATTGAATAACATTCAAAATCACTTCACACCCGATCATATTCACAAACAATAAAAAAATCCTCTCAGTCTTTTGGAATGTGTAAAAAAAATCGTTATTACGAGATCAAAAACATTTTAGTCCTGGAGGAATAACTGTTTGTTCTTCAGTTTCCTTCTTCGTATGGGGAGTACCTCTTCTTCCACTCTGTAAGGAATTAAAACAAAATAAATGTAAGATTTTTCCCCGATCAAAAACGTTTTACTTTAGGGCCATCATATAGGAAACCAGGTTTTCGTTTTGGATAGGAAATAATGGGCCCTGATAGCTTTTCGTTTATGAAGGAGGATTTGGGGTAGGCTGGGTATTACTAGTTCTCTGTTATTTTGAAAGAAAATATTATATTTAGTGGAATAGTGGCCTCCTAACTATTAGTTGTATTATAGCATATACAGGGTGTACGACTTCTTCAGAATTAGTTTGGTATTTTGTTACAATAACTGCCGCCCACACTCTTGAAATTTTAGAACCACACTACATGTATCCAAAAGCGTTTGAGAAACTTGGACAAATGTTCGCCAAGCTGGAAATGACTTTTCTGGATATCCTTGTCTGTAAATACGTCTGGCTCCTTTAGAATTTTGCAGAGCTTCGCCGTAAATATGCATATCATGATATTCGGGTATAGAGTACATTCTCACTACATAATGTACCTCATCATCATCATCAGCCCGTGTCGATCTACTGCAAGATGAAGGTCTCTTCACCATGTTTCCAACTTTCACGGTCCTGGGCTTTCCTCTGCTACTCGGGTCATCCCCACGCATTAAAGCATAAATTTGCGTTTTTTTTTCCTCAGCTTTTGTTTAGCCTTGTTAATTCCCCTGTTTTCTTCCAGAGTTTTTTGCACTAGTTGCATGTTGAACTGACGCGCCTCCTCTATAATATGTTTTCTTATAGTTTTGCAAGTCTCGGCTTACTCGACCCTGCCAAAAGAATTCACTGCATTTCTCATTGTTCGTCGTTTTTTCATTAAATCAATGGTTTCACAGGAGATTTTTGTCTGTTTGAAACATTTTTCTTTTGATGCCATTGAAGCTGCTGTTTCAAGCACATTGTTGGTGACTTCTTCATATTGGACTGATATTTCCATCTCCTCCGGGTCTGGTAACACAGCAAAGTAATTTGACAATGCAATCTCAAAATCGCTGCCTCTCTCCAGCAATTTCCCAGAATCCACTGTGCCTTTCTTTAAACTCAACATTTTTTCGCGCTCTCTTCGACAGTTAATCCTAACTTTTGCTCGTACCATTCGATGTATCATTAGTCATGATGTAATCAATTTCACTTGTCAGTCCAGATGGATTTTTCCATGTCCATTTTCGGCTGATATTTTTCTTATAGAAGAAATTTATAATATAAAGTTATTGTCCTTCAGTAAAATCAACCAACCGATCATCTCTATTGTCCCGCTCGCCAGTTCCATTTGGGCCAGTTGCATTTTCAGCAGTTCTTGCTGTTCCAATTTGGGCATTAAAATCACCCATCAGGATTTTGTGCCTACATTTCTCCTTGTATAAAAGCTGGGCTACATCATCATAAAATTCCTCTATTTCTTCATCCCTGTAGCTTATAGTTGTGCATAAGCTTGGACGACTTGAAGCCTAAACTTTTTATTCAGCAGATTGACGCATTGGGCTAGTCGGTCAGATATACTTTCAAATTTTTCTACACTTTGTTTTAGCTTATGATTGATGAGGAATCTAATTCCACTACATCATCCATTCTCTATACCTCGAGTATGTGACCAGTTGAGTCCAGCAGGAATAGTTCTTCGTATTTCACATAGCCCAATAATATCCCAATGTATGCTATCAAGTTCGATCAACAGGTCTTTCTGTCGGGCATCCGTTTTCTGCCTTGGGGCAGGTCTTCCCACTGCTGTAGGTAGTTGCCCCTTGGCCTCCGGGGAATGAGGGCCGTGTTTGAGGTTGTACTGTGATATTTGGAATGCCATGTTGGAGGCATGGTATAAATGCAATCTGAATAGGTACACAATGTACCTATTCAGTCAAATATGAAGCTACTGGTTCAGTATCTGACATTTCATATTTTGCACAGTTTCATATTCAATCTTACCTAGGTTTCTTAAACGTGCTCTCCTCGTCCTCCAAAGAATTTACCGAAGAAATCGACCGAGAAGAATCGTCGGTAGAGGACACTTCGTTCAAGTTCCTATTCTCACAAACGCCCTCGCTGCATTTACAGGACGATCCGCATCCTCGAGTCAGCTTTCTACAGCCGCACCTGCTGCTGTTGCACTTCGTTTTGCAGGTACATCCACCCTCTGAGGATCTTTTTGAGCCCGTTGTCAAATCTGAAACAAAAAACTTTTTTTTACAGTTTCTACAATAGGCCAGTTTTTCACAGGCGATCGATATGTGGTAGAAGATTTGCCTCACTCTGGTCGGCCATCAATCTTCAACTGAAGTTAACATCGCTAAAGTAAAGGAATTGGTAACTGAAAATCACCATTTAAGTTTGAGAGAGATAGCCGCTGATCTTTCTGTGTCTGACGAATCAATTCGTACTATTTTAAGCGATTGTTTAGGCATGAAACGCGTTGCCGCTCGACTAGTGCCGAAAGACATGAATTTTCTTCAGAAACTCAATGACGTAAAGGTCGCTGAAGAGATGCTAGAACGAGTCAATCCGACCCCACATTCATAAAACGCAGTTTGACATGCAAAGCAGTCAACAAGCTTCGGAATGGCGCCTTCCAACTGAGCCGAAACCGAAAAAACCACGTCAACGTCGATCAAAAGTTAAGGTGATGTTGACTGTTTTCTTTGATTATCGCAGTGTTGGGTACTCGGCATTCTTGCCAGAAGGCCAGACGGGAAATAAAGAATATTATCTGAGCGTTATGCGGCGTTTGAGAGAGCAAATTCGTCGAAAAAGGCCAGATTTGTGAAAAGAAAACTCTTGGATTTTGCGTCGCAACCCACCTTCTCATTGTAAACCAATTTCTGCCCAAAAACTCAACAAACAGCATCCAACAACCACCGTATTCACCTGATATGGCTCCGGCCAACTTCTTTCTCTTTCCAAAACTCAAATTACCACACCGAGACACCCGTTTTCAGTCGATAGAAGACATAAAAGAGAATTCGCGGCGAGAACTGGAGTCGATTCCGGAAAATGCGTTTAAAAAATATTTTGACAATTGGATTATTCCTTGGCATAAGTGTATTATATCGGAAGGGGTCTACTTTGAAGGCGATACAATAAATGTGAATAAATAATAAACATTTTGTGTTTTATTGACCAATTCCCGGTACTTGTTTGACAGAATGGGGGGATAAGGGAAAGGCATTCAACAATAAGATGTTTGAGGATGTGTTGATGCCGTTCTGAACTAAATAATTTCTCAGGCGACTGAGATTCTATTACCTTGATGCTCGGAATTGAGCTGGTAGTAAAAGCCACAATTGACAATCTAATAGTTGAGTTTTGAAGTTCAAGCTCAAGCACTTGTAAAATGATCCGGATATTCTAGACCATGTGAGGGAGGGTTCAGCTACTGAGATGAGCAGTGCCAGTGTCCTGCTGAGAGTGCCAAAAAGTCGAGTACTAAAGAAACTCATGAAGGGGCGAATAGGGCAGAATTCTCCACTAGCATAATGAATCTCCACTAGCAAGGAAGTTAGTGGACAATAAAAAGTTTTCTTGCCCACCGTCTTTTATTTTCCTCTTGGTCAATCAAAAGAAGTGCGTCTATGGCAGCAAGTGCTGCTTATCGATGGCACTAGTTGATTAGAAAGCCTTTTGGGCGCGGAATAAAGTATTGGAACAAATGTCCAGAAACATTGTTCCGCAACAAAGTTCCTCAGTGGGTACTAACCTTAAAAGAACTTAGATTGCTTACCATTAGGCATTTGACTGTTTCTGAATAGCTTCAGTTTCTTCTCTGCTAAAATCCTTTTACCTAGAGGCGTCTGCCTCCAGTCTGGATCTTTTTTATCGTCGTCTTCAAATGACCGTTCTACGTCATCTTGTTCCTACGCAAAAAAGCAAAAGTCAGAAAGAAACTGACGTTAAAAGGTTTATTCTAAATATTAGTATACTTACATTGTCGTGCACGAGTTCACCCGCTGCATCTGTTACTTCGATCTTGGGCGCATCCTTTCTCTTCTTCATAATTACAGGAGTTACGGCTTGCATGGACGTTTTCTACGATAAATTAAAAAAAAACAAATTAAGGTAAAAAAATGTTTAAATAACTACCTCAATTTCTTCTAGTGTCTTCTTAAGTTCACCAATTATCCTTTGTTGGTCTTCATTTTGTTTTTCTTGCTGTTCCAGACGCTCGTTTAGAATCTGACATCTACTTACTAATTCCGAATCGTTATCTTCATCTAGAACAATCCAGAGAATCAAGACCCATTCAAAACAAAAAAAAAACTGACCCTACATACTTTCAGTTTTAATGCCCCTCAACTGCCTTAGTAATATGGATACTTTTTCTTCGTACGTCTTCTGCTGATTGGCCAGCTGTTCAATGAAGTTGTCCTCTTGGATCTTCAGAGCTTGTGCGTTACTTTCCGCCTTCTCTATTAGTTCTTTCTGAGTTTCCATCAACTCTGACATCTCCCTTCTTATTTGAACTTTCTCCTTGTGAACATCGGCGGCCTGTTCGTACAAAGTTCTCAGAGCATATTTGGCTTCTACCATAGTTTGGATTGTATCAAAACGCGTCTTGGCTTTATTTTCTAAATAAACAAACAAAGCTACTGTAGATGGTAAACAAAAGTGGAACCTTTGAACTACTAGTTCTTTTAGAATATTTGTTACCTTCGTCTGAGTCCAATAACTTTTGTTGAAGATCCTGAATCTGTACTGATCTCAGTTCAATATCTTCTTCTATATGTTTTGCTTCGGATCCATCTGCCGTCTCGGGATTGTTCTTAAGCTCGTCCAGCTGATGTTGAAGGGTTGCCCTGTCCTCCAGTAGTCCGCTCAGAGCTGCTTCTGCCTCCACCAGGCTCAAAAACACCTCGAAGTCGTCCTTTAACTAAAAAAGGTACAGTCACAAAACTCTATATTCAAATATCGTTATCGAACGTACCCAAGCAACAATCTTCTCGACTTTCCCATTAAATCTCATCTCTTGAGCTTGTTTTCTTTTCATAAATGTGGTCTGGAGCCGCTTGTTCAACGCGGCTGCCTCCTCAAACTTCCTCTTCAGCACGTTCTTTTGTTTTTCATAGGTCAGCTTCATTTTGGCCATTTCAGTTTGTTTTTTCCTGCCTTGTTCTTTTATCTTGGCCAATTCTCTGTGTGAAAAAATATAAATTTGCTATAGGAATAGTAATTAGCGCTCTGTTTACTAATGATCGTGAGCTGGTCTTAAAAGGTACTGTAACCTATTCGCTCCATTTGGCTACTCTTAATGATTTTCTGTTGCCAAAACGTAAAATTGTAAATCTTCAAAGATTTCTTGTAGTGTTTGCTCCTAGGTTTTCAAAAGGCCAGATTATTATTTATAAAAAGGACACTAACAAACAGAGTAAGACGAAGAATAGTACCATATAATGAAGAAATAATTGTTCAATTATTCCGTCGTTAATGGAGAAAAGTCAAATTTGATACTCCTTTATTCCAGATATTCATATTTGCAGTAGTATACAAGGCCATGGAGGAAATAGAAATAGCAGCTGAGCTTATGGGATTAACCCCGATGATGATGCGTAATTTCAACAATACGCCACGATAAAATTTGAGATCGGAAGTTTGCGATAGAGGAATGCATTGGCACCAGTTCCGATTAACATAGTATGAAATAAAATCATTAAGGAAACAGACGCATATGTAAATAGGATAATGGTAAATAATATAAAAAAAACAGATTGTAGGATATGCAGATGATCTAGACGTAACAGAATCGGAAAAAAATATTAAGAGACATATGATGAAATTAAAGTGAAAGCCAAAATCCCCAGTCTAGAAATAAAGATAGACTAAACAAAGGCGAAGGAAAAAACAACCAATCTCCGGATCGAGGCGAAGGTTGATGCAGGTCAAAACTCACTGACCTGCTGTAGCACTGTCAGGAAGAATATTACACAGGTCAAACTCTACAATCGTACCTTTCTGTTTGGGTTTTCCAACTTCGGAATCGATCCGATTCTTCACGCATCTGTCTCAGAAGCTTCACCTTCATCGATTTCATCGAGGTAATCTCTTGGTGGAGTTGTTTGATCTTCAGTTCATCTTTTTCCTTTAGTTTGATCAGTCTGGATTGCTCATTGATCTAAAACAATCACCGTCGCATCGACACAAAAACCAAAAACACCAGTCTTACCTTCTTCTTGAGATCCTTCAATTGTTCCTCCAATTCCTGCACCCTTTTGCGCCTTTGTTCGGCTATTTTACTGGATGCTTCTTGAGTTTTAATGTTTCTAAGTTGTTGTACCAGTTCCTCCTTTTCTCTTTCCAAATTATCTATTTTTTTAGCAGTTTCTAACATTGATGGCTCATCAACCATATATCTGGAACAAAATTTATATTCTAAAAGTCTTTAAAATAACCAATTATTGTTTTACCTTGTATTAGTTTGGAGTTGTTTAGCCAATTGTTCTTTCAGCAATAATTGTTTTGATATTTCTTGGAGTTCTGAGTTGAGTACAATTTGCCTGGTAGTATGACACTCCTGCTTCTCCTGCAGCTCTTTAGGTACTTCTCCTGAAGAATTTCTGGTTGAATGCAACAGGACAGTGAACGTTTCCTCGTGAGCTCTATAAATAGACAATCCACTAACATTACGGTACATATGAACTACTTAGGTTACACTACCTTATTTCGGTCTCCGTCTTGATCTGGTCATTATGGATGTCATTAAAGTGTTCTTGTATCTGTTGTAACTTGCCCAAATTGTCCTTTACACATTGCACATCGTTATTTTCCATACCAAGACTGATATTGGTGAACGTCACATTATATTGATCCTTTAGTTCGGCCAGTTTCTTATTTAAATTCTCGTTGGCGTTCTGGAGGATCAGGATCTTTTCGTGAAGGCCCGTTTTGTCCAGAAGTGCGGTGGACAGCTGATGACGTAGATCTTTGATTTTGAAACTTAATTCCTCGTTTTCAATTTTAAGCCGATTAATTTCGGAAGCAGATATCATTGGACCACCTTGAAAAACATGTCGAGTTAATAAAAACATTTATTTGTGCCACACCACGGTTCGTGAGATAGCAAATAAGTTCTGTTCGTGTGACCTTTTGTCAAAAAAAAAAATGTTGAGACTGGTAGAATAAAGACTGGAAAAATGAAGCGAATGGTAACTGATGATGAAAAGTGGATTGTGTACAATAACGTGCAACAAAGAAAATCATATAGGTTGCCAGGGTGAGCAGTTTTAAGAATGGTGAAAGACGGCCTTCATCCGAAGAAAATGATGCTTTGCATTTGGTGGGATAGGACCGGAACCATGAAGGCAGTGACCCAGGATGACTGAAAACAGCAATTATATTGGTTTGTTATGTTCCATCCAAATTACTCACCGGACATAGCACCCTCGGACTACTCTATTCCGCTCTCTCCAAAATTATTTAAATGGGGAATCTTTTAAAACAGAAGAAGAGAGGTAAAACAACCTGTTGATATTATTTGACATTCGGTTTGCTCAAAGTAGCGTCAGAAACAGTTTCTGACAGTTAGGTTGCGGCGCAGTAATAAAGATTGGAACGGTTTTTAGTTACCGGACCAATTTCTAACTGTCAGAAACTGACAGTCTGACGCTTAGGCGTTAAGGCCTAAGAGGCATTAAGGACCTACGCCACTACGTTGGCAAAAAGTTATAAATAATAGGGGTAATTGCCTTATAGACTAAATAACTATTTACATAAACTATTTGCATTTCTTTTTCCCTTAAATAAATGTGTATCAACTTTTTGGACAACCTGATAATACATGTAAGTATCTCCCTGATGATGCTAACGTAGTTAACGAAACGAGTTTTTGTGACAAATCCCCTTGGGTTAACTTTTGTCACCAAAGATAGCAAAATAAAAATCGATATTACCTTGTTCAACAATTTGTAATTGGAGCTGTTTGATTTGCTTCTTCAGCTGATTGATTTCCGCTGTCTTGGGATCTTGGTTAACAACTGGTTTATTCTTGATCTTTCTAGCTCTGTCTGCATACCTTAAAGTCGACATTGTTTCTTCTAAATTATAATCAGCCGGACTTACACATGCTATCATCAATGTCACACTGTTACCACCAAGAGAATCTACAATAAACAAAAATATAAATCTAAATTCTTTTAAACAAAGAATGACAAGCAACGCACCTTTTAAAAGTCTTGTAAGATTACTATCTCTGTATGGAATAAATCCATTTTGAAGTTTTTCATCACCCAGTGCACTAATGACATTGCCCAACACAAACAGTCCTTTATTGATGTCAACTCCCTCCTTAAAGGTAGTACCTTGTGCACCTGTCTTCTTGGGTCGTTCTGAACCAGCCAGATCAACCAAATGCAACTTGGCAGTTTTATTTTGATTCCTAATAATAATTTATGATCAAATATTTTAGTATTTATACTCAAAATTATGTACTTGTCAGATTTATGCTGCATAGCAAGATTTATTGTAAAAATTGAGTGACTTCTTGAACTATGGGCATTCATATTTGTAGCACCAGTTGCCCTACTTGCAGAACCTTTCATGAGAATGTCTAAAATTTCAGTAGCAGATTCAACAGGTATCTCTGTTATGTTTGGTATATAAACACCTAAAAATATTATAAATAATACAAAAAAAACCGGAATATATTTCAAACAAACCCTTTGAGGCATCTTCCCTAAGCTCTAAAACACTTTGTTCTTTTGGTTTATTAGCTAAAAGGTCATAAAGCACCTCTCTGTATAATTCAGTGAAGGATACAGTTACGGTAAAGTCAATACTAAAAAGATCTCTAATTTTGTCGAAAATTTCCTGCACTGCTCGAGGAATAACTCCCTTGTTATCCCCGCCAGTGTATGCGGTACCCATCGAATGGGTCTTACCAGAACCAGTTTGGCCATAAGCAAAGATGGTTACGTTTAAACCTACAACCATTAAAAATATATAATATAGAAACAAAAACAAATGTAAATATATAATACCTTCAAATAAATTCTTTAATAAAGGCTGAACGCATTTTTCATAAAGTTCTTCTTGTTGAGACTCAATCCCCAATACATAATTAAAAGTGAAGGCTTTTTCAACTGATCTTAATACAATTTGATTATTTTCCGAAACTGTTTCTATTATTTCCTTGCATCCTTTAGAAATTTCGAGAGGCACAAGCGGCCTAATGCGTACAGCAACTTTTACAGAACATGGATCTGACATTCTAAATAGAATAAGTTAAAAAAAACAAAAAGAGAAAATACACAATGTAAATACAGCATACTTACTTCCGAGAATAGGGCGAGAATAAACTATATTATATAACAAAATAAATATATTATGTAACTATGTATATTAACAGTATTTTGAGTCTTTTTTAGAGATATCTACCTTACACATGAAAACCGTTATTTCAAAGGAAATTGACAAACAGATGCCAATTTAAAAATTTTCATTTACGAACAAATTGGAATTGAAGAATACTTTTCTCTTTATTTAACTTATACTATAACGATATTAGTCATTTCTTTTACAACATAGGCAAGTATCTCTATATCTGATTTCTGATTGGTAGATTCAAAGCCGAAAGTTAATTTTGATTTCTAGAAAGTAGGTTGGCGTAATAAACTATCAATATTTTTTTAGTAGGTCAAACGTATCAATTTGAAGAAGAAAAAGCGCGAAAAATTTACTTAGGTTAAGAACTATATTTATTGTCTTTTGAGAAATAATTTATCCCTTAAATGGTAAAATAACAAATATTTCAGAATATGGTTCTTCAGAATAGCGGAAAATATCGGGCCGAAAGGCCCGAAAAATCCGAACACGGAGAGAAAACCGATGGAGCCCCCGTTTTTCGGTAATGAGGTTTAATACCTTTTTTATAGATTAATATGGTGTGTAATAATAAATATTTCAGGGAGGAAAGCTCAGAATTTAGATTACGGCAAATGTTAGAAAGTGACGCCATAGATGCTAAGTACGGTTTTGAAAGAATTCATGATAATTCAGAAAGAACCGGCTTTCTTTTAAATATGCATTCTGTAGGGCCCAAATCCCCCCCCCTTTTTTTTTTTACTTATGATTAATATTCCTTACATTTAAGACTGAGATACTAGATGAAGATAAAAGATTGTGTGCTGCAGTAGATTATTATTTTATGGAAGAAGATGGTACACGTTTTAAAGTTTCATGTCCCTTTATGCCATATTTTTATGTCTTAACAAAAAGGGAGTTGATTCAAGAAGTGACTCAATATCTTTCTAAAAAATTCACTGGTATTTTTGGAAACATTGAAACAGTGGCAAAAGAAGACTTGGATCTGGTAAAAGAAAGATACATTATTACGTATTGTAGTTTAACACACTGTTTTCAGCCAAATCATCTTATAGGTTTAAAACAAAAATATATTAAACTGTCTTTCTACAGCCAAACAGACTTGATTAAAGTAAGGAAAGAGTTATTAAGAGAAGTAAAGAAAAATAAAGCAAGGCAAAGTGAAAATACCTTCTATACAGAGATGTTAACTACACATTTAACTAATAACAT
Source organism: Cosmopolites sordidus (assembly GCA_031761425.1). Taxonomy (NCBI): domain Eukaryota; kingdom Metazoa; phylum Arthropoda; class Insecta; order Coleoptera; family Curculionidae; genus Cosmopolites; species Cosmopolites sordidus. The sequence goes on along the minus strand of JARFXV010001063.1, from coordinate 389,551 downwards.
GAGTGACAGTGTTGCAGCTAAAGTAAATACGGATCAGATGGAAAATATTTTAGATATTAGGTGAACTATACATGCTTAATGAGTATTTTATATGTGATTTTTATTTTTCTTTGTTAGGGAATATGATGTGCCTTATCATGTTCGGGTCTCAATTGATTTAAAAGTATTTTGTGGTTCTTGGTACACAGTAAGAACTAGGGGTTCTGGTGAGGCTCCAGTTATAAACTTGAGAAGTGATATTATTGAACGCCCTGAACCAATAGTACTTGCCTTTGATATAGAAACAACTAAGTTGCCATTAAAATTCCCTGATGCTGCCACTGATCAGATTATGATGATCTCTTACATGATTGATGGTCAAGGTAGTCACAAACATATTTATTTTCACATTAATACTGAAATAAAAATATATCGAAGTACTTCTTTCCCTTCAAAATAATCTTCCCTTGTTTTAATACACTTTGGTAATTGTAATATCATTCATGCTTTTATGTCTCCAAATTAATTAATATGAACCAGATATTCTGATTTGTTTATCTGCTTCTTTAATTACAAGTCTAATATTTTAGTCAAATTATTAATTATGTGGATGTGGAAGACTTTGAATGAATATCTATTTAATAATTAAGTCTGTAAAATAATTTGAAGAAATTAGACCCATCTAGAGGCAATTTTGTATACTCATCTTTTCAGTCTTATACACCCTCAACTCTCTGGGCATTATAGATATTTTTCTCCTTAAATCTTGTGTTGTTTGGTAAGTTCTTACATGTAGCCAACTTTGTATATCATTAATGTTTTTTTGCTATACTTCTTGCATATTCTCTATTGTTTTTTTGTATTTCCCATATCTCTGTAATTACTTGAACTTTTTCCTTGTGAGTTTTGACAATTTGAGTGTAGAAAATCTTCAAAGTGTATTTAATTTTCATTGTAGTTTAGAATATGTTGAAAATTTGGACCAAGTTACTGTACAAGGTAAAAAAGAACTAGCGGTACATTTGATCTACCGAGTATCGGGTTGCCCGAAAAGTTCATAGAGATTTTTTAAGCGAAACAGAAACGCATTTGTCTCACCTTTTCTTCCTTTATAAAATATTCCCATTTAAATAATTTTGGAAGGAGCGGAATAAATGGTAGTCAGAGGGTGTGATGTAGGGTGTGTGTATAAACTTAATAGTTAAGGTTGTCGAATTGCAGATGAGAAAAATAATTGATTTTGATGTGATTTATTGCGGGTCATTGAATCTTTTTGATGTGATCAAAAGGATCCAAATCTGGAGACTAAGGCAGGTGCGATAAAATCTCTTAGCCCAACTTTGTGATTGCTTCCTGAATTCTTTTAATAATAATGATAATATTTATTTTCTGATGGAGTAATTCTATTTATGAGACATTTTACAAAAAAAACAAAAGCAAGACAAAAGCAAATGCTTACACAAGTACATACTTAAGTAATGCTACAACACCGATTCATACGATTTATTCCGACTTTGTTGCATTATTATTCTTGTTATTATACCATCATACTCTAACTTTGATCTTACATAACTGGGAGTTTTAAATGTTAAATAAAATTTTATATTCACGAAATCTGAAGTTCCGAATGATGAATCCTATCTTTCTATATCTTCGTTCCGAATGTAGATAATGTAAAATGAAAAAGACATTTTCGTGTCGAAAATAATTCCTCACCCTTTGAAAATCATAATCTCCTCGATAATTGCACCATTCAAGTTGCAATTAAAATGCATAATATTCTTGATATTTGCAGATGATATGATAAAACACTTATTAAAGTTCAGCGGTAAGATTTGTGTATAGTTTGAGATCATCTGGGTACATTAAAATGTAACTTGAAATATTTGTTACTATATCATTGATGAATAGTGCGAAATTAGGAAGAGCAAGATTACTGCCCTCCGGGGCTCCGCTCGTGGCGGTATATTGAAACTTTGTACGATTCGATGAAAAAAAGTCTTTCTTTCATGCCGAGAAAGCAAAACTTCTCACACTGTTTTTCGCTTTTCCATCTGTGTATCGTTCAGCTGATGGTACCAATTTTCTTGCCTTCTGCAAGCATTGTTGGAAGAAGATTATATACAAACTTATCAACAAATGGCAGAGTGGTGAAATGTTGCTCACCACATCATCTCTTAAAAAAAAATTAAAAATTATTAGTCGCCACACCTTTATATTGAATTAAATAGGGATTATTTTGAAGGAGATACTGCACTTTTCAATTATTATATAGATATTTTGTTATTTATTTAAAAATGTTTATGACAAATTTAAGGATATTTAATAACAAACCGAGAAATTCTATCGGAAGACATAGAGGATTTCGAATACACCCCGAAACCGGAGTTTGAGGGTAAATTCACCATATTTAACGAGCCGAACGAGATGAGCCTGATCCAGAAATTTTTCGACCACATCATGGACGTTAGACCCCACGTTTTCGTTACTTACAACGGGGATTTCTTCGACTGGCCTTTTATCGAAGCCAGAGCCGCCGTATACGATCTTGGTAAGCTCTAAAAGATGTATTTTATTGACGTGATAAAGAGAGATTTGGTTTATTTGAAGATATGAAACAAGAGATTGGTTTTTATCGTAATCGTGAGGGTGTTTTTTGGAGTAGACCCGCCATGCACATGGATTGCCTCTGTTGGGTGAAGAGAGACTCATATTTGCCTGTTGGATCGCAAAATTTGAAAGCAGTAGCCAAGGCGAAACTAAGGTTTGTTATGAATTCATATGTTATTTATTTATTTATGTTATTTTTTTATCATGGGTTCCCAGACGAAGGCGGTATCCGCAACTTCGCCCGCAACTTCACGCGCAACACCCCCCCCCCCCCCCCCCCTAAAAATTAACATTACTTATGGCGCGTACTTCCATACTTCAAAAAATGTTGAATAATAATGTTTTGTGATAAATCCCCAAAAATCAGTCTGCAAATATAACTATATAGTGCAAACAATTGAGAACTTTTCATACCACCATGTAAAACTTAAATTTATTCTAGATACGATCCAGTTGAATTGGATCCTGAAGAAATGTGTCCTTTGGCTGCCTCCAATCCCCAAGTCCTCTCCAACTACTCTGTTTCCGATGCAGTAGCCACTTACTATCTGTACATGCAGTATGTCCATCCCTTCATCTTCGCCTTATGTACCATCATCCCCTGTGAACCTGATGAAGTCCTAAGAAAAGGTTCAGGGACCTTGTGCGAAGCTCTTCTCATGGTGGAAGCTTTCCACGCTAATATAATTTTCCCCAATAAAGAGGAGACGGTCCTGAACAAGTTAACACAAGACGGACATGTTTTACATCAGGAAACTTACGTGGGAGGTCACGTGGAAGCATTGGAAAGTGGAGTATTTCGTGCTGATATCCCTTGCAGATTTCGGTAGGTTTTTCTGTGGTAGAAATCCTAATTTTACCAATCCTCTGGCTTTTATTTTCACAGTATTGTTCCTGCGGCAGTAGATGCATTGATCGAACAAATACCTAAAACTCTGGAACATGCTATTTGTGTGGAGGAAGAAGTACCGATGGAATGCGTCACAAATTTGGCGGAAGTCAGCGAGGAGATTCAATCGAAGCTGATCGCTCTGAAAGAACAACCTTTACGTTTAGAACGGCCTTTAATCTACCATTTAGACGTGGGGGCTATGTACCCTAACATCATTCTCACCAATCGTCTTCAACCGTGCGCGATGGTAAACGAAACCATTTGCGCTACATGTGACTTTAACAAACCAGGAGCCACGTGCCAGAGAAGCATGGCATGGATGATGAGAGAAGAATATAGTGGGTTCTTTAAGTCTCCTCCTGATAAAAGCTTAACTTTTTTTCGAAATTTCAGTGCCTGCTTCTAGGAACGAGTACCATCGCATCCAGCAACAACTAGAGATGGAGAAATTTCTACCAGCACATCCGGGGGGACCTCCGAGAGCGTTTCACGCGCTTTCCCGACAGGAACAGGCGGATTTGGAGAAAAAACGCTTGCAGGTTTATTGTAGAAAAGTCTACAAGAAATTGAAAGTGACCAGAGTTGAAGAAAGGAGCACAACCATTTGTCAGAAGGAGAATTCCTTTTATGTGGACACTGTGAGAGCTTTCAGAGACAGACGGTAAGCTAGAAGAAATTAAAGTTATTAAGCTTTATTGCATAGAAACATGAAAGGCATCGACATAGCCCGAAGGTCACAGTTTGGACTGCAATACCGGCATCTGAAATAATCGCCCCCTTTTCTTTTTCGAACACTACTAAGGCCGCGCAGTAACGTTGAATTTTTAGCGTTATGTCGACGTGCTCGAACTTTTTTCATTCCTGCTCTTCAAGAATTTGAATTTTTGGGAATTTGGAAATTTGATTCACTCAGGACCATTAGTTCCAACAAGACGGAGCCACCTGCCATTTCTCGAAGAGGAAACATTAAGTGGTTCCCGCGAAGCCCGAACCTGACTTCCTGTGATTTTTTTACGGGATTATATTGAAAGTCAAGTATACCGCAACCGCCCCGCCACTCTGGATGATCTAAAATGGAATATTTGGAAGAAGTCGTAGCCGTAACTGCATTTTCAAGGAAAAATGTATTTTTTTAATAAAAAATTAACCCCAATAAGTATTTGAACTATAAACTTGAAGAGATTTACAACTAAAAATCAATTAACTTTTTTTAAACTTCTCCATACACGTTTCTTTGACCATGTTAGTATTATCAGGATAAGAAAATTAAAAAAAGTTATTTGGTGTTTAGTGGTAAACCTCTTCCAGTTTAGTGTTTCACACTGAAGGTTTGTTGGATTAATGCTCCTATCGAGAAAAATTGATTAGAACATGATAAAAATTGAAATAAATTATACAATTAGTGAAAAAAAGTAAATTCGCAAATGTTTAAGTCATATGAAACTTCTGTCAGGAGTTAAGGACAGTCATACCAACTTAAAAGATAAATGGTTGTGTCGACGTCTAAAACGCGCGAATTTTTAAAGCTAAAGTAACGTTATTTTTTAATCAGATCAGATAGTGATGTTATGTTAATCACCCCAATAAATTTCAATAAAAATATTCCTAGTTTTTGAAAGGCTCCAGACTCGGAGTGGTTGAACTTCTGAATAATTTTGGAAAAAATAAAATATTGTTAAATTATTATTATTATATTTTTTATATTAATAATAATAATAATAATAATCTTTATTGTCTGACAGAATAAATCCATTTATGAGACAGTTCACAAAAAAAAAATAATAACAAAGATAAAAAAAGAAAATCAAGTCAAAAACAATGCTTATATAATAACAGACTTAGATAATAATAATAATAATAATAACCTTTATTGTTTGACAGAATAAATCCATTTGAGACAATTTATAAAAAAAAGCAACAAAAAAAAAAGAAAATCAAGACAAAATCAATGCGTATATAACAGACTTAAATAAATACCAAATAAATAACAACGATCCCTACAATTTATTATCGATTATTGCAACAGCCTCAAGGCGACAAACCTCGTGAACCGATCTGCAGATACGTTATTAATGTCAACATCGCAGCACAGATCATTGAAGAGCTTCATGGCCTGAAACAGAGGTGTCCTGACCATGAAGTTGGTTCTGGCATAGGGTAAATGAAAGGTGGGGCAGGATCTGATACACCTCGAAGGCACGTGGAAGCCCACCACAGATAGAAGTTCAGGGCAGTCAATGAGGGATCTACACAATTTATAGATGAACTGAAGAAGTAAATATTTTCGGCGACTAACTAACGATGATATTTGAAATTTCAACAGGAGACTATTCTGATCTATATGTCTCGTCGGATATCTTCCATCATGTCTGAATGCTAAAAACTTAGCGAATTTTCTCTGGACACCTTCTAGTTGCAATTTGTATCTGTTATACGAGTTCCGAAAGATGAATCCTAACATTCTCATTGCCTCACTCTGAATGTGGCTAATGTGAGATGAAAAAGACATTTTAGTATCAAAAACAATTCCCAAGTCCCTGAACATCCCGACCCTCTCAATAATTGTACCATTCAGGTTGTAATCAAAATGCGTGACATTCTGGATATTCGCAAATGACATGATATAACACTTGCCAAAATTCAGCGGCAAGTTGTTGATGTTGCACCATTCTTCAATAACCTCAATATCGTTCTGCAACATAAAGCAGTCAGCGTTGCTATTTATATTTCTATATAGTTTCAGATCATCTGCGTACATTAAAATATTGCTTGAAACATTTGTTACTATATCATTAATAAATAGTGCAAAAATAAGGGGAGCAAAATTACTGCCCTGTGGGGCCCCACTCGTGGCGGTAAATTGAGGTGATCTATAACCTCGTACCTCAACGTAATGCACTCGATCGCTCAAATATGACTCAAATAATAGTATAAGTTTGTCACTGAATCCAGAATTTGCCAATTTATGCAGCAAGATGGAGTGATCCATTCGATCAAAGGCCTTAGAGAAGTCAGTGTAGACCGTATCGACCTGTCCACCATCATCCAAAGCCCGACCAACAAACTGAGCGAAGCAAGCCAAATTGCTAATCGTACTCCGACCAGCAAAAAATCCATGCTGCCTCGATGATATCACACTCTTAACTTGACTGAATATGCACGCATAAACGGACATCTCAAATACTTTAGCAAAAGGCGACAAAATCGACACAGGTCTGTAGTTTAAGATACTGCAACGATCGCCTTTCTTAAAGATCGGAACGATTCTTGCCTCCTTCCACACTTTTGGGAACACGCTGGTTGAAATTGCCAAATTAAACACAAAAGATAACGGCCTCAATAACGCAGGAGCACAATCTCCGACAAAAAAACACGGTACCTCATCAGGTCCGCAAACAAACCGTTTCTTCAATCTTTTCAGTGCCCTCATTATCATATCATCAGATAAATAGTCGAGTGTTACCTGTGAGCTGGAATTATCACTATGTGGGGTCATGTTCCGATCAGTCGGAGGTCTATAAACGCCGCTGAAGAACTTTGCAAAGGCGTTGACAATATCGTTAGGGTCTGAGTACTCACAGTCTCCGTCTGTGAGCAATTCAGGAAGGGAATCCTACGAAACCCTTGCCCTGACGTAAGTCCAAAATGATGAAGGATCATCAGATATCGAATTCTCAGCTTTATTTAGATAGATTTTGTGGGCCGTGTTTATCATTTTCTTAACAGAAGTTCGTTGCACATTGAATTGTGACCAGATACTAAACCAGAAATAAAATTAATTTTATCTTTTTACCTGTTATTTTACTAGGCCCGGCCCTGTTTACTTTTTTTTGCAAATTTGCCGGGTTTCGTTACGACAGAGGTTGTTAACAGTTTATTGCAGCCACTCGGTCAACGATATATCTTGAACCGCACCATATATAGGGATTTTTTTTTACAGATACGAATACAAAGGATTATCGAAGAAGGCCAAACAAGCAGTAGCCGAAGCAGTTAAGGGAGGCGACGCTTCTGAGATAAAATCCGCTAAAAACAGAGAAGTGCTCTACGATTCACTCCAACTAGCTCACAAGTGTATTTTAAACTCATTTTATGGATACGTAATGAGAAAAGGAGCCAGGTGGTACAGTATGGAAATGGCAGGTATCGTATGTTTCACAGGCGCGAACATCATCACCAAAGCCCGGGAAATTATTGAACAGGTAAATGTCTAGTAAAATTTGTTAAATTTTTATTCATATTTAATCAACATATTGCATCGTTTCTCAACCAGGAGGTCGCGTTCAGGAATATGGGAGGGCGCAATGTGTTCAAAAAAATAAGACCCGTATAAGAAACATTCTTTCATTAAAGTATTTTTAATTTAAAAACAAGTATTAGAAAATTAAATATTACCAGGTAATAACAACGTAATAAAACAAACTTAAAGAAAATTGCCAAAGTTGTTTGAAATAATAATGTAATGCGACGGTTGATTTTGTATTTCACTTTTTTGTATTTCAAGTTTTTCTATACGTGGATCATCATTGCAAACACACATAAGCGAATTATTTTCCAGTGATAATAAGCGATTTCTATATTTAGTTTTTAAAGCCACCGTCGATGACAAGCTTTTTTCGCATTAGTAAGAAGTAACGAATGTTTTTAAAGCTTCCGTTTCACATCGTCGTGCAAGCCAAAACTTATCTAAATATTTAGTTAAAAATTCTAATTGGGTTTTTGAACAACATTTTTTTTGTGATAAATGGAAAGATCATATATGTTTTATAACAAAACTATGTTTATTTTTTTTCCTTATGTCCCTCGCATACATATCGGATAAAACAGAAAAATAGATTCAAGTTCGATACGTCTGTTGACTGGATAGCAAAAAATTCACTTAATTTAACCTTTCCAATTATTTGATCGTGAACATCATAGGCCACTTCATTAAAACGTCTCACGACGTTTTCAGCTTTTTTGTTTGTTCCGGACTTATCATCACATTGACCATATCAATGCCAGCGGGTAAAATGAGCTTTTCCGCAATCGTGTGGTGGTTAGACTCCCTGGCCAGTCTTAATGCCTTAAATAGGATGCTTGAAGTACTGCGCTCCCATTATGGCTTGATTTATAAATTTTTCAAGACGAGTGATTTACCGAATTAATTTTGAAGGCTTTATGCTTTCCGCGGATAGAACTTGATAACAAACAACACATTGCGGCTTGTCATCCAAGGAAATGAACCGATATTTTAAACCTGTGCCACTGTACAGTCTTGTCTTTTTCTTTACTGTTTCACCAGATGTAGACGGTACATTTCGTCTTGTCACAAATTTGCCCATTTTATTTAACCCTCCGGTAATCGCGCGAAATTTTATGACATAAATGGTCGCGTCGGTCTCGCAGTCCGTGGGGCCAACACAATTAATAAAAGTAAAAAAAATCTCACATAATTCTGTGTTTAATAGTACATGCTTGATACACAGTTTATTTACTGTATATAAGAGCTATTCACTGAGATTTTAGGTGTCTATAATAATGATTAATAAGTTATGTTGGGTAAATTATTTTAAACATATTTTTCGCTTTATCGATAAAAAAATATAAAATTTAAATAATAAGTAACAATATACAATTAAATTTTATTTATATTGCAATTAAATAAATATAATATTAATAAAAATAAAACTTCTTTTATTCTCGTAAACAGATATAAAAAAAATCATCTTCCCGTAGTCCGTATTCTAGTAAATTAGGCGTTAGTTTTCTTGATGTTTCAAGCACAGCCCAGTACTAAAGCTTTTACAAAAATATTTCATTTTTCTGTTCATTCGCCAATCACAAAAACTGCATCTTCCATACTCACCGCTATTTTTTTGCTCGATTTTTATTTTCAGGAACTAGATACTACTCCACATACTTCGTCATAGGCGTTTTGAGAGAAGAAATCGTAGTATTTAACACTGGGTCAGAGAATAAATCGTAGTACTTATTTTCGTAAACATGTAATTAACAATGGAACTCTTCGACTCATTGCTTTGTTTTTATTGCCAAAGCGCATAGCTTGTACGAACCTGCATAAGGGCGTTCGGGACGAATAATCAGTCTCCCATGCGCACGCGGGTGGCGAGACGTGCCAGGGCGGGTCATTTTACAATTGCGTGAAAGTGCAGGACATAGGTTCGAACTGGTAAAAGTAATATAAGAACAAGAGGTTACACAAGTTTTGTAGTTTGGTATTTGTGGCTGTGTGCGATATATTGGTATAAGTGTAACATTTACACATACGTCCGTAATTTAATAGATGATTCGTTTTTTTTAACGATTCGTAAGCGTGTGAACACGCTCGTAAGAGTTTATAAGCCATTTAAAAATAAAAACGATTCTTCATAAATTACGAGTAAACCGGCCGATGTAAAACTTTGATAAATGTCAAATTAACATCTTGTAGTGAAGGGGTCGCAACGTTTTTTACTTAACTTTTTGGCTATTTAGTGGGCGGCTACACTAACAAGCTTGAGAAATCGATGACAAATGTTGGGTTTCCCGGAAAGTAAGTAGGGATTTTCCCTGTAGTTGGTCTTTTAATGTTTGTAAACAAGATTCTGTGTTGCATTGATAATGTTTATTTACATATTTTTAATTAAATATTGAAAAAAAAGTGAACACAACTTTTTTATTTATTGTTATATTTTTTGGTATTAAAAATGCTAATTTTTTTGCAAAAAGGCACTGTTAAACTGTTAAAAAAAACCCTGTGAACTTCCCGAACTACTCGTTATATTCTTTAAAACGAAGCACCATTAATTTATTCAGTATACCTCGATGTTTTAAAAATGTTGTACATTTGAACTACTTATATCTGGATTTGCAGGTGGGACGTCCGCTAGAACTCGACACCGATGGTATATGGTGCATTTTACCAGCATCTTTCCCAGAAAACTTCACCATCCTTACTAACCACGAGAAGAAGAAAAAGTTTGTGATCTCCTATCCGAACACTGTTCTAAACGCAATGGTATGAACTCCATCGTACGAGGGTCAGTCTATATATTTTGGGATACAAAAATAAAAATTCTTATTTCAAATATTGTTTTATTAAATTTTATATCAAATATTTATATAATATTTTTTATATAAATTTTAAAATACAGGATTGTTCAATTTCGCATTTTCTGGAAGTCGGCTTATGTGTTTATTCCAGTATTTTCTTCGCTGTCTTACTCACCTACCTATTTGTTTGACATTGAAGATTGCGTTTGATCAAGCCATGCTGTTTTTCGTGGATTTATATAGTTTTACAGATTTCCTCTAATTTTTTTTCGTGCATTCTTTGAAGCACGAGAGAGTAAACATTTTGCAATTTTTTCCCTCTGTATTTCAGCATTTTATATATTATCTGCGAAAATTAGACTGATTCAAACTTGACGAGATATCCTTATTCATATAGTCATATAGAATGACCCTTCTACTTCTTTATTTTACCACATTCTATAAGTTCGGAGTTTTAGGTGAAAGAATATTTTACCAATCATCAATATCACGAGCTGGTAGACGCCGACAATCTCCAGTACACCATAAGAAACGAAAATTCTATATTTTTTGAAGTAGATGGACCTTACAAGGCGATGGTGCTGCCAGCCAGTAAGGAAGAAGGAAAGAAACTGAAAAAGAGATATGCCGTCTTCAATTTTGATGGTTCTTTAGCCGAGTTAAAAGGGTTAGTCTGCTGAACATTCATCGTGGAACTATTGTTCATAAAAGATTATTGCAGGTTTGAAGTTAAAAGACGAGGCGAGTTACAGCTCATCAAGAACTTTCAATCGTCAGTGTTTGAAGCATTTTTAAAAGGCGACACTTTAGAGTCCTGCTACGCTGCTGTGGCGCAGGTAAGTGTTTTTGGTGTGATATAGTTTCACTTGAGGCATAAGGCATAAGGATTATTACTAAATTGTCTAAAAGAGTACCGGGAGGTCTATATGTACATATATTGTGAGATAAAAGATACATATTACTAAATTCGACAAGATTTACCAGTAAACATCTACTTTTTTTTTATCTTCCTCGACGCGCGTTTCACTAGGCATTATCAAGGGATTCAGTCTGGTTTTAAAACTATACGACGTCCTATTTATAAGACAAAAGTGTATGCGTCTAAGCATGCGAACCAAGCGCCTAACATAAAGTTTAAACTATCCATTTTGTTGTGAAAACTATGTTTTGAATCGTTAGGAATGTATTTCGAAGTGGTGGTGTTTTTTTTTTTTAATTCTAACGGGTCTTTTGAGCGGTTTTTTATTTATTTCTTGAATAAAACCCACAATTTGCATTGATTTCAAAAAACTTTTTATTGAAAATTAAAGCATAGTGTATATCATTCAAACACGAAAGTTGATATCTGCCAAATGGCCACCTCTTGCAGCTCCACAGACGTCCACCCTTTTGTCAACATTTTGGATGACACTTTGACAATCGTGGCGCTATCTCACCAATAACTCGAATAATTTCATCCTTTAGTTCAGGAATCGAATGTGGATTGTTCTTATAGACCTGACTTTTCACGCAACCTCAAAGAAAATAGTCCAATGGTGTCAATTCACATGATCTTGGTGGCCAATTAACATAACCCGCGACGCGCAGGACGCGTTCCACCCGAGGTTATTTTCTAAAATAACCCCGAAACTACACATCAGGTAGATGGGGCAATGACCTCCCGTGACACTGTGCCACTGCGACACCATTGTTTTCTCTTCCTTGATGTTTCCGCCGTTCGATCCACGACGACGATTTTGGATAGAACGCTTCGCACCACTCTCCTCTACAGAACAAGTAAAAAGATGAGGGTGAATCTTAAGATATTATTTTTTGTATGTCATTTGCCGAACTCACTTATGGTGGTATAGCTAGCGTATTTTGTTGTTGATCCTTTGCCGCAATTTCTTTATTTTTCCCAAGCGCAGCACATGATAATCCCATGTGGGGTGTGTATCCCACGTGGGAAGAAAATATGAAATGATTCCTCATTGGGCCTAGTCAGCCTAGTCCCTTTGAAAGATCCATTATCTGTGTTTTCGAGACTAACCATAATATTTATGTAGACAAGCTTTTGAATATTTCTGCTGTTTTTGAAATATTCTCATTTCAACAGGTTGCAGATTACTGGCTAGATGTCCTCTACTCTCACGGCAAGAACATGCCAGATTCGGAATTATTTGACCTAATTTCCGAAAATCGATCGATGTCAAAGAAGCTGGAAGAATACGGAGCGCAAAAAAGTACCTCCATTAGTACCGCCAAGCGACTAGCTGAGTTTTTAGGCGATCAGATGGTTAAAGATGCCGGTCTCGCTTGCAGATACGTCATATCGAAGAAACCTGATGGTGCTCCTGTGACGGAACGGTAGTTCAGATGTGTTGCGCTTTGCTTTACGAGATAAAATTCTTTTGTCTTTGCAGCGCCATCCCTTTAGCGATATTTCAAGCGGAAGAAGCGATTCAGAAACACTATTTAAGAAAATGGTTGAAAGATGCATCCATAAGTGAAGTCGACATCAGAGATATATTAGATTGGAGCTATTATATCGAACGTCTAGGTGGAGCTATACAGAAAATTATTACCATTCCAGCCGCGATGCAAGGGGTAAAGTAACGCATATGGTATTATAATCAAAATGTATTGGGTCTGGGTACATTTTGTTTGCAGATGTAAACAGATGTTTGCAACATATTCTTCTTCTCCTTATCCTCCCCCTTCTCTCTCTCCTTATCCTCCTCCCTCTCCCTATCCTCGTCCATCTCTTCCCTTTCCTCACCCTACCCTCTACGTATGTAAATACAATTTTTACCTGGCAGAATTTTTGTAACAGTTAATTTATAGTCTTATCAATTTGAATAAATTAGACCCGATACTTTTTAAATGCGCTTACATCTTTCACACAAATCTGACACTGTTTCAGGTCCCAAATCCTGTACCAAGAGTGCAACATCCGGACTGGCTTCACAAGAAAATCCTCGAGAAAAACGACACTTGCAAACAACGAAGAATAACTGATATGTTTTCTCGTTCTTCCAAAGAGGAGAGTAGGTCAAATGTACCGACCACGTCTTTAGGTACTAGAAGTTATTTTAAACCTCAGTTTGTTGAACTAAAGAAGATTTTCCAAAATAAACCACAAATAACTTACCCAGTCATTCTCTACTCAGGAGATGAACAAATAACACAGTTAAGGATAATCTGAATCGTGAATTAAGTTTTAGAATTTCTGTTGCTTTTTAGGAGACATGGAGGATATAGCATCAGAAAACAAATCCCCTACTTTTAAGCGACCCCTAGCTAACGTTAACAAAAGAAAACGCGGATCTGACCGTGAGGGTCAGTTTACTGATGAAGAACTGGACAAAACTTGGAGAGATGTTTTGGGTAATCCTCCCCCCTTCACCAAGGAGAGCAGAACAGATTGGATTTTGTATCAAAAAAGAAAATGGTTGTTTCAATCACTGCAAAAGAATATGGGCAACGCCAATAAAAAGAAGAAGACGAAAGGAAGCTTGGCGGTGTTGAGATCGTCTGCACCAGGCACTATGGGAGGTTTCTTGCAAAAAACTCAAAAGGCTTTGCTCACCACTCCGTGGCAGGTTCTTCAGATTCTACCTACCGGTACACCTGGAGAATTTAAGCTGTGGGCTTTGGTAAGTGAATGTAATTTACAGCTTAACAAGTCTGTCACAGGCATTCCAGTTCAATTTTTCTATTGGAACATTCGGTGTTAAACAATTAACTCAAAGAGATTTGCTACTAAACACCAATTCACTTTTTTAAATGTTAGCATCATCAGTAGGTGATTCAATCTTTATAGTTTAGTGATAAATCTCTTCAACTTTAAAGTGTCACAGCACTAGTATTCTATTCTGCGTAAAATTTTCCGATGATTCCCGTAAATTAACAAGATATTCCTGCTTTAGGTGCAATCAGAATTATACTGTGTCAAGCTAACAGTATCCAGAATGTATTATGCCAATTTAAAAACACCCAAAATCAAAGAGGAAGGTGCTCTGTTTAAAAAATGTAACCGCACATTACCCAGAGCAAGAAGAGTGTACAATCTGTACTTGTACTCGGTTCCTGAGTATTTATATTTAGAAAATAACGAGTAAGATTCAGAAAAAAATATCGGGTTGTTCCATAAGTTCCCGACGTTTTTTATTAAAAAGTTTTACTGTAAAAAGCAACAATTATAATAACAAATGACTCTGTCATTGTTCACGACCTGCTCCGAGCTCTCGATCAATTTATTGATGCCGTTTCGCCAGAAATCACCGATCCTGGACTTAAAGAAGGTGTTAAGTCAATTTATTTCTCATCATTGGCGAAAGCTACGCCCCTAATTTGGTTGGACAGCGAGCGAAAATCGGTTGGCGCAAGACCTGGAGAGTATGGTGGATGCGAACAAACCTCCCATTCGAGATCATTCAGGGCCTCCTTGACGTTGTTTGCTGTGCGGGGTCGTTTATTGTCGTAGAGCAAGATAATTTCTGATACCCCGTGCAGCTGGACGAGGTAGAGTTTCCTGTCGACAGTTTTTTCCAGTACACCAGTCTTTCCCAGACCCACCAAACGTGGATCATGATCTTCTTGGGATGGCAATTTTGCTTAAATCTCGACTTTGGCTTGTCTCCTGTGGCCACCCATTCTTTCATTTGCCTCATATTCATATTCTGTATAGGATATTGCTCGTGCCCGCGTGTTGCTCGATGTCCGGCGAGATTTTAATCAACTTTGCTGTGGAGATTTTCCTTGTTGGCGTCGATCAGTTCGTGTGGCACTCAAGCTTCATGTTTTAGAATACATCTCATAGATTGATGATGTCGGGCGATTATCGCAAGGCCGCAGTTAATCTTCTCAGTCAGTTCTCGGCATGTTTTCGACCCTCCTCCTTCAAAAGCGCTATAAGATGTCGAAATTGGAAGGTCGACCAGAGCGGGGACGTGTCGTCCGGGTCGTAGTTGTTATTTTTGAACTTGACAAACCAATCTCGAGCAGTCTGATCGGCTATAGCGTCCTCTCAATATACGGGGCGCAAATGTCTCGAACTGCTTCTGTGGCCTTTTGACCACAACGAAAGGCGAAATATGGCAAGTGTCGGACATGAAAGTTAAATAAAATTATGTTTTTAAGAAAAATTATGATGATTAGTTTTGTAAAGTACAAAAAACAGCTTTCGTTACAAGGTGGCTCTCGAAAAATAGAATTTTTTAAAAATAGCTATTTCTAGTGGTGCCATCTTTTAACGGGGAAGGTCGTTGGAAAGGTGCATCCTTCACTGACGTTCCAAGAAGGTCGTGAGGACATTAAGGACGACAAACATCCTGATCCAAAAAATTCCATGGTTACTCAAAATAACATTGAAATTGTGCGTGAATTTATAAAAAAATCAACTAAAATCTCCGTTGCGATACATGGAAATGCAATTGAACATGTCCAAATATTCAATTGATCGAATTTTGACCGACCATTTAGGAGTTCAGAAGGGTTGTGCACGCTTTCTTCCACACATTGAATTGACTGTCGACCAAAAATTGTTCCGAATCTAACATTGCAAGGGCTTAATTAAAAAGTCGAAAAGGACGAAAACTTCACGTACATCATTGCTACTGGTGATGAGACTTGGTGTTCTCAATATGATCCAGAAACCAAGCGTCAAAGTGCTGAATGGAAGCACCCGAGCGAGCCAAATCCGAAAAGAAAGCCGTCTCGAGAAATAAAAAATCAAAACAATGTTAATTTGATTCGGAGGGATTTGTGCACAAGAAGTTCATTCCACTCAAATGTGTTTTATCTTTGCCATACTCGCCTGATTTGGCTCCCTGCGACTTCTACATCTTGGAAAAACTTCATTTGCCGATGAAAGGACAACGTTATGCCGACATTGAAGCCATTCAAAAGGCGTCGACCGCCATCCTGAAGGACATATTTTTGTCCGAGCTCAAAAATACATTCACCAACCTAATTGACCGTGCAAAACATTGTGTACAAAACGGTATTGACGCATAAAGCTGGGTCCACATCAATACAAATTTGCGTTGTGCAGGCTGTATGTGTTGTATGTGATGTGCCTGCGCGACAATGTAGACGCTCTGGCAGAAATATTGTCGTCGCAAAGCACGGACACGACCATCTCTTGTCCACCAGATAATTCAAACAAATTGTTTCAGTAAATCCAAAACGCGCGCAAAGTTTTATTGGTGTGGACCCAGCTTAAGGAGACAATTTTTGTATAAAACTAATGGTTTTAGTCGAAAGAATAAATATTTGTGTTTTTTTTTTGAAAAAGTCCTGTTTTCCGTAAGGCGCACCTTGTGAAAACAAACGAATTATAAAAACGGCTGGAACTTACTTAACAACCCATTAGACTGATGTGTGCATTTATACGAGATTTTTAACAGGGAACTATTTATATCAATGTCAGATCCAGACGTGGAAGGAGTATACGAAACGAAGACTTCTCTCCTGTTCAGGACTTTGGTAGCTACCAGTTGCGTGTGCAAAGTATCTCGAGGAGTCACCAGTTTGGATACTTTCGCTCTAAGCGAATTAGAGACGGTTCCCCTCACTAGACAACCATACCTACTAAAAGACTCTCTTAAGCATCTTTATTTGTATCATCACAGACATGCCACAAAGCCCCAACACATATTTGGACTGTTCGTTACACCGTTAAAAAAATGTCTCATCGTTGTTATCGATTCAGTGAGAACCAACTTGATGCCAAATATGATGAATCTGTATAATTCTGAACGTCTAGCAAAGTAAGAGTTTTCTCTCAGTATTTGCTCTAGGCCTCCATGGCGTGTAGAGCACATAAACAAATAAATTTACCAGTATTAAACTACCAAATATGAGGATGGTTGATTAAAAACTCTCATGCCAAGAAAAGTTATATTTCCACTTTTGAAATTTACTTACAGTTTTCAATATATAAAGTGTGAAACTTTTTAACCAACCTAGATATACTCAAATGTGAATAATTTCATATAACGAAACTTATCTCGTTGGTTCACTTAGAAAAATCGACCAACTCAGTCGTGCAAAATTTTAGAACCATCCGACGAGATATAGATCGTCATCGACAGTATTTTTTATGATATTTACACATATATGTTTTACAGATTAGAAAAACTACAGCAGAGCGAGTTGTTACCACCAGAAGGTATTCAGTTTGAAATTAAAGTGGAGACCGATGTAAACCAAGCGTACAAGCTGTTGAACAAGGCGTTGTTGTCGTACAAGGAAGAAAAGAAGGGCCCCACGATGTTAATTCTTCAAACCACTATGGATATTCAGTTAATTCAGAATTTTATTGGGACTGTGAATGATTTTCCACAAACGCAGATATTCGTTAAGGTATGTTTCGAAACTTGATGAGTCAATAAGCGCCTTGATAATTTGCTTCGCGACGTTGAATAACCGATAGTAAAAAATTTAATTGCATTAACTCATAATACTGAGGTGGTCACTGAAACAATTGCAAGAAACAGAGGGTCACAAATATTCAAAAAACACTTAGGAAAGAAATACATGAATCTCGCTCAACAATGGGAACAAAAAAAAACTTGCAAACAGGGTAGATACACTGATGGAAATAGAAACTATCCCAATGAACCAAAAAGTCAAAAATTGCAAAAAGATGCAGAATGTAGTGAGCAGCAGTCTGTGAGCGACATTCACATTTCAAACAGTATTCGAATTCTGTGGGTTCATCGTGCGCGCTTGCTTTATTGATATTATCTTGATATAACTAAAAAAAATAATTTAAATGTTTTTAATTTTTAATAATTTGCTGTAGGTTTATTTTTGTTAACAGGATGACGAAGATTTATACAACGTTTTGGAATGGCAAAAAACTGGCGCCAAAGCAATCGTACGTCACTATCTAAATAGTGAAGCAGCATTGGAAATAATGACCGAGCAATGTAGGTATTTTCACATTCCTCTAGGGAACTACCCAGCAGATCCAGCTATTTTTGGAGCTGATTTATTTTATGCCAGGCATCTGGTTAAGGCCAATCATGTTTTGTGGTGTTCACCGTTAGACAAGCCTGATTTAGGTGGTAGTGAAGAAACTGATACAAGGTAATAACATGGTATAGGTGGGTCACTGCAAAGTTTTGCAAACGTTCAAAAGATACACAAATTAATGGGTATTGATAACTATATATAAAAATCGGTTGTTTGAGGACTAGACTTAGAACACTTCTATTTGATGAGGCTTCATTATTAAAAGCCGAATGAACATGTACGAAGATCTACTCGTTCTGGGATGTACAGTCATAGATGCTAAACTCAAAAAGATTTAACACTAAATACCGAAACACTTTTTTAATGTTCTCGAGGTACGTTTCACTAACCATGTTAACATCATCAGGAGATAATTTAAGAATGGATAATCCTGATGATGCTAACATGGTTAGCGAAACGTGCGTCAAGAACTTTAAAAAAAGTGTTTACTGCTAAATGTGTTTGAGTTTAATGTTTCATACCAAAGATTCCAATAGAAAAAATGATCATAGCTGCTCTTAAACCATCCTTAAACCTCAAAAAGTAAAAAAAAATCCATTTTTTCATAATATCGTTTTTAACACCATGTAAAAGAAACTGCCTGGCGTCTTTTGGACCGATTAATGCTATTTACCATGAAAAAAATGGTGACATTAATGAAACGCCTAAACCATTAAGATTGTCCGATTGTAGAAACAGTTGCAGTGGTCTGGGTAAGTTAACCAACAGTAAGAAGTGATCCAGTCCATGTTTTTAGGCTTCTAGCAGAGAACCAGGAAGGATCCAGTGAAGTTCTCAATGTTCCCGGATGGTACTCTTCCGTTTGCGTAGCCTTAGATATCGATTGTTTAGCGATCAACACCCTGTTACAATCACATCATGTTACTGACATTGAAGGTGACTTAAACTGTTTATTAATTTGATAATTCAAACATTTCTAGTAGTTTGAATGTACAGTTTTAACTGTAAAAGATATTCCACAAATATATATATATATATATATATATATATATATATATATATATATATATATATATATATATATATATATCCTATCCCAGTACTGATAGTGATCCCAGTACTGATAGAAATTTACGTAGTTCCATGAACTCACACTTGTGCAGTTCCATGAAACGATTTATTGAATAATTCGTGGAAAATCTTTGTGAGTTATGTACTGAATACTTAAAGCTTTTTTGTTATTATTTAGATACAAGTAGGGCTATAGCTGAAATTTGTGTAGTTCCATGAAATAAGTTATTGAATAATTCGTGGAAAATCTTTGTGAGTTGTGTACTGAATACTGAAAGCTTCTTTGTTATTATTTAGGTACAAGTAGTGCCACAGCTTTTGATGCAAACCAAGGCGTTTCTATTGATGAAATGTTGTCTGGCAATAACGCGCTTATTTACAACGAATCAGGCAGATGTGCAGAGGCTTTCAGAATACTCAGAACTATGGCTAGTGGATGGATGAGGGACATTTCCCTTTACAGAAACGCATATGCAGATTATCAAGTCATCCACTTTTACAGGTACTTTGTCCAAATATCACTCTGAAAATTTTATAAAACTCGAGGTATATTTTCAATGGTGGTCCGATTGTTTCGTTTACGATCATGAATTGTTCTGGGTTTATTTTTACAGACATTGGTGGCCACTTGACATAACCATTTCACGAAATAAGGCAACTAGGAATCTTTCGATTGTCTGGCGAGAAATGTGACAAGTCGATAATACTATTTCAAACACCTCAGTTTATCTTTTATATTAAAGTTGGCTTAACTGAAAGAAAATGATTAGGTTTGGCATTTGACATCGAACAATAGTCACATAGAACAATAGAACATAGATGACTATGTTTAAATGATTTAGGGAAATTTCGGGGCTGTAGTTCTGAAAATATGGCTCTAGAGTGCACCTATGGAAGGGTGCACTCCAAAGTACTGGAGCAATAGAAAATACTTTGTTCAAAAGGCTTGAACAGACCAATAGCTACTCGAAAATTCCTCGAACTTACGAATAAGTAGCTTAATACTATGAACATTTTAACAAACTACCAGACAAAGTTCGCAGTGGGCGAATTATGGATATTTTGTAACCACTAGCAGCTTAAGTAATGTCTGAATGATTGTGGTGTGTTCATATATTTTTTTTACGTTTTTCGCCACGATCTAAAACTCAAAAAAATATCACAAATATCTACTAAAATATCTAATATCTATAATAAATGTAAGTATCACTGACATGCATAAAAAATATATTTACTTCCTATCTTCTCATTATAGAAATTAATATTTATTTTTAGATTCCTTTTGAAAACGGGAGGAGAAGACCTCCCGAAACGTTACCATTCCAAAGTTTATATTAATTTTAGAAAATTTTTGTATTTTTTTAAATTTTGTTCATTAGGCAAATTTATTACAGAAAAAGAATAACTGAAAAATTTGTCTCCGTTTGGTTTTTTATTTTTTACCTAGTGATTATTTACATAAGAACAGATGTTTGTGATATTTTTTTGAGTTTTAAATGGTGGCGAAAAGCCCAAAAAAAGAAAAAATACACTAGCAGCTTTCGTGATGGCAATTTTAATCCAAAAAAACTATCTAGATGTTCTATGAAAAAATTCTTAAAAAATACTTCAAAGCTGAAAAGAACTGTTTCGAACTCTCATAAATTTTGAGCGAACTTCATATTACTTGGTTTTGGTCTTTGTTTAACTTAAAACTTTTTATAGATGGTTGAGATCGTCCAAATCATTTCTGTATGAACCTGCCATACTGAGAACCTTACAAACTCTGATGAAGAAGCTCTTCTTACAACTGGTGGCAGAGCTGAAGCGATTGGGTTAGTTGCGGTAGTTCAAATGTACCGACAGTTAATTTGATCGATTCCTTTTCAGGTTGTGTGATTATTTACGCCAATTTCAATAAGATCGTGCTGTGTACAAAGAAAAACAACGTCGAGGACGCAGTGGCTAATGTAGAATTTGTCGTTAACTCCATTAGAAACAAAGAATTGTTTCACTCTATTGATATTTCTTACAGGTAGGGTGGGAACAGTCCAGTTTTAAAGGTTCTCGGTCAGATATATACACAGTATGTCAAAGGAAAAGGTGATTGATGCGGATTTATTCAATTTTTTTTTTGTTTTTTATTCAACATAGATACTTTGTGTGCTTAGAAGTTTGTGTAACACTTCTGGTACTATTTCTTCCGCGACCACAACCTGATGGATGTTCGAAATCGTATTAAAACACATTTCTTTCATAAATAATTTTAATTTTGGGAATAATCAGAAGTCGTATAGGGTCAAAACAGGCAAATATGGAGGGTGGCTTTTGTATTAACTGACAGGAAGTCTGTTTTGAACAAAACACAATTAAAACTTTAACTATATAACGTGTTGTGTTTCATTCCACATCAGTCACCTTTTATTTTGGATATATTATGTAAAAAATAGGTAGATATGCACAAAAGAACTAATACCAAAACTAGTTTTGACAAACATTGTATTTTATACGACAATAATAAACAACTTGTATTTTAGTCAGTGCTGGGAACATTTGGTATGGCTAGATCCAGCTAACTACTGTGGAATCAGAGGCAAAACCCAACAAGAACTGGAAAACTCCACAGAAGTGGAAGAAGAAGATGAGGAAGGTGACGAGAATGAGGTATGTTTCAACACTGATCTTTTTCCCCCTGGTCAGTGACCTTCAACCTTCGCCTCCGTCCGGATCGAACTCCAGCCACTCCTTGCCAGTTTTTGATATGTAGTAGTTCTTCAAAGTCTCTTTTTTACGTTGTCCTGCCCCCATGTCTTTGGTCTACCTCTCTTTCTGTTATAAATTCCTACCTGATTTTCCTTGGTACTCGACTTTCTGGCATTCTATCCGGATCTTTCTATAATTACTTGAGTTTGAAGTTATACCTGATTTTCCAATTTCTGTTCTCATTCACAGCACCGAAAATTCTTCTGAGTACTCTTTTTTTTTCAAATACTGCAAGCATTTCTTGTTTTCTTTAAGAGGGTCCCCCGTTTCACAGTCATAAATGGCTACAGGCAGAATGAGTTTTATATACCTGACCTTTTGTGTCCCTTTCTTTGACTTTATATCCCTATACAGGCTGTAGGCAGTAAGTGGTTTTGTTAACTTTAATAGCGCTCTTTATACGCCTGTCTGAAGTATATAATCATCCGGAATAAAGTTGCATCAAAATCTGTTGTTTTCACTATTATTTGATTCGTCTAATGTAGAGAGTTCCCTTCTAAATCCTGATATTTGCCCATTTCTTCTCCAATATATGGTACTTATTGATTCTATGTCTATGTTAGAACTTTAAAAGTTGTGTAAAGTATATATGCTGGACTAGAGAGATAGAAAGTATAGATTCTTTTTAAACAGTCTGTGTAAAATTAAATTATAGCCAGACGTAGATATCAATTGGAACATAGTCGAACAACTACCAGAAGCTGCCAGATGTCGCGACAACTTTAAAATCGTCATCACTTCGTACTTAAGCGCCATTTACATGAGCTTGAAAAATAAAAAGGATAAAAGTGCGCCTGTGGTCTTAAGCCAACCGTCCTTCGGTCTGGCTGGCCACGAAGAAGTTATCCGCTACGCCAAAGGCCTCATCTCTGGAGAGATAAGTCAAAACTTATTCCGGTAAGTTTGTAGAGCGGAGAATACCGGAGGTTGATGGTGTCACTTCTTATGTTAATTACAGGATGACCGAAAGAATTCATAACCGTCTGAAACCATCCAGTGATGGTACTAGTGGAGCATTGGAGTTTGTAAAGTCGGTGTGTCATGTATTGGGACTGGATCCCGCGGTTGAGGAGGCTGTTGACCACCTCAAAAGCAACTTATTAAGACTAATAGGTACGATATTAAATTTAATATATTATTCTGTTTTTTCCTGCCCACAGATATGCCTACTCTGTCCTTTTCATACCATCTGTAAGTAAATACGGATTAACAGTTCTATCTATGCAAGAAGTCTAAGCTGCCGTTCGTCACGCCCTATTTCTAAAATGATATATAATTGAGTCATTACATCACGAAAACTTAAGCCTGTTTCTTTCATATCAATATTACCATAGATTTTATCTTGAAGAACAAGATTTTGAAAATAATGTAGTTCAGTTGTCCCTGTCTGCATTCTGGAGACCCAATTTTCAAATACTCTTTCACACATATCGTGCGATATATTTTCAATGGTGAACTGAATGTTTCATTTATAATCAGTAAATTGTTCGGAGGTTACTTCTGTAAGCCGGAGATTTAACCTTTTCGGGTACTTAAAACAATACTCTTTGAACAAAACCTATTTATTAATTAATAAAAAGTTTACACTCTAATAAGAACTCTACATCACATTTTTAACCTAAAAATAACGTAAGGATTCCTCCAGGACATGGTTTCATATGATAACCACTGTGATATAATATGATAATATAAATAAATGAAAATGTTTAAATTATATGAGAGGATAATTGAGAAGTTCGCCGAGCGGAAATGATAAAATAAGTTTATAGTTGAAAAAATGACTTTATTCTTCTGTTTATATTCTACTTTACCTTAAGCTCTAATTCATTTATTCCATCTCTGAAATGATTTTCTGGAAGTCCTTCAAAATACTCATCTACGGCTCAAACTTCTTCGTTTGATGAAAAGCGTTTGTCTCGTAGGAATTATTTGAGGTTTGGGAACAGATGAAATTCAATTTCGGTTCTGGGCCGTGGGTGTCGACGTGGCTGTGGCGAAAGTCTTGTCAAGTGGTGCTGGCGGGGGCGCCGGTGTGCCTGGCTGGTGGGCGACTGACTGGCTGGTTTGGATGGGTGGTTTTTTTGGGGTTCTTCGGGCATCCGGAGAAGGTGGCGGCGTGGTCACCTTCGCAGTTTAGACATTTTTTTGGGAAATTCTTTTGTTATGGTACATTCTGCGGCTTTGTGGTCTCCTGAGCACTTGCGGCACTTGAGGTTGACGTAGCAGTTTACGGTCCGGTTGAATTTTTGGGGTTGAACCGAGACTGCCAGATTGCAGACGTATTGGATGTTGTAAATGCCATTGGCCGACCTTGACCAGCGGCATTTTCCTCCCGTTGGCTCTGGACATCCATCATGCTTCAGCTGGGCTGAAATCTTGGGATTTCAGGCCTTCGGTAATGTCTTCTATGGAGATGTTTGTATCCACTCCACGGATAACGACGTTGAGATCTCGGTCGGCTCCTAGGAAGTGCGTGTGATATTGTATGTTCTTGGCTGTCAAGTATCTTGTGATCTGCCGGTGGAAGTTGGCAGAGTCTGGGAAGAATTAAATGCCCAGTTTAACCGACTTGGCGTTTGAGTACTTCCAGTTACATTCAGTGAACGTTTTGGCCAACTCGTTCCAACGGCTGGATTCCCGGAGAACGATTGGCTTTTTTTTGAAGGTCTGGGTCTGGGTGGGAGTTCGACTCGTGGCCGGACGCCATGGCGACAGACTGTCGGAAGGCCCTGGTCGAGAGCGGCTGGTGGTGCGACGGCTTGTCTGGAGATGGGCGAACCGTTTACTACTGTACGAGCGCGGCACGATAGAGGAGGGAGGTGTTGATCTGTTCGAGTCGAAGAGAGAACTGGTGAATCAACGAATCGTAGTGCGATTACAAGATGCCGTTTTAATATGGCAGAAAATATATGCATTTAAATAATTGTTATTATTATATTAAAGATTGTTTTGTGATTACTTTAGGAGTGGGAGAATTCTCCGAAAAAGCTGTTTGGTCGGACCAAACTGTTTCCTATGTTGTACCTCAAATCATCTGCAGACAATGTAACCACTGTAGAGATATAGGTAAACAATAATAATTTATTCGTTCTAAAATCCAGAATTAATATATCTTCTTCGCAGATTTGGGTAGGGATCCCCACAGAACTGAACACGCTTGGTACTGTCCTTTATGCAAAACAACATACAACAGTTCCGAAATTGAAACCTTTCTTCTGGATGTTGTCTCAAGAAAATTCCTCGCCTACAATCTCCAAGACTTACAATGTAAGAAGTGTTCCCAGATCAAAATGGAGAATCTTATAGTTCACTGCAAATGCGCATCGGAATTTAGATGCCTCGTATCTCGGAATGATCTCATCAAACTGCTGGAAACGTTCTTAAAGTTAGCAGGGAGGTTTAATATGCCTGCTCTAGCAGAGACCGTTCAACAGATTCTAACTCTCACATAAATTTTAATTGTACTATATATGAAATAAAGTGTTTTTATTCATTTTTGTTTCTGTCTCAGTTTTAAAACAAACAAATTATGTTTAGTTGAGTTTCTTTAAGATTTTGCCATATATTAATGTTACTCTTCTTGTAGTGCAACAAGTCACCAGTGAGCCTTGACTTTTTTCAACTTGCGCGTTCATCCGACTCGACCCCCCCCCCCCCCCCCCCAAGCTCCTTCTCAATCTTTTATTGCAGTACTTCTTTTGTCCTGTCACAGCGTCTTTGGCCTATGTATCTCGCGGTCATTACGTAATTACTGGTCATAGTAAGTAACTGCTGAGTGAAATAAATCTTAACTTTCAGATTCCTTTGTAAAAATTTAGATCTTAGGACATATTGCAGGGCACAAGTAGTTTTGTCAGCAATACGATTCCTGATGTGATATTTTTGTTTACGTTTTGTAGTATCTTTTCAGATAAGTAAATTCATTCGCAACTTGTTACAATGTTATCATCGCCGATGGTGCAATCCGCCATGGCCAGTTTGGGTTTAGGAAACAGGAAATAGTCACACAGAGATAAATCAGGTGACTGCAGAGCACACACTTGTTTTTTCGCCAAAAATTCACTGATAGAGACGGTCCTGTGAGATGCTTCTTTCCGTTTGTTTAAATCGTTGTGAATCCATCTTACACTTGCATTCGCATCATGGGCGACCATGTCTCGCACTTTTTCCACCAACTCGTCGCGATTTTTGTTTTTTGGCCGGCTTCCACAGCTTCACGACCGTCCTCGAATCACTTATCCCTTCAAACACGCGTGTACGGGGTAAGCAATCGTTACCATAAACGTTTTTCGATTCAAAATTTTACCGAGCTTGTTGAGCTTGACAAGGTGACAAAAGGTATTGTCACTTTAAGCGCTATAACTTGACAATCCGCTGATCAATTCTAATGATGGCAATCTCGTTTTATAAAAGAGATAAACAACTTTCAGATTATATTTTGTTCTAATAGATGCCACTAGTAGTTTTCTTTAAATTTTAAAGGTTTCATTATTTTTTCAGTAACTTTTAACCTCCAGATTAAAAAAAAAATCTATTGACGCAATCACGAAACTTTCAATAAGCTTTGATAAAATTTTACTGGATTTGTTACACCAGCAACGAGTATTTCCTACATTTGTATTTAATGTGCATTTGTGTGTAGGAAACAGCAAGACTACGTATATATAGTTAATAAAATACTAAACTCAAAGAGATTTACCACTAAACAACGAATAAAAAAAAAAGGAGAAAGAGAATAAAAGAAAGAAAAATGAACCATAAAGTTTACTAACCCTTACATTAATAATTGAAAAATCTCTTCAAGTTTAGTGTTTCACACCTAAGGTTCCACTAGAAAAATTGCAGTTAATAAAATTTTATAGATATTACAACAGGTTCATTATTCTTAAAGATTTATTGTACTAATATTTATAAACATAAAGATTGCAAATTTTTTCCTAACAAAATTACTTGGTTTCAAAATTGATTGGATCAATAACGGGATCTTTGAATTGAAAACTAGGGAATTTGGTCATTTCTGCCCCAGAGCCACCAAACTGTTTAGAAATTTTCTCTAATTCCTGACCTAGTTCCTTTTGAAGTTCGGGTGTAGGATCGACCAAGTCTTTTCCACTGCAAAAAATAGATACCTCAGTTTGAAACTCAATTCATTTAACATAAGGAAAGGCGTAAAGGTAAGCTTAAAAACCTAGACTATAGAAAACAGAAAATAAAACTTACTTATTGCTCTTTTGCTTGTACTCTCGAATCTTGTCAACAAAAAGTTGTTGGATGGGATCAGTGGCTTTTTGCAGGCATGGGGCTAAGATTCCTATATTGCGAGAATGAATACCGCTTTTCAGCGAGATTTTCAAATTCTTTAAGATTTGGTTCGACAACATCTATAAAAAAGTTAAGGTTAAAAGTGTAATAATTATGTAATCACTTAATATTAAACCAAATTCGAGCTGGTTAAAAAAATATATAATTACAAGATTCCCTTTTTAATTATTAATATATTATATAATTCTTACCGTGACTGCTGTTTTAATCTACAATAAAAGTTGGAAAATTTCAATCCAGTCCCAGTCTGAAACTGCCGATCTCAACTGTCAAATTTGACGGTATGGATTTGGTTTTTTTGACCTTGATTTCAAATTAACCTTAAAAAAAATTAATATGACCAGTTTTAATGCCAAGAATTAAATAATGTTCAAGAAAGTAGCTTTAGGAATTTCGGGCGGTGTAGACAGTGCAGTGGCAGCATTATTACTTAAAAGAAAAGGTTTAAAATGTAGTGTCGTATCAAAGGAATAGTGTGAATGATTATGGTTTCAGGGTTTGATGTTCATGGAGTTTTTATGAAAAACTGGGATGTTGTGGATGAAACAGGCATATGTAAAGCTAACGAAGATTATAGAGATGCCAGTTATCTATGTGATAAGATAAATATACCTCTACATCAAGTTAATTTCGTCAAGGAATATTGGAATGAAGTTTTTTGGTGATGTTTCAAGTTTTTCTTTGATTTAAATGCTTTATTAACTTAAATGTACTTTTAGTAATCTAATTAAGGAATATGAGAATGGATGTACCCCAAATCCAGATATAATGTGCAATAAAAATGTTAAATTCAATTACTTTTATAAGTATGCCATGGAGCAGTTAAAAGCAGATGCCATAGCTACAGGACATTATGCCAAAACCAGCTTTGGTCCATTTTTAGAAAATTACAAGGCAAATAGTGGTAATAATTTAAGAAATTGTTCATTTAAAATATTATCTTATTTTTTTGTATGTAGATGTAAAATTACTAAGAGCAATAGACACAAGAAAAGATCAAACATTCTTTTTGTGTCAGATAAGCCAAAATGCATTAAGGAAAACCATGTTCCCTCTAGGAAATATGTTAAAATGGGAAGTAAAACAAGTGGCTGTTGAGAATAATCTAGAAAAGTTGGCTTCCAAGCCAGAAAGTATGGGTATATGTTTCATTGGTTCTAGGAATTTCCAGACTTTCATTAGAGAGGTACAGATCTGTTTATTATACCTTGATACCAACAGATTTTATTGTGTTATGCTTGTAGTATATAGTGGATAAATCAGGTGATTTTGTAGACATAGAAACAGGGAAAGTGGCTGGCCAACATAAAGGTTTACATCAATGGACCCTGGGTCAAAGATCTAGACTTCATGGTATTCCAGAAGCATATTATATTTGTAGAAAAAATACAGAGGAGAATGTTATTTATGTTGTATGTACAATATGATATTTTTCATTGTAGTTTTTTTTAATTACCTTCACTTTAGGCACAAGGTACAAAACATCCAGATATTCATTCAACCCTGTTAGTTACCTCAGAGCCACACTGGATACATTCCGAGCCAACAGAACTCATCAATGGTCATATTTTAAATTGTGACTTCAAATTTCAACATACACAAGAATGGGTATCTTGTCATATATGCAAAATCAGCGGAGGTCTTGTTGTTAAGTTGGACAAAGCTAAAAGAGCTCTGACACCTGGACAGTTTGCTGTTTTTTATAAAAATGAAGAATGCCTGGGAAGTGCAAGAATTTGCAATGCAGGAGCTACAAACTTTTCAGTGTATTACTTGAATAACAATAAACTAGCAGTAGCTAAAGATTTGCTTAGAAACATTGAAATATCCAAAGGGAAAGAAATAAATGAAACAGATAATGCTTCTGATTGTAATGTATTCAACAATAGAAATAAAATAAGTCAAAAATATTTAAATGGTTTACATTATCTCCACCTCTTTGGAATATTGGGACTGAAATCTTTAAACCTCTTAGGTTTATCATCTTGATCCTTATCTTTACTTCTAGATCTTTCTCGTCTTTTTGACAACAATGTTCTCTTCTCTCTATCATCTTTTGATGACCCTCCACTTTTAATACTTTTCTCTCTATCCAAACTCCTTGATCTATCTCTCTTATCCTTTCTGATCTTGACTGACCTGTAAGCACTATCTGAGTTACTAGAAGAGTTTGAATCATCCAAATCACTCTCAGTATCAGACTTCTTTGATTTCTTTTTTTTGGATTTTTTCTTTTTCTTGTCTTTTTTCTTTTTCTTCTCAGGTTCTACTTCCTCAGAGGTTTTTTCGGTTTTTATGTTGGTGTAGATGGGGAGTCTAAGGGGTAATTTTAGTTGACCTTCAATCTGATCAGCTATTGTCTCACGAACATCCATTGGGGGCCTTTCAATTTTGGGGGCTATAGGAACTGCTTTGGGAGCACAACCTTCTGAGAATAATTTCTTTGTTTCTTCATCAGTTTTTTTCCCTTCTTTTGGAACCTAAAACATTATTAAAAATGAAGGATTTAGTGATGATAGTAATAGTTCTACCTTATATTCTTGGACATGGTCTACTCTTATTGTTCTATTCAAAATTTTGATGCCGTTGAAGTTATCTACAGCCAATATAGTCGATCTTTGATCTTCGTAACACAAAAAACAGAAACCTTTAGATTTTCCTGTGTCTTTGGCTCTGATAAGATTTATATTTACAACTTCACCGTACCTATAGAAATCATAACATTAAAACATGAAAAACGAAATATTAACAATACATACTGTGAAAAAATACAAATAATGTCGCCTTCTGTCAGATCATATGGTAAACCACCAACAAATAGCCAAGCACTATTTTTATACTGCTCATGCCAGGAATCCTTACCGGCATTGTAGAGATCTCTTTCACTCAGTTTTTGGACATTTTTCATATTTCTGAATATAATAAAGTCATTAGAACACAATTATATTTATTTATTTATTTATTTATTTATTTATATATATATATATATATACACATACAAACTTACGTTAAGGGATTCATATTTTCAAATATTTATTTGCAGCTTTAAATATAAATATATTCAAAGACTTGCAGACTTAAATTAAAAATATAGGTTAGGACGATATTCTTCTTCTTTTGATTAAAGGAATTAGTTCAAATAAAAACGATTTGAAAATAAAAAAAGCCAATTTTCCTTATGAAAAATTATAATTTATGTAACCAAATAATATCTACATAACATAAACTTACATTGACTATAGTGAAACAAAAATAAAAGTCTTTTTTTCTTTAATTTCCACCCAGGACGTGTCCCTGGCCCCAGTTGTGTCCGCGAAAGAGTCCTGGACCTCTGGGCATTCCGGGTGGTCTTTCAGGTGCCTGACCGAACCCATGAACGCCGCCGGCTTCTTCCGGAAACCAGTTCTTTAAAAATCCGGGTGTAGCGAGCAATGCTGGGCCTCCTAATTCCTGGGGATATTTGTATGCCAGGAAAAAGTAAAAGTGACCTACTAAAATCCCAACTAGCTCCATCATACCTCCTCCCGCCATGATTAAATTGAAACCAAGCAGTACCCAGGGTAGAAATATCGCTTTGAAGCGCGTTCCAAACCAAAAAGTAACTATGGTATCTTTATTCAGCTGGCACCAGATATATATTATTGAGAGAACATAAGCATCCATAAGCAGCTGGAAATAATAACTTAGTAATACAATTTCATGATGTTTTATTGTGAATACTTACAGGCATATCTGCTATTAAGCCAATTATAATACATAATATCCAGTTAAAAAAAAGTAAATAGGCATAATCTGCCGGTCTTCCTTGATAGTGACCTTAAACAGACTTGTTCTTAACACATGTTGGATATTAAAAAACCTGTACTTACCTTCCTCTAGTCTTCGGGAATAATTGTATAAGAAATATAGATTTATAAGATAGTGGAAACCTGTGGCAGGTGTAAGAGGATAATAAAGCACACAAGTGACTAATCTCCAAATCTGTAACCGTTTAACTCCGTCATATAAAAGAATAAGATTAACAGGATTTAACAGTCCAAAACGACCTAATAGTGATAATGCCACAGTTCCTGTAAACCAGGTTTTGGTAAACTTGGGAACACTTCGGTACCAATCTCCCAAATCTGACATTGTACCTTAAAAATATATTTAAAAAATCACACACTACTGTTAGTATTACAAATATTCACTACCTTTAATTTATTTCGAGATATTTTTTGGATCTAAATGAGTCAAGGTGCTGCAAAATACAGCACTGTATTTTCAAAATCTCTCCTGTTTATCAAAATCTAACCTGCAAATAGTGATAATGATAACGTCACTGTGTATGTGGCCTTATCAACCAATAAGAGATCAGAGTGAAGGTGTATCGGTGGGTCAGTTTACATCGGTCTATCCTTAACCGTTGGAGATTATTTTTCCTTGTTTTAAAATTGTTTAAAAAGAATACAATTTAATATCCGATAACATGATGATATTAAAAATCCTTGTGCCTTGGACTAAGTAAATCATTGAAAAGGTAAACAAAGATTTATTACACAATTACACCATTTTACTATAAAAATAATTATAAAGGTAATACGAAAGTTTACGAAAAATTTTATATTCTACCTAATTAATAATAAATTACAATATTTCCCTATACTAAATTCTACAAAAAGGTAGATACTCATATGAAAATAACCAATACTGATCAAATACCCATCACAAATAGATAAATATTTATATTTTAAAGCCTATTTTTTTTATTTTGGTTGTATATATCCCAATATTATTTTAAATCGACATCTTTAAAAGAACTATCGCTACAAATACTAAAATAGTCTTCGTCGCCCGTCGATTTACAGCTATAAAATGATTGTACGCTTCGCGTGCTACTGCTCGAGGATGATCCCCTAGTTCTGCCAAAGTTGGGTTGAAGGATTAGTTCTGGTTTCGGCGATTTGTAGTTGTTGATTTGGTTTATGGTACTTGGGTCTGTGTTTTGGGGTAAATTGGGTATTGAATCCTTTTTAGGCGATTCTAAAATAAAAATTAACAATTGAGTCTCATACAACTTAAGACATAAAATATTAGTATTTAAATTGGAATTGGAAAACTAAAGGAACTTCATGATGTCCGACATTGCCTAGAGAACACACGTTGTCAATCTATAGGAGCGTCTTTTGAAGATTTTCCTATCACAAAAAAGATTGTAAAAAAATATCAAATGTCAAAGTGACAATGTCGTAGAACAAAAAGAAGAAGAAACTGGGAATTATTTAGGAAGCAATACAAATTATTATTTAGATAGTTGCAGAAATTAATAATAATATAGAATATTTTAGACCATTCTAGATCTGTTGGTGAAAATTTGTTTTGTGTAATTTTAAATTGTATTTTATTTAAAACTGCATAAAAACTGTTAATAAGACAAAACCAATTAAAAAAAAAGAAGAAAATCAAAATAGAGTATAGTAGCCCCAGATAAAAATATACAAATACTAGCATACGGATATAATATACATCTCAGATTCGACTAACAATTAATAAGGTAACAACATAATGGCGTAATATTTAAGAAAATATTTTCCTATATAAAAATAAACTCATGAAGTAGTTTGGAAGGAGATTAAAAACATATTTCATGTGTATTGAAAATACACGACATCAAAATGATTACAATTAAAAAAATTACAAAACTAACAAAAATATATTGTAAGTAAATTTATTTCTAGGATTTACACTCTATGACAATGCCAAAAAACAAAATAGAAGAAAGTTTCAAAGCTATCATTTAGAGAAAAAAATATCTTACAATAATCATATTCAAAAAAAGAAATATTCAGTCCAAAAATTTTTGTACATAAAATATTTTATAAGGAGTAATAGTGTTAATAGTAAAATATTTATAAACGAGTAATTTAGCAAAGAAAATAAACGCCATAGTTTGGAAAAGAAGAATATGCCCTTAGGTAAATGATATATACAGAGCCTTCATTTAATTTATAGTACTACACATGACTAATAATTTATTTAAACTTCGGAACTTTCATTTTTTTGTTGAATTATTTAAGATGGTATATTTCCCATAGATAAAATTATAAACTAAAATTTTCCCTAGATCTCTCATCGAAATTTGTTGGCTATGTGTTTTCACTTTATTGAGCAACAAAAATATATTAAAAGCACCTCTTAAATCATATTTTAAAAACAACTTCTTGATTTTTCATTCGTCTTCTTCGGTGAATTAGGACAGACGCCACAAATTCGAAAAGAAATAATTTTCGTCGTTTGCATTTTATCAATAATATTTTCCATAAAAATCTACATGCCTTCTCTTCTTCTTTTATCTTTCGATGGCATCTGCTCTGATGGAGAAATTTTTAACATTTTCTTTTATTTAGGTTCAAAATAACGTAGGACTGGTCAAATGTCGTGTCAGTTTAAAGGAGCTTTATTATAAAATATATCAAAAATAATAACTTTATTGGAGTTTTAGAATTGTCATAGTGATAAAAGAAAATTAAAAAAAGAAGATGAATAAGTTAGTTC
Source organism: Cosmopolites sordidus (assembly GCA_031761425.1). Classification (NCBI taxonomy): domain Eukaryota; kingdom Metazoa; phylum Arthropoda; class Insecta; order Coleoptera; family Curculionidae; genus Cosmopolites; species Cosmopolites sordidus. Next base: position 355,404 of record JARFXV010001063.1, on the reverse strand, counting down.
AAAGGCAAAAATGTAATGTTAGAGTTTGGGAAGATGAAGTAATCTACTATAACAATTAAACAAATACCCCGAAGATGATTCAGATTATTTGTTGGTTTATAAAATATATATATAATATTAAAAAAAGGTAAATTTCCTTGGATCCTAATATGTACTGTCAAAGTGACAGTGATATAATAGAGGAAAAGTAATTAGTTAAAAATACCATAGTTTTGAAGAAGAAGAAGGACGAGGGCATTATTTTGAAATGAAATATATTGGTATATATATATAATATAATAATAACATATATAAAAGGACGGTCACCTCTCCCAAATAATATAGTATATAATCAGATGAAAGGTGATTTAATATAAAATATGTTGAAAAAATATAATTAAAAAAGTTATCCTCTTCGATTTCAACAACTGTCAAGTGACAATATTAAAGCGACACAAAAACATAAAAATTGTTATGAATAAAGAAATAAAACAGATGATTGATTGAATATAATGTAACAATTAATTAAAAAACGAAAAAACCGCTAAATTATTTATAAACGACAAAAAGAAAGAACATGATAGAGAATTCACTAACAAAATAAAACAATATCCACTTGAAAACTAGTTAAAGTGATCTCTCAAAAAAATTCCTCTCCGTCTTTTTATCTGCGCACTTTGGTCGCCTCATAAATATGTCCAGTCGAAAAACAAGTTGCGAGGGCGAAGTTAAAGTTTCGCGAATTTCGGTCGAAAAGTTAAAAAACATCCGTATACAGATGATGTCTTCGAATGACGCACGCCAATGGTCATTTGTTCAATTCTATTTTGGCGATCCTGCATCATTAATATTAAAGACGCATTAACGCGAATTTGGTAACTATTCAAACAGCCTATGATTGTTGTACAAGGTCTCGGCCAATCAGTTTTTAAGGCTGCGTTTTTGACCTTTATATTTCCAGACAAACCTTGATTATCACATATTTCCTATTTTTTAGACGGTCAAAGATTATATCGAACAAGTAAAACTAACATGTGAGATAACAATCCTCTGTAAAACTACTTACCATTTTCCTCATACAACGTTCTTCTTCCACAACACGTAAAAAACATAATGATTCCTATTTTATGACTCACTGCAGTGATAAAATTAATTATATGCAACAAATTACAATTTCCCACACTTCTGCTTCAAATTAACTGAATAGGAGCAGAGGATCTGACGATCGTTTAATAAATGTCGCGATTAGATAGCGACCGGTACGCTTTTATATATTATTTCTTATTGGCGCCTTTATCTCATTACCAAAAACACTCTACGAGGTGACACCACTAAATATTAAACAATGAGATAACCATAAAACGATGTAAACTGAGTCATTATGCTAATTAATTAAATAGATAAAACTGTCAAAAGATGCCATCAAAAATAAAGGAAGAAAATATAGTTAAGGTAAAAAAAAAAAATAACTAGCGCAGCTAACTGAAACAGTAACTTCAACTTACGATTTCTCATTGAATTATAGAATACCTATTTTCTTTGTGATAAAGCTAAAATCAGATAATCTGAAAATTATGTTAAACTAAACGTTAAATAACATTAATTCCTAATAATTTAAATAATATTTTAAATATATATATATTAAGTTTTTTAAATTATTTTTCATTCGTCTTCTTCGGTGAATTCGGTGGACAGACGCCACAAATTCGAAAAGAAACTTTTTATGTCATTGCTGTCAGTTTTGACACTTGATCTGCTCAATCAAAACAATATGAAAATTTTACCAATTCCGTATTGTATAATACTTGAAAACTTATAAGTTTAATGTATCGTTTATGAAAATGACTGATCAAAAGCCGCCGTCGCTCACACAGTATTTCGGAGCTGATGACAGTGAAGCAACGAAGGAGGAAGCCTTGGTTAAGGAGATAGCGGAGGCCGCAAAGCAAATTGAAAGTGTAACTTTAGATCCGGAGGAAACGGGCAAGGATAATAAAGAGCCGGTGGTGTGTAGGATTTTCGCAGAGACTCCTGTAGAGCCTAAAGACCCGACTGCGGCTTTTTTTGATTTGATTGGGAACGACCATATGAAAACGAGCGGCAGTGGAATTATTACACCTTTGGGACTTAACAGTAAGAGTGAAGTAAGTGTATACATTTGTGGTGTATATTCGAAGTGATGGCTTTCATGTTTGCAAAAGTATATTTGCAAATACTACTTGTTTTTAATAATTGATATCAATTCAGTATATTTAGATGTGCTGTTTCCAAGCTATACAAACTTTTTTTTAATGTTTTCTTTCACATAAGATGTATTTAATTTTCAAATAGGATATTTTCTCTATTGGGTCATTTAAATAAATAAAATTAAGTTGCACCTTAAATAAATGGTTGTCCAATAAGAATATCAGAATTTTGAAATGACATGGAGGTATCTTGAAAACCAATAATGTTATTGTTTATTTTAAAGTAACATTCTTCAAATGTCCTCCTTGCCTTTATCTGGTGGTCGAATGCTTTCTGGAGATCTAATTATCCAGAAAATATTCTGGGTGAGTTCGCTTCGTCGGAAAAACATGTTTTCCCCAAATTGGAGGTTACCTTATATTTTTCAATTTCTACTTGTTGTTGAACCATATATTTTTCCATAGCGAATTTAGACAATATACTGAACACATCGATCTATGAGTGAAATTTACACTTCAAACAGCGTTGTCGCTAGTGCATTTCAAAGTTCTGACACTGTTATCGGAAAACCCTAGTATTCTAATTGATAGCACTGACATGTTAATAAAATAAATTTGTTACTAAAATTTTATTGAATAAGGAATTTATATAAACAAACGTTCTATGAATACTGCTCAGTCTGCTCTGTATTTTTATTTGTTATTTTTTCTGTTCTGTGTGCAATAATTTTTCAGCAGATACTGATTTTGTTAACAAAGTTCACCAAAAGATAAAACAAAGTTAGTTAATGGCTATGTCTAAGGCTATGACTAGCTATAATCTAAGCAAACAAACAAGTTTAGAGAATTAATTCACAATTAATATCAAAAAATAATCTTGGAGATATTAAATCTCAGATATTACTGTAGTCATCATTCATGGAATCTATAGAAAATTTTTCAAATATTACTCATCACAAAAGCATTGGATTATCTGGAATTAAGTGTTATTTTTTTCGTATGATATCAGATAAACAAAAAGTTCCTGGAGTGTTGAATATTAGACAAAGTAACTCTACAAAAAGAAACAGTTTAGTAGATCCTACATTCCTCTTTCCTTCCTTCCTACATTTTTCTCTCTGGCCAACGTCCCAAACGTTAACCTTGTGTCTGAAACAGCTTCCATCCTGAATTTCACTTTGTGTAATATTTGCTGATCCTAGGTCCTCTTTAATTGCAGCAATCCATTTAATTATATCTACTTTAGCTCTACTCCTATTTTCATAAAATTCGACTATTTGTCTAGTTAGCCTACTCGGATTCATCCGTTTTATGTGTCCGTAAAACTTAAATCTTCTTTTTCTCACATCGCTATGTATATCTGTGTATTGTTTGATTTTTTGGTTTTCTCGAAGTCGGTATGTTGTGCTATTTATTTGTTTGGAGCCTAAGATTTTTCTTTCCTTGTTTTCAATCTCCTCAATGTCTCTCTTCCTGTTGAAAATGAGCGTTTCTGCCCTATGTAGACATTCCGGCTCAATAACTGTGTTGTGTTTTTAGATATGCATTTTTTGTTGTAAATATTTTGCGTAAGACTCAATGCAGTTTCCATTTTTTTTACCGGGAGGAAGCCCCACCCATCCCTTACATTGGAAGCCACATGTTTCGTCTGTTGGTGGTTGGTCTGTAGGGTGGTCTGGTGGTTGGTCTCCATATATATATATATATATATATATATATATATATATATATATATATATATATATATATATATATATACTAGGTGAATTGAAAAGTTCGCGGGGCGAAATGAAAATGACAAATTTATAGTGGAAAAATTACTTTATTCTTCCGTATATTCTCCCTTTAAAGCTCAATTTTGACCATTGCAAGAACACGTCTGTGAGCCAGTGCATTACCTTAATGAATTTTTTTTCTTCGCTAAAGCAGGTCTTTCCTAGCGAATTTTTACATCCAATTAATCCAAAAGGTTTGATTAATACTGTCCTGTTATTGTTTTACCAATTTCTATTATTCAATTCGATTAGTGCGTTATGACATACGCAAGTGAAACCTGGACACTCACATCGTAATCAATTCAAAAACTTCGGGTAACACAGAGGGGAATGGAAAGATGTATGCTTGGCATTACAAGGCGAGATAGAAAGTCCTGCGCATGGATCAGGGAACAACCGAAGGTCTGTAGACATCATGGGAAGAGTAAAGCAATTGAAATGGAGATGGTCAGGCCATATAGCGAGGCGATGGGATGACAGATGGACCAAGGCAATCGTGGAGTGGATACCGCTTGTTCGCAAACGTCCGCGAAGAAAACCGAACGCACGATGGATTGATGACATCGTTAAGTATATTGGACCAGAGTGGCAGAGGAAAGCCCAGGACCGTGAAAGTTGGAAACATGCTGAAGTTACCTTCATCCTGCAGTGGATCGACACGGGCTGATGATGATGATGACGATGATGATGATGATGATGATGATGATATATATATATATATATATATATATATATATATATATATATATATATATATATATATATATATATATATATATATATATATATATATATGTATGTATATATATATATATATATATATATATATATATATATATATATATATATATATATATATATATATATATATATATATATATGTATGTATATATATATATATATATATATATATATATATATATATATATATATATATATATATATATATATATATATATTGTGGCTGGCTGGCTCAACACAGTATTTAAGAACAAACTACCACTTTGCCTAAAAAGAAAAGTCTTTGATCAGTGTCCCCCGCCCGTTATGACACACGGAAGTAAAACCTGGACACTCACATCACAGTCAATTCAGAAACTTTCGGTAGCACAGAGGGGAATGGAAAGATGTATGCTTGGCATTACTAGACGAAATAGAAACAGAGAACAAACGAAAGTGAGTGACATCATTGGAAGAATAAAGAAATTGAAATGGAAGTGGGTTGGCCATGTAGCGGGGCGATGGGACGAAAGATGGACCAAGACGGTCCTGGACTGGATACCGATGACATAATTAAGTATATTGGACCCAAATGACAGAGGAAATCTCGGTACCGCGAGAGTTGGAAATATATTGAAGAGGCCTTCATCCCGCAGTGGATTGATACGAGCTGATGATGATGATATATTATTTTCTTTATTTTAGAATTATATATCCCCTTATCTCATCTTCTACGAAGAGCATAAGGCTTCAATACAACGGTGTATATCAGTTTTCAGTTGAACAATACATTCTAGCAATCCACATAAGAAAAAGCAATGGCTAACACCTTGTTTACATCACACGACCTCCAAATTAAGTTGACTTATTGTTACTGGGAGGTAATTCAAAAATTTAAAACTTATTGCAAATATTCATCCTTTCTCACAGTTCTTCAGTCGAGCTACAACCGAGCTTCAAACAGTCGAGCTACTTGGTCTTAAGGTCCGAACTTCCTGTGGGTTCATCATTGGCAGCGATTAACTCAGGAAAATTAACCTCTAACCAACGCTTTTTGGGCTAGCGCTGAAACCTGCTGGAAGATCCAATGTTTTTCTGCAAAAAAAGTGTTCTTAAGCAGCTTTACTACTTTCTCCAAAACATCGTTTTGATCCCTTGCTTGTGCAAATGCAGAGACACCACTGTACGACACTCCCCACCAACTATCACTGAGGTCGGATGGTGTCCTCTTTCCACTTTTCTATTTTTCCAACAGCTATGAGAGTAAGCTCTGCCATTTTGCCGGTTGAATTTCTCTTCAGCAGTGAAAATATTTTCATCATTGAACAGGATATGTTACTTCACGTATGTGATTTCAGCGCATGTCGCTGAAGTAGCGTCTTTGCTCTTGGTACTCTTGTTACGTAAAGCCAATCACTGCTCGGTGGATCTTTGGTACGATCCAAACCCTAGGTCATGTTTAATGATCATTCAATGACTTTATCTTCAGCATTATTCAGGTATTTTCATCTTTTCTATTTTCGGAGCAGATTTCTCCTAGTTCTATCAAGTTGGTCACTTATTGCTCTGGCGTCGACAGAGGAGATCTCATTGGGTCGTTTTACAGCGCGATAAACGAATTTATTCGATATCTTTGATAGTTTGAGTCACTTGAAAATTTCCGTTTTCAGATTTACTGGACTTGTAGGGCGCTATAACAGCGAGATGATTTCCTTTGTTACCCCGCTATATGTTTATTTCCTGGCGTATTAGGGCGAATTGATGTTTTTATATCAGTTTAGAAATCTAGTTCTTCTTGTGGTATTACAAGCCTTGACCTCATTCAATCTTAGCCTCTAACTGGACGTGCAGTAATTCTTCACCATCTCTTATTTTGCCCTGTCGCCGTGTTAACCATTATTCCCCCCTCCATGATTTTCCTTGGTATTCGGGTTTCTGGCATTCTCGCAACGTGCCCCGCCCAACTGCAACGCTGAACCCTCAAAGAGTCCCTTCTTTTAAATTCTTCAAACATCTCTTCTATTTTCTTCGTGAGGGTACACATCTCGCACCCATAAGTGACTACTGAGCGAATAAGTGTTTTACCAGGCTAATTGAAATGTTGAAAATTGAACACCTATAGACTAGTAACAGAACTACATTTTGAAGTTTCATCCTTCATATGAACATATGTGAAGTTTCAAGTCGATCTGTCAGTTCATTCGTACAAAAACAGCAGATTAAAGTAAACGTATCAGTGTTATTTTTTAAAAAGGGAAATATTGAACATCGTACAGTAATTAAATTATTTGTAAAAAAAAGGTTTAAAGGAAATGAGAATTCATAGTGAAACGGTAAATGTATTAGAGGTGTCTGCTCCTTCAAAAACAATGGTTTGTAGGTGGACCGGTGAGTTTTAAAGTGGTCGTACAAGCCTGGATGATGATCTTCGTTCTGGACATCCAATAAATACAACTACTGAACAAATAATTAATTCTATACATGATATAAAAACAATATGCTGAAGAACTGTTGTACATAAAAAATTGGCAAAGGGCCGCTGGAGGTCGATCCGTTTGGAGGAAAAAGTTAAAGAATCTAAACGTTCACTGACGGACTGTTGTACCACAGCAACAAGAAGATAATGAAAGTTCACTCTTCTATATGTAAATCTAAACATTATAAGTCACATGATGTACGAACTTTTTTACTAACTATATAGAGATGAAATTTCTTCACAAAAGAATTCTGTCTATAGGGAATTTAATGTATCTTAAGAAATTTTATATATATATATATATATATATATATATATATATATATATATATATATATATATATATATATATATATAGAACATTTCAAAAGATTTATGTGACTGGGAATCCAATCGAACCAAATTTCGATCCATCCCACTACCACCTTTTTGGACCGCATTAGCATAAACTGATTAATGAATACTTTAAAAATTATCGATGAATTTATCCAGTCAAAACATCAACGGCAGTTTTTTTCGCGAACTAAACCTCCATCAGGTACCCAAATATGAACTAAAGTCATCAAAACAAAATTAAATCGAATGCACTCCAAACTGATTAAAAAACACCGAATACGTGTTTTTTGGGCAATTCTTAGAAGTTTTCAGGCAGTCGTACACATAATACACGTAAGTGAATCAATAAATAATGATTGTTGTGGTCATTTACCTCAAGGTCAGTGACCATGAACAATGAACGAAATAACAATGCGACCTAAATTTTAATGTGTTGGGACCTACGTAAAACAAATCAAAGTAGGATCATCTGAATTTGTTTTTCTCCTTCAAAATAATATCATTTTCGTACGTGTATGACCTTCGAAACAAGACAGGGATTTATCTTTTATAACATCTGTAGATTTTCATTAATCTTAGCTTTTTTTTTGTTTCACGTTGTTGTTAAAAGTGTGATGAAATTTGGCGTTAGTTTTCCCTTTTCCTCCCTATTACCTTTTTCTCTCCCTTCCCCTCTCTTTTTCGCCCTCCTCTGGTTCTCACTGATTGTCTTATTTTACCCTTCTCCCACCTGCATCATCGTTTGTTTTTGTAAACTGAGAAGCAGGCTCCCCACTTCGTTTTTTTCCCCTAGTTTGGATATATTCAATTCATTTTTTGCTGGAAGAATTTTTTTCTAAATTCTAGGTTTAGCCTTAGTCGTGGTTTTTAACCGCGTGATTTTGTAAGTCAAGAAAAGTAATTCTTGCGGTTTTTTCCCGCGACTCATTTTAAAACCGTGAAATGTTACAAAATGGTTCGCGGGTAAAAACCGCGCCACAATTTGTAATCAATAGCGCAACAATACTACAATATTACACAGCAATATTAGAGCAATACATATTGCTTTCTTGAAAACGAAAATGTGGATTGTGTGCGTGAAGTTTTGCGTTCCGACCGTCTATTGAGCATCCAGCAAATTGCTGACGCCCTACACATGTCCACATTTGCGGTACATGGGATAGTGACCGAGGATCTGCAAATGCGCAAGTTCTGCGCGAAGCTTGTGCCGAAAGTGTTGACGGAAGATCAGAAAGAAGTTCGAGTTTCGCGTTGTCAAGAATTGTTGAATTTGATTCAAAATGAGTCGGACTTCCCCAACTGAAGAGAGAGCTGAAAGGAAAGCATTGGGAGACCGTGGAAAACATCCAAAAGCGTTCCTGAGAGACATTCCCGTCGAGGATTTCAAGGTCCCTTCCAGGCGTGGCAGACACGTCTCTGCAAGTGTATTGATGCAGGGAGAGAGGATTTTGAAGAATTTTATACATTTGTACAGGTCCCATTAATAAATTTATTTTTCCCAGGAAATGTATATTACTTTTATAATGGATCTTGTATGTATGGGACATGATCGACAGAAAATTACTAAATTTACAACCCCCTCAAACTTTAGCGGCACTTAGACATAAGATAAAAGTCGCTTGAAATGAGGTACGCCAGGAAGAAATTAATCACCTCATCACATCAATGCCCAGACGCATTAATGAGTGTGTAACGAGCCATGGCGCATCATTAAAAGTAACACCGGTTAAAGTTTATCAGGTTGAACTGTAATTTTAATAACTCGCTTTTTATGACCCCAATTACTTATTATTACCCCCAATGAAAACTGTTGTGGGATATCATTGTATATGGGTGGGGGGTGAATAGGGGATAATAGAAAGAGGTGTAGACGAAAGACACTGTGAGGGGGAAACGTAAGAAAGGATGTTAAAGTACACATCAAAATGGAGGCAAAAGTTCAAGAAGGCTCACTGATAGGATGTCGCACTACAAGAACTACACTAGAAGAAGACGAATGATGTATATCGTGACAAGATCTAGGATTGTACGAGATTTCTATACTAAAAAGAATATCTTCGTGCGGGACCATTCATGACTTTAGAGGCAATTTCCAAAAATCAGTATTAGAAGCGCTATAAAAACCGCCATTTTTCTTTACTACCCATTTTCTCATATCTAAAGCAAAAGAAAATATTATGGCATTATTGCTTTTTACGAAATTTCTTCAGCATTTTTTAGAACATTCAGCTAATAAAAGACTAAATGGAGGAGAGTCTGTTACTGCATATCTCATTGTTAAATACATTATTGAGCTTTGTTTTGGGTTTATCTCTTGTTCTAAACATCCTTTATTCCTTCAACACCCTTCTGACCCGACTCCATGCACAGCATTGTTTTCTTTCTAAAACGATTCGGTCGTGTGATGTTGATGGATGCTCTGGGTCAACTCATGATTTTCTACGTTTTGGGTTTTCGAAATATATCCATTTTTCGTCTTCCGTCACGATCCAATGCAAAAAAAGGTTTTCTTTCATGCCGAGAAAGAAAAACTTCGCACACCGTTTTTCGCTTTTCCCTCTGCCTGTCGTTCAGCTGATTTCCTACCTTCTGGATCTTTCCCATGGCATGCAGACGATCGCAAATGATTCGGCAACCAACATTTAACCTCTCTGCCATTTGTTATCGAGTTTGCATTTTGTCGTCTTCCAACATTGCTTGTAATTCGGCATCTGTAGATCTGGACGTTCTTTGTCTTTCGCCAGTCGAAAGTCGAAATCGTCACTTTTGAGTCATCTAACGTTACGCACTACTTTATTTCACAAGAGACAGTTTCGTTTTCTTCGCCTTCCCTAGGCAGACTGACTCCAATTATTGTCATCTCGGAATGAGTGGAATATACTAGAACTTCCTCCAACCAACGAGGTTATTCACGAATGTTTAAGTGTTACTGCGCTTTCGAAAGTACTACTAGCGCCTTCTGTTGGCGATAGATGGTACTACCACTACATATTTCCGCTTTTGGCCAGCAGATTTCGTAAAGTGTCGCGGCCATAACAATACGCAATAGTAATTGAACTAGAGAATTTAGCAAGCGTATTCTCGTTTAGGGCGCGTACTCGGCGACTAGTTTAGAAATTATAGATAATGACAGGAAAATTAAAACGGTTTTGGCCCTTGGGACTTAACTGGAGTAATCAGTATGACCCAAAGGCTGGAAAGTTTGGAGACTCCTGATATAGACTAATGAAGTCCAAAAAACTTGTGAACCAATCCACCATTTCCGAACGTCTACACCTATTAGGAAAGATCCAGAAGGAAAAAAAATAGGTTCCAAGTGAAGTGAAGGAAAAAGACACTGAAAGGCGAAAAACAACTTGTGAAATTGTGCTTGCCTGACAGAAAAGAAAATGTTTTATGAATAGAGTTGTGATAGGTGGTTTAAACGCTTTAAAAGTGGTGATTTTGATATAAAAGACAAGGAGCGCCCAGGACACCCGAAAAAGTTTGAAGATACATATTTGCAAGCATTATTGGATGAAGACTTAATTCGTACGTTGAAATATTTGGAAGAAGTATTGAATGTTGCCCAATCCATCATTTCCGAACGTCTACACGTATTAGGAAAGATCCAGAAGGAAAAAAATAGGTTCCAAGTGAAATGAAGGAAAAAGACACTGAAAGGACAGCCGAAAAAGTTTGAAGATGCAGATTTGCAAGCATTATTGGATGAATACTCAATTCGTACGTTGAAACAATTGGAAGAAGCACTGAATGTTGCCCAATCCATCATTTCCGAACGTCTACACGTATTAGGAAAGATCCAGAAGGAAAAAAATTGGTTCCAAGTGAAGTGAAGGAAAGGGACACTGAAAGGCGAAAAACCACTTGTGAAATTATGCTTGCCTGACAGAAAAGGTTTTATGATTAGAGTTGTGATATGTAATGAAAAGCGGATTTATTTTGACAACCCAAAGGGCAAAAAATCATGAGTAGACCCAGGCCAGCCTAAAACAGCACAACCAGTGTGCAATATACATGGAAAGAAAGTTTTGCTGTGTATTTAGTGGGATGGAAGGGGAGATGTGTGTTCGGAACTAAAAACCTGGTGAAACGATAATTGGTGATCGATACCGACAACAATTGATAAAATTGAACCGAGCATTGAAGAAAAAATGACCAGAATACGCTCGAAGACACGATAAAGTAATTTTATATCAGCCCCATAATGCAAAATATATAAAAAACTATTTGGAAAACATTAAATGGGAGGTCCTACTCTATCCGCCGTATTTACCGGAATTAGCCCCTTCGGACTACCACTTATTTCGATCGATGCAGCACGGACTTTCAGAACAATTCTTACGTTCTTACAAAGAGGTGAAAATTTGGCTTGATGAATGGGTGGCCTTAAAAAAACCAAAACGTTCTTTTGGCGCCGGAAACCATTCTTTGCCAGAAAGATGGGAAAAATTAATACCCAATATTTTGATTATTAATCATGTCGACATTGCATATAAATCAACGTTCAGACGTTTTTATTGTAGCCCCGTCACAAAACAGCAAGTAAATAAATAATAAATTGGTTCCAAAGTACAGTTTTTTGTAGCTAAGGAACCGAATCGATACAAAATATCCTAAAATTGGCCATCGATTTTCTAATTATCTTTTTTTTTCTTCTGTGCGTATTGAAATATATTACCGTGGTTTTATAAATCATTAACAAATAGTGGGGATAACACGGAGTTGAGGGTGTTTTCCACCCTTAGACAGCGACGTCGACGGCGAATGAAATTAATTATTTGGTTAGTGTGGAACATGACTTTTTTCTCCTGAATTTACAATGAAAAAGCGTTATTCGCGTCACATATGTTGTAAAGTAGGTGATGTGTTCCTTTTGGATGAAGAAGGGAGTGTTAAAATTGTGTTTTCTCTTTAAAGGAGTCGTACGTACCAAGGGTTACCTCTAGTGCTGAAGTAGATAGGAGAAGAGATGCGTGGATTCCCATTGAAAGGACACGTCAAGCCCTCATAGCAAATGCCACTACACCTGCAGGAACTTACATGCCTGATCCGGATCTTTTAACAACACCCGGTGTAAGTAAAATCATTTAATGATATACAGGAGTGGCTAATAAGAGTAGTAGAAAAACATTTTTCCTCTCTAATTTATTTACCATAATAAATAATGTATAATGCTAACATTAACTGACTTTTAATCATTTTGTTCTGCAATATATCCAGTGCAATTTATTGCTGCTTATCTTTTTGAATTTATTTCCTGCTAATGGTTCAGTAGTAAAAAAAAATAAGAATGTACTAATTTTAAACACGTTATCGCGCACCAATTTTGATAAAATATATTTTTACTTTGTTGGTACAGGAAAAGTTAGTCCGTTTTCCACTGTATTCAAGTAAACTTAGGCCACTGATAGACACTGTACTGTTGAAGAAAAGCGTTTTTGGGATCCGGTGGTCTATAATTTTCAAAAAATCCTTTTATTTGTTTTTATAATATTTCGAAAGTGTAGTCTTTGGAGAATATACTGTTAAATTTTTGTGATGATATTGACGGTATTTTAGGTTTTACAACCCTCTTAGCAGCTAGCGAACGGTTGACCCGCCTCATGAATGGATCCATTGTTCATAGCAATACAGCTGCTTGGGTCTTTTACATAATTTGAATGGGTCATATCATCACACGCGGCGAGTATATAAAGCGACCGTCCCATGGTATCATAAAGCCCGAGAACGGGACGCGCAGCGAGTATATAAAACCTACCGTCCCATGGGGTCATCACGGCCGAGAACGTGACGCGCGGCGAGTATATAAAACCGACCGTTAGAGCACCAGTGACTAAAGAGGCCAGAACAGCTCGAAAAAAAGCGAAGTCAGAAGAAGCAGAAGCAATATGAGCGAATTGAAGGGATAAAGTATGAATCGCAGATTAACTGTAAGTACATGGTTATTTCAATTTTTTTCGAAAATATACATACTTAAAACTTTAATCTTATATATATATATATATATATATATATATATATATATATATATATATATATATATATATATATATATAAGGGATGGGTGGGGCTTCTTCCCGGTCCCCACATGAGATTGTGGAACCCAACGGTCGGGGGTGTATAACTCCTGACTACTGTTGTCTCGTTGGACGCAGTCCAAAGAAGTCAAAAAACTCCATTTATAAGCCATCCGACAAGAAGTCGGCGAAAATATGGGTTGTTTGATTGTGGAGAGGGACTCCCTATTCTTGACGAGAGAGCATATGTCGGTACCCTGATGAGTCTAATCACCAACAGACGAACTCCAAGCAGTATTAAGCCGAAGTAAAGCATTCAAAGAGTGGAAGTAAAGCATTCAAATAGTATATATATATATATATATATATATATATATATATATATATATATATATATATATATATATATATATATATATATATATATATATATATAATTATCACGAACATCTGGCAAACAGAAAAATTATCAGATGAATGGAAATGTGCTCTTATACACCCGCTGCACAAGAAAGGAGACAGAACAGATGTGAACAACTACAGAGGAATCTCCTTACTACAAGTCACTTACAAAATCTTCTCAGCATGCCTTCTCCAGAGAACACAGGAACAACTAGAACACAAAATTGGCGATTACCAGGCAGGCTTTTGCCCTGGTCGCTCATGCACTGAACAAATCTTTAACTTAAAAACAAAGCTGAAAACATACTGAAACACAAACTGAAATACAAAGCTATTAGGAACGTCCCAATCATCTGCACGTTCGTTGACTTCAAGAAAGCATACGACTGCATTGACCGAAAATCTCTGTTCAACATTCTAGAAGAACAAGGACTCGACCCCAAAACACTACGATTGATCAAGCAGACACTGACCGACACAATTTCTAAAGTGAAATTTATGGGAGAAATTTCCGAACCTTTCCTGATTAAAACCGGAGTACGCCAAGGAGATGGGTTATCCCCACTCCTCTTCAACCTGGTCCTGGACAAAGTCATAAGGGAATGGGAAAAGGAACTAAAAAATCAAGGACACTGGAAACCAATACGACTCGGACGAACCAAAAACATAGAAATATCATGCCTAGCCTTCGCGGACGACCTAGCCATACTCGCAGACAATGAAAAAAGGGCAACCAAACAGATCGAAGTCCTCAAGGAATGTGCAGAGAAAGTTGGCCTACAAATATCCTTTCCAAAAACCGAATTCTTCTGTTCAAAATTAAATGTCCAAAATTTGAACACCAAATACGGCAATATAAATAGGGTCACTCACTTCAAATACCTGGGCGAGATCCTCGAACCCACAGGAGGAGAAAAGATAGCACATAAGACTCGATTGCAGAAGATGAAGAGGGCATGCGGCAAAACACACAATATCTACAATAAGAAATGCCTATCCACACACGCAAAAATAAGACATTCCAACACAGTAATCAAACCAGAGGTACTATACGCAAGCGAGACACTTACACTCCATACAAAAAGCAGCATGGAAAACATACTAAAAGAAGAACGCAAAATTATGAGGAAAATTCTCGGCCCAAAACTGACAGAGGAAGGATACAAACTACATTCTAGAAAGACCACAGAGAGAATGTCCAACGTAGCGGCGAACATAAGAAAAAGAAGGTTGAAATTCTATGGACATATCAGTAGACTCCCACCGACAAGACTCATCAACAGAATTCTTACGTACATACAAGGAGTCAAGTCAACAGTACCATGGATCGCACAAGTCAGAGCTGATCTGGGAAAGGCACAAATGGGTCCGACAGAGATTGAGGATAGAAGAACGTACAGACACAAAATACATATGTGGAACGTTGCATCAGAGAGCGAAGTTTCGAGGAGATCAGGAACAAAGTGGACGGAGGAGAGAAAGAGAATCCACGAAGAAGGGATGAGAGAGGTAGAGAGATGTGGATGATTAGAAAGAACACTCCAAAATGAGTCAGGATGCTTTGCGTAATCCAACCGGGTCTATACGCACCTAATAATTTTTAATAATATATATTTCTAAATCATTCCGGATGTCGATCCATTGATTATGTAAAGAATCACGACGTTTCGCCAAAATCTTATTTGGCATTTTCAAGTGTTGTCCGCTTCGACTGAAGAGTCTAACTATATATATATATTTTTGTTTTTTTTTATTACAAATATGTTTTTGTATACATCTTAAATATTGTAATATACCTACAAAGTTAGTTTATCGTTACTTAAGTAATTATCGTTACTCATTATTTTCACCTTCAAAAAAAACCCTAAAAATGCCTTAGATTCACTGGCGCTAGACCACCCTTAATTTTATAATTGAGAGACCTGAACAAATTGTATAGTGGACGTCCTGCCCTCTTCAAAAAAGTACGGGCCAATTATTCCTCGCGCTGACATTGCACCCATACATTGACTTTAGCGAATGTAAGGGTTTTTGATGCTTGAGTTTCGAGTTCGTTGCACTCCAGCAACGACAGTTCTGCTTATTTACATAACCGTTGAGATGAAAATGAGCTTCATCCGAAAACAATATGTTGTTGAAGGTTGCGAAACGCTCAGTTTCCTGATTAACGAATTGAAACCTCTGACCGGGACCTTGTATGGGTTCCCTTACGAAAGAAAAAGTCCGCATTGTCACGAATGAACTGATTTACCATTTCCACATTTTCGTTACTTCTTGACGACCTTGGTCGCCCACACTTAGGTTTATCCATAGTTGAACCGGTTTCTTCAAACTCCTTAACCAATTTCCTGATCAGAAACTTGGCCCATCTTTAATGTAATTGCAGAACTTTCTTTGCGCTACAGTCGCCGGATCATTATGTTTGTAAAATTCTCGCACACACAACACACGGTTCGCTCCATACCGACTAAATTCCTAAACGAGATTCCTAATTGTTGCGTTTGCATAGTGAGCCATTATTATAAAAACTTTCTTATGGGATACGTTGTACTTATTATTAACGCACTTTTATTTCTAATAATTTTTTTGCATTGTTTGTTTGACATCTAGGTTCTATTAGAAGAAGAGCTAGGAGACGCTATTGGAGAGGCTGTAGGCATATGTTTGGGAGAAGCAGAAGCAGCTCAGAGAAGAAGTCTTGGGACAGATGATGTGACCCAAGACGAGCGAGGATTAAGAGAACTTGTTCAAGCTGGGGCGTACAGGTTAGCTTGTTTTTACATACTACCACGTTCGAAAAGCTTCGACAAATTCGAATTTAAACTTCTCGCATCCACCATTTTGTTTGTAGGTTGGTAGGACTGTCTCTAATATTTACTACTATGATCAAAAAGCAAGGTTTTAATAGGTTTTTCGGTTAATAATGTCGATTTTTGCTAAGAGATGGCGTTAAGAGAATGGTCAGTGAGACCATTGATTTAATGAAAAAACGTCGGACAATGAGAAATGCAGGGAGTCCTTTTGGCAGAATCGAGTACGCCGAGCTCTGCAAAACTATAAGAAAACATATCAGACGCGCTGGTTTAACATGCAGCTAGTTCAAAAAATTATGGAAGAAAACAAGGCAATTAACAAGGCTAAACAGAAGCTGAGAAAGAATGCAAATGTATGCCTTAATGGTTGAGGATGGCACAATGAGCATGGCGCGAACGGAAATGTTAGAGGTTGTCAGAAAATTTCATTCATAGTTATAAGAAGATCAGAACGGAGATGTGATCGGACTGAAGTGATCATTTTACATAAAAAAGGAGCACAGGAAGATTTAATGAACTACCGTCCAATAAGCCTCCTATCAGTAATATACAAAGTTTTCACAAGATAATATCTAAAGAAATATTAAGAAAAATGAATGACATATAACCAAGAGAACAAGCAGGGTTCAGTACAATGGATCACATCCAGGTTGTACAACCTGTTCTATGGCCTGCTGTACAGCCTGTGTACAGGACTACACCATGCCACTGTGCTTGACTTTTATCGACTCCGAAAATGCATTTGACTCCATCTCAAAGCATGCCATAATGGATGCACTGCTTAGCCAAGGGGTAGATAAAGCATATGTAAACCTATTAGGATCGATATATAATGGAGCTACAGCCACAATTCACTTTGATGATCTTGAAGTGGGAATTAATGTAGAACGAGGTGTACGGTAGGGTGTCTCAATATCGCCTATTCTTTTCTCGGCTTGCCTTGAAGAAGTATTCCGTGAACAGGATGGTGTAAAGATCAATGGTGCAAGCTTAAACCATAGCTCAGAGGGGAATGAAAAGATGTATGCATGATTTTACAAGACGAGACAGAAAGCCCTGCACATGCATCAGGGAACAAACGAAAGTGTGTGACATCATTGGAAGAATAAAGCAATTGAAATGGTGATGGGCAGGCCATATAGCGAGGCTATGGGACCATAGATGAATCAAGGCAATCCTGGAGTGGATACCGCTTGATCGCAAACGTTCGCGAAGAAGACCGAAAGCACGATGGACTGATGACATCGTTAAGTATATTGGACCCGAGTGGCAGAGGAAGGCCCAGGACCGTGAAAGTTGGAAGCATGCTGAAAAAGCCTTCATCTTGCAGTGGATTGACACCGGCTGATGATGATAATGACGATAAATATATATATATATATATATATATATATATATATATATATATATATATATATATATATATATATATATATATATTATATGATAACGAATACGGTTAAATTAAATGATTCCGGAGCTGCGTTTTAGTTTTTTTCGAAATTATTCCTTGACATTATTCAGTGGTAGTCTAAAATATTGACAAAAAAAATGTATCTAATATTAAAACAGCTAGAACTGCTCACAAACCTAATATTTTTAGAGCTGCCATCAATCTCACCGCCCGACTGCTGGCAATTTATGGACAAGGACGTGGAAGAGCAGGTACGTCACCAATCACAATCGATACCGCCATTTGTTTACTGTTGTCTCAATTCAGGCCACATCACCAAACATTCACCGCATTCCCTTCAGCTTTGGTTCACCAGGATAGCGTTGTTGGTGAAGACCAAAGTCTTCAATATGGCTCAAGCAGAGGCAGAACCGTTTGGGCAGTTGGAAAAACCTGATGTCTTTTACCAGGTATGTTTACATTTTTATCTTAGAAAAGTATCGTAACCCATTCACCTTATTCGCCCAATGTAACTTCCTGTGACTTCTTTCTCTTAATCGAATTTATTTTATTTTTACTATTATATTTAAGTTCTCAACAATCCCTGATTTCCATCTAGTTTGGCGTGAAACACTAAACGTAAAAAGATTTACCCCCAAATAACATTTTTTTTTACAGTTTAATAAAATAGCTCTTCTTCCTATGGTACTACAACCCCTAGGTATGCCTTGACCTACTTCAATCGATCTACAGCAGCCTCTTGACAATTTTTGATGCGCACTAGTTATTCAGCATTGTCCTTCCACCGTGTCTCTGGTCGACGTCTTTTTCTGTTACCACATATTCGTCCCTCCATGATCGTTTTTCTCCCATCTGAGTCCCTGAACCCCTCACATAAGTTCTAATTCTACACATATTGTGGTTCTGGGTTTTTCCTAAACCAAAAATTAAACGTTACTGTTCTAGTATTATCCAGACATGTATGGTGGGCGTTCTGGATCAATAGCTTCGTTTAGCTTCAGACTGTTATTAGCCGAGCTGCCAATGCACTGCGGAAAACCCAAGGAATCGTTAACGAAGCTGTTCAGTATGCTGGCAATCATTAAGAAAATGTTGAGCAATTTAAGACAAGGTTTGTTCGTTGGAGTGAATCTTATCCAATACAATAGACTATAAACATTGATTTGCAGGGTTGTGTGAAGATGGGAATCCTATGGAGTTGGGTGAGTCTGACAGGACGGATTCTCTGAGACTGTGGAGCGGCAGGGAAGCCCGGGTGATGCATTCTATAATAAATTGTGCTATTTCTCTGAAGGATTACGAACTAGCCATGGAACTTTTAGGACAATTATGTGAAAGGTAACATTAACCCATCTTGTAATACTTTTCTAGATATAATTTATTTAAAATATAATAACCTCTTATCTTACTTATCTTATATTACTCTATGGCCAATTTTGACATTATATTTCAAATTTTGAATATGATTTTGATAAATCGTTGCTGATCTCATAAATCTTCAATATGAGGTTTGCTTACCAGGACAACGATCCAAATACCAAGATCTGCCTTTCAACAACTACCAACTGCAACTGTAGTTTGGTACATCTTTAAACACCCTGCCGGTTCTTCAGATCTGATCACCAGTGATTAATTTTCTATTCCCTATGTTTGAAAACATGTTTATGAGAACGCTTGTTTTTTTCTAACGACGAAGGTGTAACTGTTGGTGGAAATTGAATAGTTGGCAGGGCAAGAACATACCTTTTTTTTTCATATAATGCGCGAATTTAAGGATGTTATGTTGAGAATGATACCGAAATGTTTTCCTCTATGCTAGACATTTGATATATTGAAGCGGCGGATGGACATTGGAGCAAGTAGTAATTCATTCAAATTTGGTAAAGAAGTATGTAGTGGTTATCGTGGTGCAAGATTTCCGGCGAGTCAAAGCACTTCTTTTAGACAATGTTTTTTGGATTATAAAATGTTTGAACATTATATTGAAAAAGTAGTTGAGCTTTATATTCTGTATTACCCTAAACACCGGGTAGATTTGAATTTTCAACAAGATAATGCCTGATTGTACGTTCCCAGAGTTTCTTTGGACTGTTTTAGCATTATCTCGTACATCTGAAATCATTGTCAACTATATCTCTTGACCTTTCGTTCATAAAGCATATGTCAAACATGATAAATAAAAGACTAGAAAATTTACTCCAACTGCACCGGCTTTAGAGACTCTAAGACAAAGTTATATTAGAAAATTATATATCTCGAACAAATAATTAAAACTGACAAAAATAGTGAAATATCATAGCTATATATCAGCTAGTTATCAGTTAAAAATTAGAGGTCATAGGAGAATTACAATAGGATGGAGGATGAACTGCTCTCAGAAAGCTTATTGAACTCTTTAGAAATAAGAAAATCCCACAATGCTTGAAAAGTATGTTACACAATATTGGGTATTTTTAAAAAGCAAAGCAGATAAGTTCGTAAAATACAACGTTCCATGGAAAAAGCGATGCTAAAAATAACATTACAACACCAAAAATCGAATAATGGACAGGTAACAATTATAAATGCTCTGATGAAAGACAGAATAGCTTCATTATAAGTGGAGAGCAGACACCAGAAAAAGAAGTTAAGGAAGTCTACAGATAAGATGGGTGGATGGTATCAGGAGAACAGTGGGGTACAACTGGTCATAAAGAGCAAGAAATAGAGGCACATGGAGAAGTTTGAATAAGGATCACGATCAACATTAAATAAATGGACTGTAAAGAATAGATAAGGAGTCATAAAGTGTAACAGGATATTATACCTTAAGAAGAAACCGACCATCTCATTCATTCAATGGCAAGACTAGTAGTAGGTAACTAGAGCGCAGATCGTGCGAGTCCACAAACCCATCTTTAACAAAAAATGGTTTCTTCAAAGCATGTACCAACGCTAACTGCACATTTTTCCCATCTCTATGTTTTTCTGGGTCAATCCATGAATTTCTCCGTTTTGGGTCTCAAAATATATCCATTTTTCGTGTTCAGTCACAATCCGACGCAAAAAAAAACAATTTTTCAAATAGAGAAAACAAATCTTCGTACAACGTTTTTCGTTTTTCCAACTGTCTGTTGTTCAGCTGATGTGGTACCCATTTTCCTGCCTTCTTGGCATTTCTCATAACATGCAGATGATCACAAATTTTTCGGCGACCAACATTTAACCTATCTGCCATTTCTTGTCGAGTTTTCATATATTTGCATTTCTTCCAAGCACGCTTGCAATTCGTCATCTTCAATTTTTTTCGATTGACCTGGGCGTTCATTGTCTTTCAAGTAGAAATCACCACTTTTGAATCGTGCAAACTAACGCCCACAAGCGCCTTGCGTTGGGACATTGCCACCGTAAATTTCCAAAAGTATACGACGACTTTCACTCGCGGTTTTTCTTTTGATTGAACAAGAAAAACCTCACGTGCTGCAAAGGCTTTTTGTTTAGCTCGAAACCGACATGTTTACAAATATGACATTAACTCGAAATCGTTTTGGTTTTTTGAAAGATACTGTCGTGGCAATAAAATGACGAGATTAAATCGGGAAACGACACGTTTCCAGCGCCATCTCTTTAAAAAAAAAAGAATTATTAACCGCCACACCTGGTATGTTTTAGCAAAAGATATATTCATGTAACTATTTTCTAGATTGACTTCTATTGTAATTAGAATTAACAATACATTGCAGAGATGGGGCCCCTAAACATGCACTGTTGTCAGCTCTGGGTCGTTTACATTTACAACTAGGAAATATCTCAGGTAAATCTCATACCTCATCCATTTTCATAAAGTCTGTAATTATATATTTTTGTTTACTTTGGCTTTTTTTCTCGAATTAAGAAAAAATATATTAAAAATATTTATAAAAATTTAAATACAGGTGCGGAAGTATGTTTCAACGAAGCAGCTCAACTAGCCAGTCCCCCAGGTGTCCGAGAATTAGTAGACAGGGGACTTTTAGCCATTGCTCAGAACGATTTTGAGGAGGCCTACGTATATTTCCAGCAAGCCAGCAATATCGAACCGTCCAATATAATGGTAATCTATCAAACAATTATCACAACCTCTCGATTTCTCCCTGTTTCACTTCTTGTTGCAGATCCTCAATAATATGGGGGTTTGCCTACTATACGGAGGTCATCTCAAAGAAGCCATCGCGGTATTGGAATCGGCGATTGCCTCAAATCCTGTTCACGCCTTACACGAATCGTTGATCCTCAATTTGTGCTCTTTATACGACATGGAGTCATCGAAGGGCATCATGAAAAAATTTGGATTGCTGAGACGACTTTCGAAATACAGCGCAGATGCTCCCACCGCCATATTAGAAAAGTTATACGGGTGATAAAGATTGTTATTAGTTCTTCGGACTTATACATTTCATTTTGTAACGTTCTACGTAATCGAGGTGATATAACGGCGTGAGTATAGACTCGAAAACAAATTGAAAATATATTATTGGCCGTAAGTGGAAAAAGAGATAATTTTTTTGTTTCTGTTAACGGTCAGGTGAGAGGGTATGAACAAAATGATTATCTTGAGAACTAAAGCTAATTAACAATCAAACTGACTGTGTTTTTGTTATGGATTGCAGAAGAGTTGCAATGATGCTACTGTTTCAAGATTTTGGTTTGGTTCGAACCCAATTACCAAAATTTGCCCACAAAATGTTTAGACTTAGAGTTTGCCTTTAAAATGTTTTCATTATTATAACTTATTATAATTTTATTACAAAGATTTATGCATAATACATTCCATAAGATCAAACGTGCCCATACCATATCCAGAGAAACATGCTCAAACCATCCATAGTTGATACTTTACCATATTTAACTATAGATCTGGTCTCTTTAGGCAGCAAATTAGTGATAGAGGAGAATCTATACTTGTTGATCAATTTTTTGCCATTTTTATTCCATTTTCCATTAATAATTTTAGAATATGTTCCACTGGCAATCTATCTATATGGCCTATCCAAGTATATGTTATATAGTCATGCCATAAGTTTTGCCCCTTGTACATAAGTGTGTAGATTATAGAAAATAAACAAAAGAAGAATTAAGTTTACTATATTTAATTTCTTACTTAGAGAAATCACTTTTTCGTATCTTTTAGCCCATTCTGGTCGCTTTTCGATCAATCCATGGTTCAAATTGATCATTTATAGAGGGAAGGCAACAGTATTAACAGTTTCACCTGATATCAGAAGCTCATGGTACACGACAAGCTTCTGATCCCACCAAATGCACAGCATTGTCATTTTTCCAAGGAGATTCGGTCTTGCTGTCGATGTTGATGGTTGTCCTGGCTCAACCAATGATTCTGGTTCTCGAAACATATCCATTTATCGTCTCCAGTCATGAGTCGTCTTTCAAAAAAATTTTCTCTCATACCAAAAGCAAAACTTCGCCTACCGTTTTTCGTTTTTCCATCCGTCTGTTGTTCAGCTGATGTGGTACCCATTTTCCTGCCTTCTGGTCCTTTCCCATAACATGCAGACGATCACAAATAGTTCGGCCATCAACATTTAACCACTCTGTCGTTTGTTGTTGAGTTTTCAAATCGCCTTCTTCCAACAATGCTTGCAATTCGGCATCTTCAATTTTTTTCGGTTGACCTGGGCGTTCTTTTGCTTTCAAGTCGAATTCACTACTTTTGAATCATCCAAATCAACGCCTACAAGCGTCTTGGGTTGAGACATTGTCAATGTAAGTTTCCACAAGTATACGATGGCTTTCACTCGCCTTATTTTTTTATTGAACAAGAAAAGCAGTTTCCAACGCCATCTCTTAAAAAAGTGAATAATTATTAACCCCCACACCTGGTGCACCAGGCGTACTCTAAAACCTTCCACAGTCGATAGCCCTGCGGATTGAGATCCGGACTTCCTGAAGGGAAATTAACAGTTATTAACACAGATAAATTGGTGCCCAATCAAAAATGTGGAGAACATCCAATGTTTGATGGAATGATTTGCTGAAAGTTCTAATGTTTGCCGTAGATCATGTTTAATAGTGGTTGTCCAATGCACTCCATGTTTACTGCTTGACGTATTAGGACGAACTGAATTAGATTAGAAATCTAGTTATCCTTGTTAGAAATAACCGCATAAGTGACATTTGAAAATATTCTAGCGTGCCTTCACAGTTAGGGGCAGAATTAATGTCATGACTACTTGAATAACTGATGATTCATCATCTGTTATTTCTTTCGAGTCTTCTTTCGTTCTGCTATCTCTAGTTTCTGCTTCATTTTTTAAATTGAATAAAATCTCTCACTTTTATAAAAGTGATATATAAAACAAAGTAAAAAATTGTTTTATTTGATTTAAAGAATGAACTATCACAAAGTAACGAACAAATCAATCAATAACCGCATTTTGTATATCCCTTTACAATTTTCTAGATAGTTCTTCAATTCTATCATTTTATTATATTTTATTTTTCATAAATTGTTTGTGATCACTAAGTCCTGCCACATTTTCTGTACCAAGTCCATTATATTGATCGAGATATCAGCATACCTCTACTATTCCCCCTGAACTTTGCCTAATTTTAAATTTTTTTGCTTAATATTTTTATTTCATCGTCGTGTTTTATTTGGAATGTTTAGACCTACTAAAAATACTTAACAAAAAATGTTTTTTGGTAGATATTTAAACTATTAAAGTAAAAGAAAATCTTCTTATGGCTATATTATACCTTCAGGATTACTAACGCTCACAATTCATTCTATATCTGGCTGCTCTTCGACAAAGCTTTATGTTGTTGTCAACTTGTATTTTAAGAAGCCTTTCGCAAATTTATAGAGGGTGTTGTGAAGTAAACATATGATTATTTTATTTATATTTAGTATCATCATTTGTTGATATGCCTTTCCAGGAAGACTTAAGAAAATTTGAACTATATCCTTAAACAAACTACACAAACTGTCTGAAACAAGGCCATCTATCGGCCATCACTCGTTTTTTTCACAGCCTACTCTCGAGAATGTTAAGTGATTTCAAGTTTTTCAGCAGGAGTGTTTTATTTGATCTCCTTAAAGGATCTTATATAAAATAATCATATAGTGTTTATTTTCGTTTTCATTCCAGCCATTTTTTTTTTTTTTGAAAAAGGAAAAACTACAAAAAGCATTTTTATAACGGGAGGGGCAAGAATAACGTTGCCATTTTAATTATGTATAACTTTTAAAAAAACAAGATACCATTTTTTAGTATATGTTTATTTTGTCAACGCATCTCGTGTTGACGCAACGATTTTTGCACGGATGTGGCCATTAAGTTGTATGGTCTGGGGCTTATTTATGTAAACTGAACAATTTGAATCTTCTGGAGAAACCCGTGCAAGTCACTTCCCAAAAGACAGCGTAACCTAAGTCGAGAAATTGCAAATTGTGCACGTCATCAAATCGACGTTTCTGACGTTCCGAATTCCTGAAATTGCTTGAATAATTACACAAGCTACGTATTTTCTTTACACTCGTATTTATTTACACAACTTATTTATTTACACAAGCTACGTAATTTCACTGCGTCCTTTCATCGTGTATGTATCCATAATAAAACTTGCACGTTTGCACTGCACATCAGCCAAACACAAACTGTCGAAAATATTACGAAAAAAAAAATGGCGTTAAAACAAAATGGTAGCGTGACATTTACCCCACCTGTTGTAAAAATAAACACGGTCGTGCTTCATGTTTATTGTTGTTTAGTCCTAAGTTTTTTTAAGCTACAATTAAAAGTTAGATCGATTTTATACTGATAAATAACAGCACTAATCATTGTTATTGTTACAAAGTTCTTTCCGTTACAAAGTTTCCAAAATCTTTGACTTTGAAAAAAAAATGTTTTACTGTTCGTCACGATCTTAGACTGATCTTACGAAAAAGACATCTTTAACACCAAATTGTGACTCTCTCTGTCATTTAGCAATAATAAAAGTTATTTATTTATCAAAAGCGACATTTGTTTTATTGAAACCTACAAATGCAGACTGACCTATATGTGATTTAAATTTTTTTAACAATGAAAATACAATAATTTATAGTGAGAAGCAATAAAGAGCATCACCCAGTATACATATTTGTTTCCACTATCTAAAACTAAAAAAAAATATCAAAAATATCTGTTCGCAAGAATCACGGGGTACTAACCAAGAAAAATTTAAAAAATACAATTTTTTAAAATAAATATAAACTTTTGAACGTTAACCTTAAGGGAGGTCTCCCGTTTTCAAAACGAATCTAATAAATAATTTATATTAATTTCTATATAATACTGTATTGATAGCAAGTAAAAATATTTTTTTTATATGTCAATGATTAATTTACGATAATATTTTTCAGTGACATACTAGCAAAAAAATTAGATAGGTGACGTTTACTGTATGATTATTGAAATACTTAAACGTTTTTAATTGTCTTCATTAGAATCGGGAGCCATATTTAATTATGGCTCCCATTAAATCTACCTAAGGTATAGCAATACAGTTATTTTTATTTAAATTAATTATAGAAGTTTGTTTTAGTCTGTATTTTGTTACCGATTTTTTAATACCGTTTTGGAATTATTCCAATTGATTTTATGTCCCGATTCCAATGCATGCTGGCAAATTCCAGATTTATAAAAAATGGCCCTTTCTAAGAAGGTTTTTATGCTCTATTACTCTAACATCTAACGGTCTAGATGTCTCACCTATATAAAATTTACCATATTCGCATGGAATTTTATAAATCACATTTTTGGTATTCTGTTGTATATTGTTTGGTTTAGTCTTTGTTAATAGAGATCTAAGAGTATTTTTTGTGGTTTGATTTGGAAAAAAAATATATGAACACGCCGCAATCATTTAGACAATTATTTTTCTGTATTGCAATTACCAAAAACGTCTAAAAAAAAAACATTATAACAACACATAAAATAACAACAAAACATAACAAATTAAAATTACTCATCTGGAAAATTTTTCCGCTAGTTTTTATAAGAGCAAGAGTATAGATAAAAAATTAATACAACGCACATAAAAACCCTGTTTTAAATGTGTTCCATATATATTCTTTAATGTATTGCCCTTAAATAGTGTTTTATTTTTAGTATACATATTTTTTGTCATATCTTTACAAAAATGAATTTGCATCGATGACATCATCCAAATACAAGCACAATCTTTCGTTTCTTTCAAATATCGGGTTTTCCTTTCTCTTCTTTATAATATAGTACTTTGTGGTAAGCAAATTAACCTACCAAGACACCAAGCAGGAACAGAAGAATGAATTTTCTTAATCATAAAATTTTACTAGCTTACTTAATGAATAATTATCTGAAATAAAGGAAAAGATCTGGAATGAAGAACGCTTTACAAAATGCACAATTCAAAAATTGCGTTACTCCTTCAGATACCTGATTCGTCTACGACCATCGTAGCAAAAACAAGTTACAAACAAGTAAAAACGAGTTTTTTCAGAAACAAACGTCAGTTCCACGTTTTCAGTACCTCAATCTGCGCATAGATTGCAGCATTCCACTCTAAGGACACAATGTTGACCGTTGAGAGACAGTACTAATCTTGAATCTATCATTATTCTTTCGATATATCTATCCCAAAAGAAGAAACTTTTGTAATTCTGGATTGTAGTAAATTCATTCAGATGTTGCTGTATATTTGATAATTATGTTTAGAAGAATTTTACTGAAAAGAATGTATAACATACTTACAGAGAAAGTAGTTCAAATGTACTAGTAGTATAATTCTTACACTGCATAGTCATATGTATAATATGTATTGCTAATATTTATAAATGGAGGTATCACGGGGTAAGTGAGACAGCAAACGTCTGCTTCTATGTCTTTTTCTACTGCTCGACGCGTTGTGCGCAAATGTCGCGATAAATAAACGTGACACAAAAACATAAAAATATGCAAACTGAGGCACGTCTATAAGCATACTCAATCTCGGTCATGCGCATAAGACTCAAGTATATATTAGCATAAGAGTAAATAATGAAATAGGACCATGATGGTGGTTTAGGAAAAATAAAGCAACGCACTTTGCTTAATATGGTTTTTGTATTTTTTCTGGTGACAATTATGATACAATGTAGACAAGCCAAGAGCCATGTACGAAGAGTACAAAATCTATGGTATCGATTCTTAAACAAAATAAATAATACTCTAGGAAAAATTCGTTAAAATAGATCATTTTCAGTTTTATTTTTGTATTGCAACTATCAAAAACGTCTAAAAATGAAAAAAAAAATCACATTAAACATGTAAGTAAATTAAAATTACTCATCTGAATAAATTTCCCTATATATTTTTCTAAATAAACTTATACAATTGCACTATAGAGTAGTCTTTTAATAAGGGCAAGAGCAATGATAAAAAATGAATACAACGCACATAAAAACCCTGTTTTAAAGGTGTTCTCATATATATATTCTTTAATGTATTGCCCTTAAATAGTGTTTTATTTTTAGGATATATATTTTTTGTCATATCTTTACAAAAATATATTTGGATCGATGCCGCACCGTCCAAACACATCTTTCGTTTCTTTCAAATATCGGGTTTTCTTTTCTTCTTTATAATATAGTACTTTGTGATAAGTAAATCAACCTGCCAAGACACCAAGCAGGAAAAAAAAAGATTTTATCTTACTAGCCTATTTAATGAAGAATAATCTCAAATTAAGGAAAAGATCTCGAATAAGGAAAGCTTTAAAAATACACAATTCTTGCGGATGGGTTATTAGTAATTGTGTATTTTTTCAGTAGAAAAATTTCACAGGAACCGGGAGAAGGTTTCTGTAAACGCACACACAGGGGGTGGTGTTATATATTTTGGCAACAATTATGGCCTTGAGTCGTGAACAAAATATGACATTGGGGATGTTTTGAAAATTTAGCAAATTCATAAAGGTCTCCTTTAGATAATGAATAGGCTACATTTCCTATACGACCCGCACAGTGAACAAATACGTAATAATAAGTGTTTATGTAAATAAGGGTCTTTCGGTATTATAAGGTAAGTATTTTCGGTGTATTTAGACCCAAAATGCAAAAACTAAATATAAATAAACACTGAGTACTTGGAATCATCGCTACTGCCATAGGTTGGTGGTCAAAGTGGGTGCGGGGCCATTTGTTGGTGCCGGGGCAGCTCCCCCTAGTGATAAATTTCCAAACTGTTGTTGCAGTGTCAACTGCTGATTGCCATAGAACGCATTAGGTATTTGCTGCAATCCCATGGCAGGTTGAGGAGCAAATTGTTGTGCCGCTGGTACTTGAGGAGCTCCAACACCGAACGACGTTCCGAAATGATTTGGAGCTGCTTGACCATTCTGAAACTGCGCCTGTTGACCAAACTGGTTCGGCAGGAATTGTGCGTTTTGAGATGTCGGATATGCCGGCACAGTTCCCACCTTGCTCCAATTCTGAAATCCTGCCTGTGACAGAAACTGGCCTTGTGCCATTCCATTCTGGGCAAAGCTCTTAAAAACAAAAATCCAGAGTAGTTCAAACGCATCTCATATATTAGACCCTCAACTTAAAGCCGGCCTTTTAATTTTTATTTTATAAAAAAAGAAATATAAATTTAATCTTCAAAGTAATCTCCTTTACTTTCTATATTTTTTCGTCATTTTTCAGGCAACTGCCGAATCTCAGATTGAAAAAAACTTTTTTTTATTTGATAAAGTCATTAGGGCCTTTTTCAACCTCAAGAGATGTGAAACGGCTACGAAGTAGGTAATGTTGCAGATCTCGGAAGAGATAACAATCCGAAAGAGCCAAGTCTGGAGAATGCGGAGGATAAAATTTCTCGGTGATCGTTTTCAGCGTTTCAGCCATTCTCCTAATCTAGAGCCTTTTTGTCCCCGTAGGTGTCGAGGTTGCCTATATTGGGTTTGGTTTGGTTTACGGTCACCTTTAGTTAACAAGAACTGATGCGGTGCGGCTTTTCCCCTGGTTCCCTTGCCAATGTAAGGTCGTTTTTGCTCCTGAGCATCACTAACTTAAAGCAGATGCTGCTGATAACGGTAAGCTTTATCATATAGTTAGAATGGAGCAACTCATAATGTATGACGCCCACCTAATTCCACCATATGCATAATAACATCTCTTTGGCGTGGATGGTTTTGCGGGATTGGTTAATGGGTCATCACTCATGATTTTTGCCTCTTAAGATTATTGTAGAGGATCCACAATCTTATTCGAGAAGTTCTCTTTCTTGAACCTGGAGAGCAATGAGAGAACAGCATCAAAGCGTTTATTCTTATTCTTAGCAGTACGCGACTAGAATTTTCTTCTAGCAGTGCTTGCAATTCTGCATCCTCTACTTTTTTTGGTTATCCCGCACGGTCTGTATCATTTAAGTCGAGATTTTCAATTCAGAATGGCTGGAACCACTTGTTACAAGTCCCGTACAAATCGGCATTATCTTCCAAAGCCGCACAAATCATCTCCTGAGCTTCCACATCATCTTTTTTTCAGTTCAAAGGCTAAAAGAAGACGTCAAAAGCTTCCTGAACGACGTCGCGTCTTATATTCACAGTAGATTCGTCTATGATGAAGTTGAGAGATGGCGCTTTAAAACAGCAACACAGTAGGAGGAAATTCTGATTTAAATAAATTCTTCTGCGATCGATGGATCGTAGAGGCCGAGAAATAAATTGAGGATCTAATAATAAGACATTTTACAAGGTGCGTCTCACGGAAAACAGGACTTTTAACAATAGCTATTTCTAATGGCGCCATTTTTTGACGGAGGTAAGCGTTTGAAAGGTGCATCTTTTACTGACGTTCTGACAAAATTTCATAACATTCGGATCATTAGAAGCAAAGTTATCGCGCTTAAAGTGTTAGTGTGTTTGTACCATTGGTTGAAAAATGAACATCGAACAAAAAGGGAATATTAAGTTTTGTTTTAAATTTGATAAAACGTTTCAATTAATGAAATATGTGTATGGTGAGGACATCAAGGACGACAAACATCCTGGTCCGAAAAATTCCATGGATACTCAAAGTAACATTGAAATTATACGTAAATTTATAAAAAATCAGCCGAAATCTTCATTGTGATACATGGAAATGTAATTGAACAGGTCTAACGATTCTATTCATCGCATTGTGTACACGCTTTGTTCCACAGATATTGCTCCGAATTCAACATTGCAAGGACTTGATTAAACCAAAAACCAAACCAAAACAAAAATGGCATTTTAACCATCAATCATTCACCATATTCGCCTGATTTGACTCCCTGCGACTTCTAGCTCTTCGAAAAACTTCATTTGCCGACATTGAAGCCATTCAAAAGGCGTCGACCGCCATCCTGAAGGACATGTCTTTGCCCAAGCTCAAAAATTCATTTGTCAACATATTCGACCGTGCAAAACGTTGTGCTGACAAGCAAAGAAGAATATTTTGAATAAAAAATGATTTTTGCAGAAAAAAATCCTGTTTTCCTTTACTTGTAGAATGCTTTTATAGGAAGTTTGAAAACATTTTAAAACATACAAGGTTCTAAGTTTACCAAGGTTAAGAATTTGGATAAGAACATTGTTCCTCCTTAGAAGGAACAAATTCCACATAGAAGAAATAAGAAACACAAACATACCTGCTGCTGACCAGTTTGCTGAGGAAAAGCACCAAATGCTGCAAAACTGCCTGTACTGCCTTGATATTGACCGTGCATGGGATTCTGGAACTGGGCAAAGTTTGTGGACATTGTGGGAGCGCTACCATACAAAGCCAAGATACTATCCTTATCCAATTTGACTTTTTCTTTCTCTGCAGGCATAGTCTGATTGAAGAAGTTCTCTTCCTCTGTCTTAGCCGAATTGGTTTTAGTTTCTTCTGCTTTTAGAGTCTCAGTTGGTACCACTGAAATGGTATTCTGTGGGGTACTAGCTGATATAAAATTGCTAAAAGTGTCATCGCCGTTTTGTAATCCCAATAAGTCACTATTTGTGGTATGTTTCTGTTTCTCCTTGGTCTCAGGGGTATTCGTTGACGATCGAGATGGTTTTGGACTTGGATTAGTCGGTTTTGGCAGTTGGGGCACCTTAAAACTCCCCTTCATCAACACTAACATCAATAAACTTGAAGAGATTGACCACTAAACACCAAATCACTTTTTTGAACGTCTCGACGCACGTTTCGCTAACCATGTTAGCATCATATAATTACATCATCTCCTGATAATTACATCATCAATATAATTACATCATCTCCTGATAATGCTAACTTGGTTAGTGAAACGTGCGTCGAGAAGTTCAAAAAAGTGATTTGGTGTTTAGTGGTAAATCTCTTCAAGTTTGGGATTTAGCACCAAATGTTCCAATAGAAAAATTGAACTAACATCAATATTAATCAATCAAAAATACCTCAACATTTGCCAATGGTTTTTTCTCCAAAATATTTTTCTTTTTCCTCTTCTGTTTCTCTATTTCTTCTTCTATCTCTTTTTCCCAGTTAACCTTAGGTAATGGTGGGGCCACCCATTCCCTGGCAATATATTTCTTGTGCTCATATTTGGCTCTTATGAAAGACTCCAAATTTGAATCATTCTGAGGCCTTAAATCACATAAATTGAGTAAAATCCATGAAGAAACCTTCACTGATTTATAAACCTTCTAAAATTGTCAGGTAGATTTGCTTCATATACAGCTCTGGCTCTAGAATTTCCCATTTGTTGCAAAGAAACTACTTGTTCAGGTGTCCATGAGTCTAAATTGACTGATTTTACTTTGGAAATGTGGACACCCAAATTCCTGTGAATTCCTGCACATCGAATACAAAGAAAGACTCCTATATTCCAGGAAGCCCATCTTGGACCTATCAATTTTCAATGAAATTTGTAACAATAGTATAAAAATATATATGACTTTATATCAGTAGAAAAAAAAATTAAACCCTATGACGCTTTTGTTTATCTCATACTAATCTTTAAATAATAAAATTCAACATTAAACGTAGGCGTTGAGTTATTTGAAGTATAAATATCACGACTCTTCTCAAAGATAAATATTTTAATAATCACACAGATTGATTAGAAAATATATGTTTCAAATGAAAAAAGAGAAAATCATGAATAAACTCATAGTTTAGATGAAAACTTGTCAAATTATGTAAATAAGCGAGAATTAGATGATATTTTAGTGAAAAAATGACGTGGAAGTAGAAATCCCTTAACAAAAAAACATTGATTTAGTTAAATACCCTTTGAGTCACAGTCTACACAGTACTTGTTGTCTTCATCACGGAGTAAAGTGTTGAGAACCGACTGGCACTTATCCTGTAGTTGTTTCGTCTTATCTTTGTCACTTTTGAGGCTCATTTTTAACTGATTTTTATTCAAAAAAACGCGAGGAAAAAACTATATGTAAATGACAACAGAGGGTGGTTGCCATTTACAAACGTCAAATTGACGTGATACGTCACGCACGTCAGTGACAACGCGCTTTGGTCAAGGTCGATTTGTTAACTCGTTTTATTTTATTAGGAAAGTTCGGACCGTCTCACTCTAACATTATATATAAATAATTAGTGAGTTTTTTGTAAACGTGAAAAAAATCGAAAAAACTATGTTTATGGGGGAGGGAATGTCGTAAGAGTTCTCAGTAAATAAGTGAAAGTTGCGAATTGATAGTGGAAATGTTTTATTTTTGTGTTACTATAAACTAAGCACAAATGATACTAAGTATTTATTATAAATAACAGTGTTTTCAAACGCATTTTTGCTTTAATAGTTACAAAGGGCCACCGTTGTTAATAACGGCGCATTCCTCCTCGCTAATGGGAGCCCTTCTCCAGCGTGGGGGCAACTGAAAATCCCAAATAGCTTCTGAATTCGCTTGTGATTGTGATCCAGTTTTTGTGGAGCTTTGTACAGTCTAAAAAAGGCAAATTCTCATATTAATTTTACCGGTAACATTTTTCGAAATCTTACCTGTGACCCAGAGCTACTGGCTTCGTTCCTATGAGCTCCATATCTGAATTTTATTAATCGATGGCTCAATTTTGAGGTTAGAGATATATTTCTCGTTATTATGTGCGACTGCATCATGGTTTCTATGCGGAAAAACTTATATTGAATCTGAAAACATCCCGGGTATAATTTTTTTAAATAAATTATACGGCTAGAGTAATAAACCTTACGAATTTTGAAGTTTGTTTTGAAAGTTACGTCACTTGGGACAAATTTGGCGAGTGTCAAAAGTAGCACGTTGACAATCAGCTGACCCAATCAGTATCCCAGCCAAATATGAAATCGAGAAAAAAACAAGAATTTTTATCACTTCATATTAATATTATAATTTCTGTAAAATACTGAAAAAAAATACCATAAATTATGCCTTGTCTGTTCTATTCTTTATAAATAAATGTTTATTGTTACGAAAGTTGAGATGTTTAAAAATAAACATTTTCTTTTTAATGCATACTTTAAATGCGATTAAAAATAGCTTTCGATGATCTTTGTCATGATTTATACAAATGCCTATAATCATCAGTCAACATATTTTAAAGGAGTTGTACTGAATAATTTAGATTATTTCTTTGTAAACAGAAGCATCCCATTTCTTCGCAGAGGTGATGTTAGTGGGCTTGTGGGATTTTTTTGTTTCCTTTTGACGTTTGACTAACTCGAGGTGGACAAACACTACCATTGGCGTTTTTACAGTTATACGTTCGACGAAGTTTTAATAATTGCTTTTATACAAACAAAAATCTGTTCGTTTTTTCTGTCTTACTTTACTCATATCTTTTGCAATCATTTAAACTGTGTATATATGGAGTTGCATAACTAATTACCTTAAAAGTATAGTTAATATTTTTGATTTAATAAAAGGTGGTTAAAAAACCACAAAATATTAAAATGTTATTTGCTTATGTTTTTCTTTTAACTTCTCTCTTTCATTTTTTTGACGCATCTAATATCCATTAATAAATAAATATACATTATTCATTTCACTGCAATATTTATATTAATATATTATATTGAAAAGTTTAAAAAAATAATTCTTCAATAAACATTGAAGTAAAATAAAACACAAATTTTCTTAATCAACTTTACTTAGAGTATTCTACCTTAAATATACAGTACGCACAAATTAATTTATACAGGGTGACACGATTAAAAAATAGATTTTTTAACAGACTGCAGTGTAATGGCGACAAACCATCCTATATTACTTAATTACTGTACAATTTGTAACACTAACAAAAAAAAAAACAAGCTCACTAAAATAATAATTACGGAAACTTTCCAAATCACCGTTGAAAATACAGGGTGGCTCGAAAAGTTCGTCACTTAAGACACCAAAACCTGTATGACAGGGTATATATGGTAACCATGAGAATTTTGCTGGATTCGCAAAAAAACATACAGATACAAACAGAAAAATGATTTTTACTTTTGGAAAAGTTATTTCAAAACACTGAATGGGTGTAAAATTAAAAAGGAAGAAAAAACAAGATAACAAATGTTAGATTAAATAATAACGTTTGGATGTTAATAGAGAAAACAACAAAAAAAGAGTTATAACTGACCATTAATAATCACATTCACACATCAATCTAAGAAATTGTGACAATCTCTAATATTGTTCATATGAAAATATGTTGCGTTTAGGATTCTTTTACACAAGATAGTAATGAGGTATTCCAATCAACCCAACAAACGATCAAGGAAACAAAATAAATTAGGCCTTTATAACAACAACAAAAATAAAACGGAAATATTAAGTAATAAATTCATAAGGGTTCCAAAAATCTAAGAGTGTGGATTACGCCGCACGATATGCAACCAGTAATTGTATTTTTTTTCTAAATACAAAACAAACGCCGCAGTCCATCAGGTCATGTGACCAGTATCTGTTTGCTTGCCTTTTATGGTAATCCGGTGTTGACACCATTTAATGCTCTTGAAAGGGGGACACTAGTTGATTGAGTCCAAGTCCTAAAAAGAAAGCTGTAAACAGTTTTATATGCATTTTTTGTGAATTCCATGTTTTACCAAAATGTAACAAAGGCATTTGCGTTTTTAGGTACTTAATTATTCACAGTTTAAAAAAATTATTCCTGAAGCTTATTTCTCTTTCTCGAAATATACATCAACTCGTCTTTGAGCCAGTCTCGCGTTGTCTTGCTGCAGGAATACTTTTTTACGGTTGATTAAAGTTGGGTTTCTTTCAGCCAGAACACTGTGTACTCACTCAAATTGAGCTGACAAGAGTTTTGAACTAACCTTACCATCAGACACCAAGTCAAAGTAAATTATTCCTTCCAAATTCCACCAAGCACACAGCTTGATCTTTTGGACAAATTTTTCTCGTCTTGGTACCAGAAGAGTAAGTAGACAAAGAAAATTCGGCCGAAAGTGGTACTTATTGTTTTTATTGGATGGTATATTTTCTGCCATTTATGATTTAAACAAAATATCATTCAAGTGACCACCTTGACTCTTCTTGGTCCAGTTTTGGATGACTCGATGGAGTATATCAGGTGGTATGGCGACTAAGGTTGTTCGAATATTGGCTTCAAGTTCATCAAGAGTCTTGGATTTGTTGGTGTAAACCTGTGATATAACAACAGCCAGTGACAAAAGTCTCAAGGTGTTAAATCACAAGATCTTGCTGGCCAGTTGCAAGGGCCTTTCCGTGAAATTACCAATTTTCCGAATTGATTGTTCAATAAGTCCATCGTAGTGCGTGCTGGGTGCCGTCTGGTTGAAAATATAGTATGTCTCCATCAATTTTAGGAAAGACAAAATCGGGACAACATGGCACGATAGCACGATAGATAATGCCACCGCACCATAATCCATACCAATAACGACAATTTCGCTTATTGGCGTAGCCGTTTGACCAAAAATGAGCCTCATCGAAGAAGATGATTTTGCTATGAAAATCCGGGTTATTTTCCATTGCTTCCAAAGCCCAACTCCCGCCGTAATCGATGGTCAACCGAGATCCAAGCTCAAAATATGCCAGATGGTCATAGTGGATAAACCCAACTCTTGAGAACGGCGCGAAACAGACACATTATCGTTCCCGACAATACTTTCACGAACAGCCGCGATATTTTCTTCACTACGGCCACTAGGAAGTCTTAACGCTGGCTTTTGGTCATAAAGACTAAACTTACGTTCAAAACTTATCAATTATACGGCGGATGGCTTGATAAGAAGCAGCAGAATGACGACCGTATTTTGAACGAAATATTTCGACAATTTCCAAACAATTGCGTTCAAACGCAACACCAAATCACTTTTTTAAAACTTTTCGGCGCACGTTTCGTTAACCATGCATCATCAGGAGATGATTTAATCTCTAGATGATTTTCCAGATTGAATCATTCCCCGATGATGCTAACGTGGTTGGAGAAACGTGCGTCGGGAAGTTTAAAAAAAGCAACTTGGTGTTTAGTGGCAAATCTCATCGAGTTTAGTCATTAAGCTGAAATAAATCAATTTTTCATCGCAAGTAACAATCCGTTTGATGATTCGAAAGTGAGTAGGGTTTTGGAGGAGAGTTATGAGGAATGTTTCTACAGTTCTTTTCGCTTCATTTTTATGCTTCGTAAATGCCGATTAACTGTAGGGTGAGATACTGCTAATTTCCCTTAAAGAAAGTTTCCTAGTGCTTGTTCTGGGACCTGCAGCCACAACTTGTCTGAAACGAGAGACCGTGGACTATCTGATTTTCCTCCCGGAACTTTTGAACCATACGGCACTTTCCCCCTCTATGTTGCAAATCTCACCAGCGGCGTCAGTAGCATTGAAGCCCCTTTTAAAAGTATATCTTAAAATTGCCCTAATTTCGCGACTTATTTCACTCGTTTTAACATTTTTGATAAAAAGCATAGTAGAATCAATATGATACTGAAGAAGGAATGTTCATTTTGAATTAAAGTTCAAAGTTGATATCGAATTAAACTTTAGAGGAGTGAAGTATAATCTTTTATTTATAAACAAAAAACGCAAAAGCTTTTGTCACACCCTGCTATTATCATTCAAACTAATAAGAGGACTACCAAAGTAGGGAATCATTAATTTCGAGGAGTCATGTAAGGTTAAAAGGAATTTATCGAATGCGAAGTAGTTTCCGAGATAATCGAGTTGAAAGCCAAGTACTCAACGTAAATAGTGGTTATGTTGCAACAACGCTAGTCGTGGACTAGAGGGTGTTAGAGCCGAACTGGTAAAACGCAAAACCTGTTATTTATTACAATGTTGATTCAAAAAATATCAAGACGAAATCTTCTAAAATACATGAACTATTCAGTTTATTTGTCGTAGAAGACTTATCTACTGGGTGCTTGGAATTATCTTCGAAATTTATTTCATCTTCTAAAAATTTTTTGTTGTTAATTATTCTTGAACCACATTGTCTATTTCTTCATTTGCTTTTATTTTGTATTGTAAAAGTATTCACTTAATCAAACCAGACAAAAACATCAGATGAGATATCAGATATGGTATTATGAAAGATAACAAAGTTACTTATTCCCTGGGTTCTGTCCTAAGATCTAAGCTTATAACGGGTCTTTCAAATTGAGGGTTTTTTTAATTCTTGAATAAAACACAGAGGGCGTGTGAATTTGGCTCATTTCAGAAGTGTAGTGTATAACATTTATAAAAATGGCGTCATACACAATGCAATAATGCGATAAAATTGTTGAATTATTTTATGAAAATTGTCGTTCAGTGAGAAAACGTTTTTAGAAAATGACGTGAGATTTACTGAGATTTATTTGAAAGCACTGTCAGTAGAACTGTTCAAAAATTTCAATAACCTGGCTCGGTGAAAAATAAAAGAAAAGCAATATATAGTCGTAGTGATCGTTCACAAGAGCATATTGATTTTTCAGAATTTTCTATTAGTCGACGTTCATAACAATTTGGACGCAGTGAATCCACATGGCGTATTCTAGGAAAGGATTTAGCTCTGAATTCAAATAATACAAGAACTAAAGCCACTGCATCAGTCAAAACCTCGTGCATTTGTTAATTGGATCAAAGAACAGATGATTTTTCTCAAAAAATCTTCTATTCAGATGAAACACATTTTGAAATTGGTGGCTATCTTGATAATCTAATATCTTTCCTCGTTGAAATTTAAAAAAATGCTCTTTCCAAATTCAAGTACTGTTGTCTTAAAAAAAATCAAGTTAGCTTTGGAATCAAATTAGCTTTAGAAAACAAAATCAAGATATACCCAAAAAGTGGCAAACATTTCCTGTACAACATTTCATTAAGAAATCTCACAGCGTTCTGGAGATATTTTATCGTTTTCATACATAATAGCGACTTTGTATAGAAATACAGAGACTAGGATGGACTGGACATGTAGAACGAATAGAAGATAGACAAATCCCCAAGAGGCTGCTGAAAGGACAAGTGTTCGGAGACAGAGGTAGAGGCAGGCGAAGAACAAGATGGCAAGATAATGCCGAGAAAGATGCGCGAGATCTAATAAAGATTAGATACTGGCAAATAAAAGCAAAAAACTGTTCCAAGTGAAGACGAAAACTATGGGAGGTCATGGTTTAATAGGGCTGTAGAAGTATTTAAAGAAGGGCACTCAGAAGAATTTTTGGTGTAGTAAATGATAATGAAAATTGGAGGACCAGGCATAACTTCGAATTCGAACAATTCAACAAAGATCTGGACACAATTATACAGATGGGAGAGACAAAGAGAGAATATTTGAAAGCCAAATACCAAAGAGAATCATGGAGGGACGAATAGGGGGTAACAGTAAGAAAGTCAGTTCAAAAACACGGTGGCAGGACTAAAGAACTACTGCACAGCAAACACTGGCAACTAGCTGCTGGAGGCGAGGTTGCAGGAGGTCAAGGCTCAATGTAGCACCACGAAAGGATACAAAGCAGTAAGAATTTTAAACTTTTTATTTTCACAAGCTCTCAATCTGGCTTTTATGCCTGGTTTAACACCAACAATGCGAACTATTTTATGAAAGATAAAGGTTTTTATGTGAGAGAAAAAAATATTTAAGAACAAAACATATGACCGTTTATTTAAGCAAATAATAAAACTATATTTACATTTTTATTGATTGAAAAATTACTAATTCTAACTCTTTAATCGGTATCATTAACGTCGGTATGATCGTTACATCGTTCCTTATGATGGTTTTTGTCCTAAAAACATGCAAAACATAAATTGTAATTTTGAGAACACAAAACACAAGTTGGGTAAATAAAGTAATGAGAGTGG
This sequence comes from Cosmopolites sordidus, assembly GCA_031761425.1. Lineage (NCBI taxonomy): Eukaryota > Metazoa > Arthropoda > Insecta > Coleoptera > Curculionidae > Cosmopolites > Cosmopolites sordidus. The sequence goes on along the minus strand of JARFXV010001063.1, from coordinate 315,006 downwards.
TGGCGTGGCGTTCAATCTGGCAACACTGGTGGCTTCCCTTTTGGACGGGAGGTAGGGGTAGGGGGTGTTCAATACAAGTTTGAACCTCCAGAGTTACATAGTGATTTGATAATGGTATCCTTAAGGTGAATTTTCAAACGTGGTAAAAGGAAAGGGTCAAAATGACTCAAGTTTGGTAAATAAGGGGCCTGCGAAGGCACAGTGATGTTTTTCTTCGCTAACAACTCCCTTCCCAAAAACCCACGTGTTCTTGATGTTCGGTTTCACACGAATGACCTTTTTTCGAAGTCTTCCAAGAACATCTTGGTAAAAATATGCCGGTTTACCGGTAATGGTATTGAGGCACAAATTCTTTATGGACGATTCTCTGGCTTTTTTTGGGCGTGGTGAAATTGGAGTGTGCCATTCCTAACTTTGGTACTCCGTTTTCGTTATTGTCGATCGAGTTTCGGCTTTCTGAGAATGTTTTAAACGACCTGAAAACCTGGGCCCTTGACAAAACACTTCTTCCACAAGCCTTTTAAAGTTTAACATGAAATGAACTGCTACGGACTATCAACTGACTCTAGGGAGTTTAAACTTGTTCTGAAGACGCAATAGATGATGGCATGCATGTCCTCCAGAGGGAAAGTTAACATTGTTGCCAGATTGAATGAAACGTTATCAGTCTCATTACTTACCTTATTTACACACCTCGTTATATCATTAACAAAGACATGCTTTTTATCAAAGTTCTTCCAGCAAAATTGAAGCAGATCAGACATAATGTATCCTAGATAATCAATGGATTAACATTTTTCCATTATAACTGTTAGTTTTTTATAACAATTTTCATCACAAAATGTACCCATTGCCGTGTACCTTAATGGAATGATCTCAAAGACAACCCCCCTTGCCCCATCTAATAAACTTTATTTTTGTATTATTTGCAAAGAAAATGGCTTATTACACAAATGAACTAAATAGATCTGATGGTTCCTGCAGCAACACCTTCCCTGACGAAAGGCATAACATAAAGATCATCTAAAAAACACGGATAAGCGCTAACTGAAATTTAAACATCCACGAACTGAAACTGAACTTAAGTTTGACATGTAAGAGGACCTATTTCCGCTTATGGTATTGCAACATAACCTATATTTAATCTGCCCGATTATCTTTCAACGTAATTAAATCGCAAACATTTAATATTGATTAAATTTTTATTTTAAATAAAATTTAAAGTTGATTAAATTTATTTTCATTCGACTGCGGACAGACAATGTCCTAAAAGTTAAAAGACTGTATGGGGAGGTTTGAAAGGAGCAATGAACGTACACGAGTCCTCAACCAAAATTGTTGAGCTTAATAATAAAAAATTAGATTTAAATTCATTCTAAGAGTTTCAACAAAGGGACTTTTTGAAGTTTGGTAACAAATGGAAATAAAAATGAACTAAATGTGGCGAGTGCGTTAGATATTTGTATTATTAGTCATCAATGCATTCAATTTGGTCATCGTGATAGACACATACATATTGTCCTGATGAAAAAGTATCAATTCCCTCTATAAGTTTATCCAAAAGGCTTGCTAGAGTACTCCGGCTACCGTTTTACTTTTTTTGAAAAGAATTAAGTATTTAAATTGTACCTTTTCTGGAAATGGAACAGTTCTAATTTGTTTTGGAGCAGTTTCATTAACTTCTACATATTGTTAAGTCTATTTTAATTCCACTGTGTAGTGGTGGACCCAATGTGTTATAGTAATGATCATAATAATTCGATAAAACGACCCAAAGAACCCTGATAAATTTCCTTGGTTCAACTACACTGGATCTTTCTTGGTTTATAACACTGTGTCAAAATATTAAGATACATCATAGAAATTTCAATAAATTTTAACATAATTAAGTTTCATTATTCTTTTGTAATAGGTGTTTCAGTTAATAATGTCGATTTTGCTAAGAGATGACATTACTAATATATTTGTTGGTATAAACTAATAACGTCTATAGTGTTTTGGAGGGTAAATATACCCCATCAAAAGCCAGTTCGTTATTAATTGTCATTGTGCAAAAAAAACACTTTTTCAGAGTTTAGAATATGTTGAATAATGTATCAGAAAAAGCCGTTTTGTACGGAAGTTTAACGACCTTCTTTCATTTGAAGAAAACGACTGCTGAAAGTTATCCATTGTTTGTTGAAGCTTATGGTGAACATGCTCCAACCCAAAAAACTTGTGAATGATGGTTTAAACGCTTTAAAAGTAGTGGTTTAGATATAAAAGACAAGGAGCGTCCAGGAGAGTCGAAAAAGTTTGAAGATGGAGATTTGCAAACATTATTGGATGAAGACTCAACTCATACGTGGAAACAATAGGCAAAAACACTGAATGTTGCCCAATCTACCATTTCCGTCTACACGCATTGGAAAAGATTAAGGAAGGCAAATGGGTTCCATATGAATTGAACGAAAGGAGACAATGAAACGTGAAAAACCACTTGTAAAATTTTGCTTGTCAAACAGAAAAAAAAAAGGTTTTTTGCATTGAATTGTGCAGGTGATGAAAAGTGGATCTATTTTGACAACCCAAAAGGCAAAAAATTATGGGCTGACCCAGGCCAATCTTCAATATCAAAACCAGTGTGCAATATACATGGAGAGAAAGTTTTGCTGTGTATTTGGTGGGACAGTACTACCGGACTACCACTTATTTCGATCGATAAAGCATGGACTTTCAAAACAACTACCAACTACCTCAAAAAACCAAAAGTCCTTTTGGCGAAAAATCCATTTTTCTTTCAGTGAAAGATGGGAAAAAGGAATAGCTAATGATGACCAATACTTTAAGTATTAATGTAATAATTGTTATGGAAATAAACGCCGAAATTTTTAAGAAAAAAATTACATTATTAACCGAAACACCTCTTAGTTTAAATATTGGAAAAGGAAAAAAAGTTTTATTGAACCTGATCAGAATATAAAACAATTATTAGTAAATATTAATTTTTTTTTGGGCTTCAAAAATGTTTCAAAATGTTCAAAAATTTTGGGCTTCAAAAATGTGTTTGACACTCTTGTTTATATTTAAGATTTACTTAATATTCTAAATATTTTTAGTTTTCTCACAATTTATTAGTTTAGTTCAGTTGTTTACCAGTTTAATCTTGGAAGAAAGACGAGTAATTTTTTCGTTACACCCAGTAGGAATGAATTGTGGGGACATAGGGCGCCGATTAAAACGAAGTTTTTCGTCGGTTGCCAATTTTCGATGCATGAAGCACGAAGCTGCGCTCCATGAGGTATGGGAGATTATCATGATAATCACAAAATCCTTAGAGCATTTTGATTTTAAATTGATTTTTGATTTCTTCTATCGAAGAATAGACAAATGAATTTGATTAAGAAGGATTCATGAATAGTTTATTAGTAGTTTGATATCGTAAATACCTAAATGCGAGTACACTTGCATTTCCCACGCCTTTGGAGGGAAAGAAGGGGGCGAAGAGGAGGGATATCATCAGCATAGAACCAATAGATTATTCTATGATAAAAGAATGTGAAGATATCGTTGATGGCGATGTTAAATAGTGTAGCTCAGGACTAACCCTTGAGAGACACCATTTTTCGATGGTGTCTCTCAAGACATGGGAATGAGGTGGAGAGTACATACCATACCCATCGTTCAACTGGAAGACCACCTGCTTTGTCAAGAAGAAAAAAAAAAAAGATTCATTCTGAGAGTTGCATCGAATAAGATTGCACGAACAATAGCTGTGGAAGCTAAAGTTCAAATAAAAATTAGGAATATTCAAGATTTTTCTTTTTATTTTCATGATCTCGGAAGGAGAAAATTTTATCGGCACAAGGAAGCAAAGGAGGAGAAAATGTCATGCTTTAAAATAAATACAAAGGTTTTTTGCGCATTCTTCAATAATCGAGGGCTGATTTCCTAAAAATGTGGGTCTCCTTTTATCTGAAGATATCGAAAGGATTTCTGAAACGAATGGAATGCGCAAAGTTTGATTTTCGGTGAGGTGATAACCAAGGGGTTATGTAGAAGCTTAAGGTGAAATCTGTAATTCCTGATTATTAGTTTAATGTGGGTAATTTTAAGGCGCATTGTGTAAGATTCATCGAAATCAATAATGTTTTGAGGCTGGTAGTACTATTTTGTGTACAAGTACAATAAGTTGTAGTTCTTACAACGCAAAGAAATACTTACTGTATCTGTACGGTCCGGCAACAGCTTCGTGTACAGTTGGGCAATCAAAGCTCGCCTGAAAACAAAAAAAAACGATTTTGGCGTTTGGAATAATAAAAATAATCTAGAACATTAGGCATTAATTCTTAAAGCAATTGATGTCTCATGTCCACAATAGTCCGATGAATAGACCAAAACTTTTACATAACACCAAAGAAAATAATTTAAAGGCGTTAAATAATTCAAACACCAAAACCGTGGTGGCCAATTATCATGGTCCGTTCCTCAACATCATTTTCTCACCGAATTGTTCTCTTAATAAATCGACTGTTGCGTTGGCTGTATGACATGTGAAGCCGTCCTGTTCAAACCACATCTACTCCAGATTGATATCATTCGAAATGAAATAATCATGGATCATCGCTCCGTAATGATCTTCATTAATGGTACCATTCTTTCCAGCTCAATTTTTAAAGAAATACGGCCCAATTATACCACCGGTGTTACAATCTGCACCATACAGTGTATTTCCGTTGTATTTAGACACAACGGTACTTGTTGAGTCATTTAACGTAACCATTTAGACAAATATGAGCTTGGTCGTTGAACAAAATTTTGCGGGTTAATTCTGGGTCGTTACAATAGATTTTGAGCCCATTCACCGAAGGTACGATGAAATTGATGGTCTCGCGACTTGAGTTCTTGGACAAACTGTTTCTATTAACGCACCGGACCAAGATTTTTGAGCAAAATTTTCCACGTATTCGAATAACAAAGTCCAACTTCCTGCGAATGGCGACGAATTATTAAATTTGGATCTTTATTATACTGCCAGCTAAAAGTGTTATATTTTCTTTAAAACGTACAGTTTTTTGTCTTGCTTTTGTTTCAATATCGAACATCGATTATGTGCACCATAAAATTCACGAACGGCTCCAAGTTTGGCGCACAGAACACTGATTTTGATTATAAATTTCGACAACTTGGAAGCGTCGCTATGATGCTAAAAGTTCCATGATATTTGCCAGGTTATACCGATTAATTTTGACACTAGAGGCCCGTAAACGCACAGTTCCTTTGACAGCGACCCATATCGGAAGTTTCCACTGAAATTACCACTTCTGAATCATCGGATACACTACACTTTCGGGTGTTATCTTTGCTTACGATAAACCTCCGATATTATTCAATGTGATTCAGTTTTAGTTATATTTAAAACAAAATCAAGAGTAGCACTTGTTATACTTGATAATATCAGAGACATGTACGTGTGAGGTTCTTCCTCCGCCTCAATCATCGATGAATTTTTGTGGTTCTGTTTAAATATACAGCATGGTTCTCCTATATCAATTGATGACGTCAAAGAAAACCACAAATACTTCTCCTGTAATTTACAGTATTTTCACCAGCAAACTCCCGAGTAAAACTAGGACTCTTCCTCTTTAGTCGTAAAATAAAAAAAAAACTTACTTGGAACATAAACCACCGCCAGGCGGAAGGCCCTCGATATCGAGTCGGTCCAGGTCACTGAGCAACTGCGAAAAATCAATGTCGCGCTTGTCCTCGACTATTTCTGCAAACAAAAAAACGGAAGAACAAAAATTGGTATCAATGAAACAACGATATCAGAATAAACAACCGTTTTTATTCAACAAGTGGGGGGAATGAGAAAGAAAACAGAACATCTACAATTCGTAGTCACTAACAATATAATCACAGCGTTCCCACTTTCAGGACGATTCTCTGAGGCGCGGTGATCACGTCGAGAAAGTGGAAACTTTTCTACTAGGGCACTTTGGTGAAAAAAATAAAAGGAATCAAAAACACCACTACAACCTTCTTTTATAAATCACATTCGAGGAAGGCTACAACTCTACCCATAAAAACAAACCTAATAAACACTCCTAATACATACACTATCATCTAAAAGTTTGAAAACATTAAACTTGCACATTAGATTCCTTATAATTATGGCCACCATCAATTTACAATATAATTGTTCTTGCTCATGGTGTGGATGTTAAATGTTTGGATACATTGTATAGGTTTTCTAGGCAAAGGTGTAAAATTTGGCAAAAAATCGACCCTCAGTCACGCCAGTAACCAGGCTGTATAAGGTCAGATGTCTTCTTAATATCATCCGATTGTCTTCTAGGTCTTCTATGTTGGTTGATCATCAAACTTTTCGAGAAACCCAAAGTTGATAACGAAAACGAGGGAGAGGGAGTTAATCTATACATGATGGTCGTGGTTCGGAGCCCACTCTAAGCTGCACACCTAGAGCTACAGTGCAGTCACCATATAACCTCCAATTCTGAGGCATCTATAACTAAAATTTTTTTTACATCGTTATAAATAGTTAGAAAGACTAGAAACTGGTTGAGGATGAAGAAAAAAAAAACGAAAGGTAATTTGAGGAGAAGTTCGTTTGAAGTCCAACGCTCTAAAACACATAAGGTGCGAAGCTAAAAGACCCTCCATGTTTTTGCGTATTTTTACATTATTCATCAATATTATTGACGTCTTCTTGTATATTATCACTGGATTTACTAGACAAAAACAGCATCTTTCAGTTTATTTACGATATAAATTACTCCTTATGAATTGTTTACAAATATTAATTATACAGTAGGATTAAAATATAAGAGAATTGTTTATTTTGTAAATACAGCTTGTTTATTTTTATTTAACCTACAAGTTTAATTCAGTTCTATCGAAATGAAAGAAGGTTTAATGCCTTGTGCACAGACAGATAAAAACGTGCAATCTTGCGCATCACATTCATATATCGCCAGATTTACCATCGTTAAAAACGGTAGAAGAGTCCTTCAATCAGCTCCACATGTTCGGAGGAAAAAAATGATAACTGTTGACAGAGATGTTCATAAAAAACATCGGAAGCAGTTCGCTCACAGGGAGAAATGTTGGTACAGGAATGCCAGCAAATAACGATTTCTGACGAAAATAAATTTAATATAGTTACGACTGTTCATACTACTTCCATGACTTGAAAAATGAAGAGGAATGTTTCTCAAACAACTCTCTTCTGGCGGCGCCCCAACGCCTTCTCTCACGAGCCGCCACTGATCTCAGATGTAACACTCCTCATCGATATGAACCAAGTTACTAAATACAAGAAGGCATAATTAATATGGAACACTAATTTTAAAAAACGCAAAACAGGTGGGGTGTGGTTTTTGTCCCGGACTTGATAGATGATATGACAAATTTTGTTAGTACTTATTGAAATGTGAATAATCTAGAAAGCAATATAATCACCAGAATAATTGCCGAAAAGCAGATAACAGAGAAAATAAAAAATATATGAAAAGGAATCACCGAAATAAATGTAATATGTATATGTTTCCAGACTTTTTGATATAGTGTACAGGAAGGAAAAATCTGTTTTTCTCCATAGTGTTTTATATTTTGCTACGTGCAAAACAAGAAAAAAGTAATGTTTAACTGGAGAAAAGTATTAGAAATGTCTCCAAAAATTACCAAAAAACATTGATTTACCTTTTAATACCTTTAAAATACATATAATCAGTACTTTGCACTGTTGGTATACCAGGTACATTCAAATGTTATTGGGAATATCACACAAAAATATTGTTTGACGATGTCAGATGCTGCTAATATCAAGTCTGATGAAAAATAAGAAGATCCGAAACCACTGACCGAATCGTCAAACAGCACTGATGTGTTATTTTTTGTGTTGTGTTGTGTGTGCCTCGTATAAACAAAAAAAATTATAGGAAAATTGTTATTCTCCTGGGAAACTTTTATAAAACACCTCGTAAAAAACGTTATATAAACGAATCTTTTATGACCGATCGCATGACCGATCGATGTGTTTTTCTGCTCCTTTCTTCTTATTTTCTTCCCTATCACAGGTAAAAATTTCCATTTTATATACTAAGAATATGGCAGAGATGTGTTGGTGTTGTCGTTTGACTAAATTAAACATTCAAACAAGAAAAAAAGAAGTGTAGTGGACTTGAGAACATTCCTATACATCTAAGGAGGTAATACTGATAATATTGCTTTTTTTCGAAACGTAACTATCTACATTTGACTAGAGCATGAGATATAAGAGTGGGAATTGACTAGAAAATAACGGAAAGCTTCTAGAGTTGTACATTGTAGTGTTTTTGTAACAAACCCACAGTGATAATAGACATACGAAATAATTCGGACCTTTTTAGTCATTTTAAGAAAATACAGTGTAGTTTACATTCAAATAGATATTTAATTGATTTAAAAAAGATAAGACTAGAAATTATAAAATACAGGGATTATTCAGTTTCTTTGGTGTAAAAAATCATACTTGGAATGATTTTTGTCTTTGAAGTTTATAATTTATTTAATTTTCTGTTTCTTCGTTTGCTTTTATTTTTTTTTGTAAAAGTGTTTATTTAATTTACTTATCTGGGAAGCAAACTTGATGAAAACAACATCACAGGAGGAAATATGAGAAATCGTATAATAAAGAGTAACAAAACTACTTACTTGTTACAGTGTGTCTTAAGATCTAAACTTATATAAAGGGACACAAAAGATTCCTAAAACACTCATTAACCAGTAGGCCCTTAAGGCAGCGATACGTGAACCCTCATAAATAAAACAGAAAGAAGAAAAGCAATATTTGAAAGTATAGTACTCGGAAGAATGTTTAATGTTATGAACAACAATGAAAATTGGAAGATTAGGTAAACATTTGAACCCAAGCAATTATACAAAGATCTGGGTATTGTAAACCATGTGAGGGTTCAACTTAGATGGGAGAGACACGTGGTGAGAATGCCAGAAAGCCAAATACCAAGGAGAATCATGGAGTGACCAATAAGGGGTAAAAGAAAGATAGGCAGACAAAAGGCATGGTGGCAGGACAAAAGAACTACTGCTCATAAAAAATCGATCCGGATAGAGGCGACGGTTGCAGGAGGTCAAGGCTCACTGGCCAGCTGTAGCACTACAGGAAGAAGGAGAAGAAGCTAGAATGGGATGAACCATATGGTATAGAATTGTCTTATTTGCAATACTTAAGGTAAAGAAAAGAAAGGTACTTAAGGTAAAGAAAATATGAAATTGGTATAGATATTTAATGTTTAGATTAACTCTAATTCAACAAAGAAAGAATTCTCAGTTACCGAACAATATGTATCTTCTACTATATCGTCACTTTGTCAAATTTTAGAAGGTACAAAGATGGATAAAGCATAGAAAAAATAATGAGAACATTTTTGCTGAGTATCTGGCGACATATATAACAAATTCTTCCAACTATCTGAATATCTACAATCCCATCATACATCTTATTCCCCACATCTCAAGCCGTTGCAGTACAACCGGGCTTTGCTTGCTCCAGAAAATAGCTGATGCAAATTTGGAAAAAGATTTGGAAGCGCTGTTTTGTTTGTGACGAGAAAAAAACCACTTACTTTTTACTCTGGTAAAACGTTGGTTGGACACAAGGCTACAATATTTCAGCAAAAGAAATAGTCGCAACCTTTACAAAGAGAGGGTCAACCACCCCATTCTTTAAGCCATAATCAACTCTGGAAACATACAAGAGAACAGTACACAACTGGATCAACCTCTAGGATTGAAAAAAATCAGTTTAAGATGTGTCAAAAATGCAGGACGTGAAGACATCAAGAGATCTAGAAATGCTTCTTTGATGTGTAGACACAAGACAAAACTTCACACAAGTACCACGTGTGGCGGTAAATAATTCTTAATTTTTTTTAAGTGATAACGCTCCACCCACCGTACTCATCAGAAGCGCTCGTAGCACTTCATTGTTGTACCATGAAATTTCCATGAAACCCTTCAACAATTACGGAGATGTCGAAAAATGGCTTGATGACTAGACCAGCTGAAAAGATGCACAGTTTTTGTGGGAGGGCATCCCTCCCTCCCACAAATTGCCAGAGAGATGGAAAAACTGTGCAGTTAGCGACGACCCATACTTTGAATAAACCATTTTTACCTTTCTCACAAATGCAGTCGTGTTTTTGTTAAGATAAAATTGAGAATTAATGACCGCTACATCTGGTACAGACACAAGGCAAGACTTCACAGGAGAGCAATATTCAGTACTATCAATATATTTTCTAATAATCTCAATCGTCACTTGGTACAAAACACGCTATAATACATCATAAGAAGCCAGTGAATCTTAAATGACTTTTTTATTTTTAATTTTAATTTAATTAATTTAATAATCTTTGATGGTTCGAATTAGTTTATATGTCTAACAGTTTAAGCTACCATCAGATCATAGTGAATAATACTGAAAAAATTACGATTTCAAATACAACTCGGAGAAAGCTAGCGCCCAATTTAGAAAAGGTAATCTCGACAGGTAACATAATTTAAACAACCTTTCACCCAGTACTCCAGGTGGGCATCCAGTTGCTTTTCCGCCCAGATGGCTTCAGGACAAGGCCGGGGGGCACCGGGGAACACCACCAACACGATGGACATGTTATCCCTGCTGCCCTGCAACAAAACAACTCATCAGAAAATGTGTGTTATAAATGTATTCGTGTTATTTTCAGCGCAGATTTCGCTTTGCTACTGTTTCGTCTGAAAAGCTAAATCAACATAACATATGTACTATAAAAGTTTTATTTGGTAAAATTAATAAAGTATGTATCCAGGTTATTTCTCAAGTCTTCCATGAAATGAATGTTTTACCACCTAAGCCCTTTTAAGGCGATCTAAATAGTTATCGGGGGCACAAAGTCGGAAGAGTATGGAGGATAGACATTTTAGTCACGTCGTAAAAGTTTAGGTCGGGTGGCTAAAGATACATGTGGTAATCATTACCTTTTTGTAATGTTACTCATTACAGATCGATTTTTCGCTTGAATCCACTTGTGAATAGTATTTCTCCAAATCAATGATCTGATTTTTAGGTAACAGTTCATATAAACAACTTCGTTCCAGTCGCACCAAATGCATATAATGACCTTCTTTGGATGCTAACTGGTTTTGTACTGGTTCAAATGTCTTGCTTCAACAGAGCATCGCGATCATAAATTCGGTATATCAAAGTTTTCTCTCATGCGACGGTCTTGCTAACCACTTCAACTTGTTGATTGACTAATTCCAAGAATTTATTCCATCTCTCGAGTTGTTTTATGCCGATCACCTTCAGTTAGAGCTAAGATTTCCTTGCCATCAACTTCGGCCGGTCGTCCAGAACGTGGTACATCGCTAAAATTAAACCCGAAACCCTGAACAGAACACATTTTATTTTGCGTCTGCAAAGCATTTTTACATTTCCGGAAACAGGAACGTTATTTTCTGCCATTTTTAAGCTTAACAACATTGAAATAAAAACAAAAAAATATTTCTGCGACATTTTCGTATTGTTTCACTTCATCCAACAGCTTTTTATTCACAAAGAATCCAACACGATCTATCTTGTTATTCCTCACCTCTGTGAAATAGAAACCAGTTGTGATTTTAATTTGATTCACTTTGTTCAGTCAAACTAAACCCACTTTAAATTCTTCAAAATAGGAGGCTTAAACGCTAAAATCAAAGGCAATCTGTCCTGTCCCCTATCCGTTCAAAGTTTGGACTGCTTCGTTTCACTGAGGAGTTTCTTAGTGCTCCTGCTAATTTCCACTCCATTTCAATGGCAAGTACCCAAAAATATCTGGATGTTTTCTCTTTTACAGTGTATAAATAGCCCCTAGAGCATTGACATGGCTTAAATAAAATAAATCAATCTTCAAGGTCAAAATCGCTGTCCCTGGACCGACCAAAACTACTTTTGCACCGTGATCATCAGAACCGTCTCTGTAAAGGAAAAAAAAATCTTAACTTTTGTTTGGACAGCGTTCTTGTCATTGTCAGCGTTATTGACCGAGAATTTCAATTTGAATCAATTTGACTAAATGAAGGCAAATCAAAGGGAATCTCAAGGAAATCATTGTAAATACCAAATACAAGCGTTAAAAGGGCAACTAGTACAAAATTTCTATGAATTTTCCAGCCGCGATAGAAATAAATGAAAAACCAACAAACCTTGTATAAACAGGTATCTATCACTTGACTGGTAATCTCTTGGAGATTGTCGGTAACTTGCAAACGATTGTGAATGTAAGCACAAAGATCTTCGTTACTCATCACATCCCAAATCCCGTCACAGGCCAACACCAAGAACTCGTCTTCTGCGTCGTCTCGATCACGCACGAAGATCTCCGGTTCCGGAGATACAAGCTGTTCACAGGGTCCTCTACCTTCCACGTTTTTGTACTCGAAGTCTCCCAAAGCGCGGCTCACCGCCAGACTGCCGTTGACCCGCTGTATCATCACACTGCCCCCGGCTTTGAGAATCCGATCCCTCTCGGTGGGAAGGCCGGGCTTGTGGTCCTGTGTGCTAAAAACTGGACTGCCGTGTCGACAAAGTACGGCTCTAGAGTCACCGCAGTTGGCAATGTACATGCCTCGGGGGGAGATGAAGACGCAGACCGCTGTCGTACCCGACTTGTCTTCGCCAGAAGACATTTCGGGAAGGTTGCGCATTTTGTCATCCAACTCTGAAAATTTCAAAATTTGTTCAGTTAGTCGGCAATTTATTTTATCAATAAAATTCACACATCGCCATGTATGGAGTTTCTACACTCAAACAGATTTACCACTAAATACCAAATCACTTCACTTAACTTCTCAATGGAGCTGATACACCCCTGATGATGCTACATGGTTAGCGAAACGCGCGTCGAGAAGGTAAATAGATCCGTTGTTTAGTGGTAAATCTCTTTGAGTTTAAAGTTTCACACCGAATGTTATAGAGATTAATTTCTTGATTTGGCAACATTATACTACCAAGATCATCGGATTTCACAGGCTCCGAACCAAGAACAATTTAATATTTAAAGTTTTACATCACGGAAGTTACATCTTACATCTTAAGATACATCTCTTGAATATATGTAGAGGTTTCTTTAAAGTTAAGAAGTGGACCTACAACTTAAAGTGGACTCCGAACTACAGTAATCATCTGCCAAGCCTCCTACAGACTAGCAAGTAACCAACATTGAAAACCTGCCGGAATATACCAGATCTTACCTAGCCCCAGCCTTATGGACGGTGGTTTATATGGCACTAATACAGCAAATAGCGGTTCCATTCATGGTGTGGATTGAATTGATATGACAATAATGAACGAGAACTCTGAAGAATGCCACTGGAGTTCCCAGAGTTAAAGGCTTAAATCAAAGAAAAAAGCGCTCTTCAGTGACAGAGTCTCTACGTTCTTCACTCGTTACTCGGTAAGCTTTAAGATTGGGAAGTGAAGCATAAAACAATGATTGATAACCCATGAGGGATGCTGACAGGAATTAATCTATTAGAGGAATTAATTTGACGTCCACATTAAGCAGCCAATGTAATTCAGCTGCAAAATAACCGTTGAGGATGTTTTCCTCTGAAGATCGGCGGAAAAACTGTATGTCTACAGTAAAACACGGGAAAGGTTCAGGAATGTTTAAGGTTTTTTTGTCGGTACTTGCTTAGGCGATCTCGTCAAATTGGATGGAATATTAAGAATAGAGCACCAAGTGAATGTCATTTCGGATTATCGTATCCGCCTTTCACTGGTTTCTGTATTATTTAAGTGTGGGGGGTAACCGTATCCTTATTACCTAAAAATCCTCTCCGGATGCCTTTCATGACGTCCTCTCGGAACTCTTCTGTCGCCATTATTGCATCGAGAAGATGCTCGGCACAGTGGGCCGATACTTTCGCACCAGCGTGGCCATCGAACACCGCAAAGTAGGACCAGTCCCGAAGATGCTCTCCCAGGTCGGTTTTAACCATGTGTGCGTCCTCCATCTCGATACGCCATCCTTGCATACTACATACACCATATCTAGAATTTAAAAAACTCAATATAGATGACACAACTGTTTATTCAAAAACAACTTTAATTATGATCATTACTGGATTGTTTGTCTATGTCTTAGATCGGCTGTTAATCTTTGTAAACACATTATTCAGGGTATAAGGGAAAGTACATTCGTAAATTTAACCAACACTTCTCCATGTCATTTTAGAGAAAATAACCTCCAACAACAAGGGTCTTTCCTTACAACAAGGGCCATTCCTTACAACAAAGTAACCAAGTAATCAATCGAAAAGCTACGATAAGAATTAATATATTATGTAATTTTAGATACGCGTACCGAATGCTTTTGGATAAGCGTAGTATGATTCGGGAATTTCAAGAATATAGGACCCAGCTAGAAATGGAGGGGCTAAAGTTGAAGAACTAATTTTTCATCTTGTTGAAGAGGATTCTACCAAAAGTACTCGAAGTGCTGCGCGACAAGTCGGAATTTTCTATTGGATTGTACATAGAATATTAAAAGAGCAATTATTCTAACCTTGCGCTGTACAGGAGTACAAGCACAGTACAAGTATAGTACCACACAGAAAAAAAAATATTGTGAATGCAATCTGCCATGTCTACTGCTAATCAGTGCTTTAATCAACTTTGACATTAAGGGGTAAATCCCTTTAGAAATGTTAAAAAATTGATTTTTTTCACATTTCGAAAATATAATAGTAGAGTAGTATACTGCTGAGAAAAAATGAAAAAATTAAAATGCGCCGGAGCCCGCATATCGCGACCTAGATAACTGAATCAGCATCTTGGCCTCTGAGATGCGCAAACGAAGGAGTGAGTGGGTCTCTGTCTAAGATAGAAACGGAGAACGAAGAGTTTTGCGAATATACAGTACTTAACCGATGTTAGCACGACGAATCCACTGCTTCGAATGAGCTCTGAGGCATTCAACCTTAAATACTGAGCTGTAAATATCGGCAGGTAAAAACCGATATTTATATTTCCAATATTTCTAGTAGGTCCAATTTTTTACTTTTCTGAATATAATAATTTAACATTGTTGTTAAGACGATGTGTAGACCTTCCAGTGCTTTTTATATTATTTAAGATATCTTTTTTCTGTTCTTATATAATATCGTTTGAAAAAATTCTACAAAAAGATATTATCAAGGTAATCAATTTACTGATAAACACGGAGAAATTTTCGCACCAAGTACAAGTGTATAGTACAAAAATTTTCACCGAAACCACCGATGAGGCGCGAGTAACGAGACAACCGGAGGAGTCTTTCTGAGGCAAAAGCACCTCGAACAGCCCGAAAACAGCAGCAGGTTGAAAAAAACAGCTTTTCAAAGAGGCTGGAGGTCTATTATGTACATCTGGGATTGATGATTCATCGGTAAGTCAGCATTTTGTCAGCAAATACAGAGCATGACCTTGGAGCTGTGAACATTCGGTTTGGCCGTGGGTGTGGAAACGTGGCCGGGATATCTCCATGATTTTCGACGCTTGCGGTTATCGTAATGAACCCATTTTTCGTCTCCAGCCAGAATGCGAAGCAAAAATCCCTTCTATTTTTGCCTTTCAAGCAACTGTTCACAAACAAACAAACGGCGTTTAACATCTCTCGGTTTCAACTCGTATAACACCCAATATCCTTGCTTCTGGGTCATTCCCAGGGGTCTGAGGCATCTTGAAATTGCTTGATGAGTCACTGCCAATAATTTTGTCAACTCTTCTTGACTTTGACATGAGTTTTCATTAAGCAATGCCTAAAAACTTTCACTCTTCCACCGCTATGCCGGTCTTCGACGTGAAAATCACCGCTCTTGAGACGTTGAAAACACTCACGATACGTTCTTTCCCTCAGAGAGGCCTCATCATAAGTGTCTGAGAGTATTCGGTGAGCCTTAGTCGCTGATTTCTTCATATTAAAGAAATAAATTAAGACTTCCCGCAAATGACGAGAATTTTGCTCATAACTTGACATTTTTAATCATTTTATGCTGTAAACACAAATAAACTACTGGTTTTTTGAGGTTATGTTTACAAGATGCCCAAAGTATTGCATGCCGTTAATGACGTATTTATTTGAACGACGACCGCTAACGCCATCTATAGGAAAACGGCGGGAGCAGAGATTTTTTAGCTTTTCAGCAGAAACAAACATTTTTGGTTTAAATCTTTAGAACTACGAAAATAGATTTTTTAGTAATACTTAAATATTAATTAAAACCTTTAAATATTATTTATTTTTGATAATTACCAATGATAAATATTTTAAACTTTAAGAATTTATCGGAGGTATGTCAAAATTCTACAAGACGTTTGACATAATATTCTTTACTCAATCTTTAAATCACTGAAAATTTCAAGTCGATTGACTAAGCCGTTCAAAAGTTATTGCAATTTAAAATTATCGAAATTTTAAACATGAGCTTACGGATATTCACTAACATAATAAGTTAAACTGATTACAAATATACAAGGAAAAACTATCAAGCGTTTTAAACTTTCAGATTATGAAGCATAAATTGTTTGGAATCAATTTTGAACGGTTTTATAAATATTAGTTTTCAGTACTTTCGCCTCTGATACCATTCGTATCTTGCGATAAGTCTGTCGCCTCAACTATTTCGCGCACTTTGATTCTTCGACCATTGTCCAATCCACATGTCGTGGATTTTGTTAATCATTTCGGGAGTAGTCACTTCCACTGGACGAACCACGTTCATCTTTTGTGGATATATGGCCACGTTTAAACTCATTTATCAAATTATAAACAGTTGCAAATACAGGAGCAGACGTACTACGAACTTTATCCAACTCGGCTTTGATCTCTTTCAGTGTTAAGCCTTTTAAATAGAATTTTTAATCACCACTCGAATCTCAGTTCTTTCCATTTTTTTAATTAAACAAACTCAATTAATCAAAATGACAATCGACAATAAAAATAAAACCATGTGATGAATATAACTGAGACTTTGGCAGCTACCTGGTGAATAATGATGCTTACTAAAAACAAACCATTTTCGATGCTAACCATTTACGAGCGCAACCTCTTGGTTTTTCTAAGGACTTATTGAACGACCCTCTTATCAGTCCTGACACTCTTATTGGACAACCCTTCATAATAGATCCCAATTTATTATCAAAACCCGTTCATAATACAAAATAATATTACCATTACATACAAGAGTTGATTAAACAACTTTTAGCCTAACAAGGAAACGTCAGATTTCAATTTTCAATCTAGATATTTAGGCCACCGTTTCTCTAATCATTCTATTAGTTCCTTAAAGTTGATGTAGAGTTTTGAAGGTTTATAAAATTAAACGACTTCTTCATTAGAGCCGCTACTCCTATTCAGATTTACAGCCTAATCAACCTCAATGTCCCTTTCAAAGACAGCGGAAAAAACGTCGCTCTACACTCTTAACAAACTACACTATAACACTTTCACTGGCAGCAAAATCCATCCTAACATGCAGTTCAGGTTTCGACTGGGGCATTCATTCCTTCATTAGACAGCCAGGAAAGCGAAATTCACTAGAGTCACCGGCATCTCGATCCATCTTCAGATATTATGATGGCTTTCGAGAAAGTATGGTACGAGGAACTTTAACTTTGAAGGAAGGGCCTTCCAAGTAAAAGCCAACTCAATCATTTCAACAAAGAAGCCCTGAGTTAACCTTGTTAAATCTCTACATGACTGATTATCTAAAATTCTGGACGTCAAATCCAATTTATTTTACAGATGATTCATCCTGAGATCGAATCATCTCCTTATGATGCTAACATGGTTAGGGAAACTCGCGTTGTGAAATTGTAAAACAAGTGATTTGGTGTTTAGTAGTAAATTTATTTGTCCATCACACGATGCTCCTGAGATTTATTAAAATGTTTAGTTACAGATTAACACTGTACCTTTGGCGCTTGCAGATCACACCAAAAAAGTTCCAAGCGGTTCGAATGAAGCACTTCTACCTTAATGGGCTTGTGAACAAACAACTGCAGATCAATTCTTCTATTGGAACCTTCGTTTTTAGTGGTAAATCTCTTTGAGTTTAGTTAAACTGCAGGATTTGGACTGGTGAAAATCCTCAAGTTATTCAGGGTTCATCCTTAGGAAGTCACTGGTGCGGTTTTTGTTCTGAAGGGGTGATAGGACCTTATTTTTTAGAAGACAATGGTAGAAATTGTGTTACTTTTAATGACGAACGCTATATGAATACGTTAACAGAATATTTTTGGCTTAAACTGATAAATGTGAATATAAACAATGTTTTCTTTCAACAAAACGGTGCCAATTGTCAGACATCTTGCCAGACAATTGATTTATTGCAACAAAAATCTCCTGGGCGTGTTATTTCGCAAAAATGGTAAACTCAACTTGCCACCAAGATCATTTGGTGGCCAGAGGGGGATATTATTTGTTTTTCAAAATAAAATTTATAAAATTACCAGATTACCTCATTTTAAAGTTCTGGCATTCTTATTGGGTAACAGTTTAGTGTAGATACTACATGCTGCTACATTTATACACAATATTCACCTGACCTAGCTGATCAGATTTACAGAGATCAGATAAAGAGCAAACATTTACAATCAAGACCAGTATTACAACACCTCATTTATTCTTAAATTAATGAACAGCATAACAGTTATAATCATATAAGCATCATCAAAATTCACTTACAAAAAAAGTTGGCATAAAAATTAATTCCCAGCCAAAGGACTCATATATATGACATGCTCTTTAAGCCCTTTAATAAATAGGTAGAAAAAATAGTTTAAAAGAAGCATTTCTATATTTTTTTTTTTAAATCTAAAGTCATTTAAATATATTAAAATCACAAAAAAAGTACATGTAGTTATGAAGTCTATCAAATACAAAAGTATAATTGTTCAGAAAAAAATCAACTTATCATACAAATAAATTACTAACAACTTTTAATTAGCAAAAACCCCCTTCACCAAAAATGAGAACAATCTTATCGTTACCTGAGTATTTGTTCATTCTTTAGATTTTTAAAAATACAATACTCTAGATTAAAGTTTCAACAACAGCATTAAATATTTACCATATATAAAACGTCAAATTGAAAAACAGAAATAGAGGAAAAATAGTTAAAAAAAAATAAAAACAAAATGATGACAGATCATTGTTATTTATAACATTTTACTTTCTAACCTCACATTTTACCCATATATATATATATATATATATATATATATATATATATATATATATATATATATATATATATATATATATATATATATATATATACTGAGCGCTGAACGAAAAAGATGAGGTAACACTATAACGAAGTGTGAATTTGATATTTAATTATATATATTGAACAAATACTAAGATCGTCTTTGTTGACAATGTGACTGAACAATTGTTTATAAACCGAATATAAAAAGTTTGAATATAAGTACAATTATATTTTATTTATCATTATTTATAGCTAAATCAAAGGTTGAAAATTACTATTGATTGTAAATAATGTTAGGAAAGAAAAATTGCCTACCTAAGTCCATTGCCTTCTCCACACTGTTCAAATTTGTCTGTCTTGGGTTTATCCAGAAATGAGCCCATAGCTCAGTGACTTCTCTTACACTACTCTTAACTATTATTTTCTTGGTCTAACGAAGTTTCATTTTCCTTTCGGAAAAGATCAGTGCGGTCTATTGCTGCAACAAAACTGCGAATAAGTCTTTTCCCTTTTTATTAGTATTATTTTTTTGTTGACGTTAATTAAAACGTAAACACGTGCCGAAAATCTAGGAACTGTTATAGGTTATGGGTTACCTAGGTCGCGCTCCGTTGTTTAGTAACGAATCCTGATGGCTTTCATGGCCCCCGAATCGCGTAAAATCACCCTCGACACCACAATCAACAACAAATAAATCGTAAAAATGGCGGAAATCAAACCGATCAACGCGTGCGCTCGGTTAAAAATAGATCTTGACAGTGACGTAATCCTTCGCCAATCAGCTGAACGATATTCAGCTGATTTGTTAAAGGTAAGTTTGTTTTAAAATTCGATTGGGACGTTTGAACTGCAATGGCGCCATCTATTATTTTTACAACGTACACTGCCCGACCTAAACGAAATGTTAACGAAAGTAAATGTTATTTGCTGTTTAGTAATTATATTCTTTTTTTGTGTTATGTTGTACTAAAATTTTTACCGTACAGGTTGAAAATGCTTCTTTTATATATATATATATATATATATATATATATATATATATATATATATATATATATATATATATATATATATATATATATATAGGAAATTAATATATAGGGGTATTAATGTAGAACGAGGTGTACGGCAGGGTGACGCAATATCACCTATTCTTTTCTCGGCTGGCCTTGAAGAAGTATTCCATAAACTGGTTTTGGAACAGGATGGTGTAAAGATCCATGGTGCAAACTTAAACCATCTTAGATTTGCAGATGATATCGTTCTCCTTTCACAAGATCCAGAGGAGCTGCAAAAGACACATAGAAGAGCTGCAAAGAGCTAGCGAACCATTTGGCTTGAAAATAAACCTGAAAAAGAGTCAGGTTATGTTCAATAACTTCGCTCAGGAACGAAGAATTTCAGTTTTAGGAAGGGATTTAGAGATTGTGGACTGCTTTATATATCTTGGGCAGAGGATTTCAATGGAGAAGAATACCGTCCGGGAGGTGGAACGGCGTGTTAAATGTGGCTGGCAGGCATTTGGCAGGTTCAACATTGTGTTTAAGAGCAGACTCCCACTTTGCCTGAAAAGAAAAGTCTTCGGGTAGTACAGAGGGGAATGGAAATATGTATGCTTGGCATTACAAGACGACACAGAAAGTCCTGCACATGGATCAGGGAACAAACGAAAGTCTGTGACATCATTGGAGAGTAAAGCAATTGAAATGGACATGAGCAGGCCATATAGCGAGGCGATCGGATGACAGATGGACCAAGGTAATCCTGGAGTGGATACCGGTTAATCACAAATGTCCGCGATATATATATATATATATATATATATATATATATATATATATATATATATATATATATATATATATATATATATATGTATATATGTATATATGAAATTAATTAAAGTTTGCGGTTAATAATAATAATAATTGTCAATCGTCTTTTTTGACATTTAAAATTTCATCCATCTAAATTGAATTAAAAAGACCTCCGATATTAGACAAAATGCATGTTAATAAATGATTGTGATGTTTGAAATTCGAAGATGGGACTGTCGATGGATGTGGACGGCGTTATTTCGATCAGTTTGTGTAATACGAACAAATTGACCTTGTCACCTATCAAATTGAAGATCGTTACGTTGGCTGTATTATGGTTTTAACAGCTGACAAGTCAAATGATTTACCTATTAGGATCGGCGAAGAACGGTTCCTTCCTTTTCCACTACTTTTAAAATCAATTTTGAAGAATTTCTTCTAAAATTTATCAAGGCATAAAGACTTTGGATGATCGCCTGTCAAATAGAGTTTTCCTCTCTTTCACACATCGCGTGGTATATTTTCAATACACCACTTTATTATTTTTTTTCTGTTTATTTTTGTACACCAGAGATTTAACATAACTCCCACAAAAAATAATCAAAGGGCGTGAGATCTCATGATCTTGGTGGCATGTAAACATTACCATTTTCGCGAGATATCGCGTCCAGGAAACTTTTCTGGAAACTATGATGTCTCAAAGTTTTGACATTCTTATAGGAAAACTCCATATTAGTAAATACAACTTTTGGATTCGATAGTTTGATTTTGGATATAATGTGTTATTTTTTCTGATTGGTCCTCTTTAGCTGGAAAAGCTAAAGTATAGCTACATAAATAATGCGACTTTAATATTGAGATATCAGAAAAAATCATCTAAAAATAACTTTATGTCTTAGGAAAAAGTATTATCGTGGTTTCGTAGTACTTGGACGGGCAGTATTGCTTTTGACATGATTGAAAACCATTTCTGGTGAAATATTGTCATCTAACATATCTAAAAAAATTATAAGGTGATCGTTGATAACAACTAAATTTAATCATAATTATATAATAAGTTTTAGTAAGGACATCCTTTTAACTAGTAAACACTTATTAATTCACTTATAATTTATATTGCTGATAAATTTAGATTGCTTAAGTGTAGTAATGTTGAGTTCATCAAATTAGGTAGATTACTTCTTGCATATGTCAAGAGATAGTGACGATAATGACACCTATCAAATGTCATTTTTGACAGAACAAAATTAATAAGAGAAATTGAATTAAAATAAAGAATATTTATTTAACGGTCTTAAAATGAAGTCTTGTTATTGCAAAGTGTCTAATTATTAAGTGTGGAGTCCGGGATAAAACGATTCGGCACCTTAGCTTTTTGCGATTTTTATTATGTTTGTTCCATAATATCCATGCGTTCTTGTATTTAGTAACTTAGTTTACTTACCAAAAAATGTGCCTGATGGCTTCATATAGATGAAAAAATATAAGACAGTTTTGATTTTTTTCAAAATAACTTGATTGACAACTAGAAAAGGTTTACAACTTTTCTAGTTCTGAATTTTACAAATCGAAAAGGCGGTTCTACCCTTAGAACGCTTATACTTAAACTAAATTAAATTTGGAATGTGACAATGACTGCACGTAAACTTTTTTCTAGTGATAACTCATGACGTAATCATCATAGATGGCATCACAGTGCCATTGTGACTAATATTTTCAGTAGGATCCTATGGCAAATGATACCTCGTTTCAAAGGTATTTAAAAGATCTATTCAACCATACTAATTTTGTTTGGGTTCAAGGTAGTTTTGGGGCATAAAATAAATAAATATTAAAATTTCAGTTTGGCATATAATGAATATAGATTTACAAGTTCGTCCTTACAGTAAATGTTCAAAATGTGCTCCACCTACTTTCTGACAGTAAAACATCCTATTGGTCGCACTCGTTCAAATGTTTCAGCGGAAATTGCTCTACACTTTTCAACAATTCGTTGTCTGAAAGAATCACGTACATCCAGCGGTTGGGTGTACGTGACACTCAGCTCCTGTTGTCTAATTGGACGCTGTCCAAAGAAGTCTAACATTGCATATGTACGCCATCCGACGGGAAGTCGGCGGGAGCATAGGTTTTTGATTGTGAATAGGGTCTCCGTGTTCTTGACGGGAGAGCATATGTCGGTACTCTGACGAGCCTGAACATCTAGAAGCGAAACATGTGCCTTCCAATTGCAAGGATGGGTGGGGCTCGTAGATGTATCGTAGATGCTACGATGCTCGTAGATATAGGGTAGATAAAGCATATGTAAACCTATTAGGATCGATATATGATGGAGCTACAGCCACAATTCACCTTGATGATCTTGAAGTGGGAATTAATGTAGAACGAGGTGTACGGCAGGGTGACGCAATATCGCATATTATTTTCTAGGCTGGCCTTGAAGAAGTATTCCGTAAATTGGATTGGGAACTGGATGGTGTAAAGATCAATGATTTATTTATATATATATATATATATATATATATATATATATATATATATATATATATATATATATATATATATATATATATATATATATATATATATATATATATATAGTGTTCGATTTTCTTGGATCTTTCTTCCCTCCACATGAGATTGTGGAACCCAACGGTTGGGTGTATGATGATAATCAGCTACTGTTGTCTTATTGGACGCAATCCAAGAAAATCTAACACTACATGTACACGCCGTCCGACAGGAATTCGGTGAAAACAGGGGTTAGGGTCTCCCTATTATTGATGCGAACTGGGATAAATTCGGACAACAAATGGAGAAGAACAGTTTAGAAAACATAAAATTGTTGTACAGATCACTCAAAAATTTAAGAACTGACAAAGACATAATCCAGAAGCAGATAAATGACAACGAAGGAAAACTATTGACGAATGATGAATACATACTCGAAAGGTGGAGAGAGTACTTCCAAAACTTACTAAACCCGGACACCATCAACATGTTAAAAAAAAAAGAAGTAATAATAGTAATAATAGTACACAAGAAAGGAAACAAAAGAGAATGCACGTACTACAGAGGTATATTATTACTATGTATAATAGCAAAAATGTACGAAACTATATTAGAGAGAAGATTAAGAGTGGAAATTGACAATACACTAATAGACGAGCAAAACGGATTCAAGAAAAACCATTCTGTGAAGGACCATATTTTCACCCTTCAACAGATAGTAGAAAAAACGAGAGAGAACAGAGAAGAACAGAACAGTATATCAATGCCTCATAAACACCGAAAAAGCTTTTGATTCAATAAAAAGAGAAACCATCTGGAACAGCTTAGAGAAGAAAAATATAAACAAGGATCTTATCGTAGCCACTAAAAGCATAAAGCATAATTAAACAATATGGAAATTAAACGCATTAAAAAGTATAACTACCTAGGTACTCTTATTAATAATAGGGAAAACCAGAAAGACGAACTGAACAATAGACTGGCGAAAGCAGGGAGATTGCTCTAATCACTTAGCAGAGGCTTAGTTAGGTTGGTTGGAAAACGGCAAAAGAGTAGAGTTCAAGCGGCAGAAATCAGATATATTCGCAAGGTTCAGGGAATAAAAATAATAGACAAGGTCAGGAATAATATAGTCAGGGTCAACTTGGAAATACCAGCACTCATGTCAAAAATAGAAGAGCAAAACTGAGATGGTTCGCTCATCTAAACAGAATGGACCAAGACAGACAAACCAAGAAAGTTTGGGAAGCTAGAGCGATAGGAAAGAACAAAAGGGAAAGTCTGTATAAGTCATGGAATAAGGACATCTCAGAAATAATTCAAAGAAGAGGTCAACATAGCAGGAAGAAGGTAACTTGGCCCAGGACCGTAAATTATGGAAAAACTTCATTAACATCAAATGTAATTTCACCACCACACCTCCGGGTACTAAGAGGAAGGATTAAGTAGGTAAGTTATTACCTGGTAATATTTAATTTTCTACCACTTGCTTTTAAATAAAAATAGTTTAATAAAAGGATGTTTCGTATACGTGTCTTATTTTTTGAATAAATTCCGACCCCCCCATATTCCTGAACGACCCCCAGGTTGAGAAACGATGCGCTAAAATATGCTGAGTGGCAACTTGCTGTCACACGACCAAAAAATCAAAAAGACTAACAGAACTAATGTTATTATTCAGAAATTATATTTAGAATAAATAAGTATACAGAATAAATATACATAGATTACTATATATCACTAAAAAAAAATCATGCAAACACTGGCAGTGGTCTAAATTTCTTTCTGTAAACTGGTTTGATACTTGCAGGCCTGACTGTTGTCGCTTGCACAGGCCTAGTATTTTGAAATTGTCTTCTGACGCTCTGATTAGCCCTGTAAAGTGGCTGCGGTCCCCCGTTTGAAGGAAAGTTTACGTAAACGTTAGGGCTTTGCCCTTGAGTTCTAGCAGGAGGTGTTTTAAAGCTACCTTGATACGTTTTAGGATAGGGATTTCGTTGTTTCTGATAAGTGGGTTGGTAGTAACGATTCTGAACCTGTGGTGGCGCATAATTATTGGAAAACTGTCGTCGAATATATCCAGAATATTGGCTAGGTGGTCTTTGATTATTATTTTGAACTGTTTGATAACTTTTACGAGGAATGTCGTTACTATTTGAATTCAATCTTAAGGTGGAATATCCATGATTTGTATTTACTTGATTTTGATCTTGTTGATAAGGTCGAGATTCGTCGGTCGAGTTCGAAGCACCATAGCCCTTTTGTATCGTTGAATACACCGAATAACTGTCACTTTGTCGTTTTTTTATTAAGTGCTTGTTTATTAGCTGAGCCTCTTGTTGTTTTTTCATTTCCTCCGGGCAGATTGTCGTTGTCAACTCATCTGACGAGATATTCTTACATTGAATGAACACTATTAGTACAAACAAGAACAATTCCTTGACGTTTAGGTGAACCTGTAACAAAAAAAAAATCAGTTTTCAATGGTCGGAAAAAATATTGATGTTTTGAAATTTAATTTTATTAACACAAATACAGATATTAACATGTAATAACGGGTCTTTCAAATTGGGCAGTTTTTTTAATTCTTCTTGACGCATGACGAGCCGCAATAAAATGGTAAAAGCAAGCAAACTACACAACACCCTAAAAACAACATACCTAGGAAAAAGAGAGATACCGAAAAAGGTAAAAGCACAGATGTGTGGTGAAAATAGTGAGACAATCAATGATATACGGCAGCGAATCTTGGACCTTAACAAAGAGAGACAAAAGTAAGAATTACAGCTGCAGAAATGGGTTTCCTACGTAAAATAGAGGGAATTACAAGAAGGTATAGTGAGAAATATGATTAGCAATGGAACAACTGGAAATGAAAACAATAGGAAGAGCTATAGAAGAAAGACAACTGGTGAAGTTATTTGAGTATGAGGTTATAAAGGAAAGGAAAAGTTTGAGTTTAGGAAAAAATATAGCTGGACGTCCAAAACTGCGATGGGAATAACAAGTTCGACAAGCGGCAGAAAACCGAGGAATTCATTGGAATAAGGTTAAAAAATTAGCAGTGGACTCATGGAGGGTAAAAATTCATGAAATACCATCATGCTAAAATGTAAACCAACAGTTTTATACCTAACGGTACAACGGACTTTTAGATTAAATTAAATGGAAAATTGAAGCAAGGAATATGTTTTAGTACATATTTTCCTGTAGTAAATTGTAGTAATTATTCTAAGTATTTCTTTGTCTATTTTTCAATGCTCCTATCAACACCAGCACAGCTGGTTTAAAAATATCCGTCTTTACTGAACTCGTCAGAAATGTTGAATATAACTGACGCAAACATGTGGAAAGGAAAGAGGCATGCGTCTTACCATGCGTCTTATCCTGCGCTGAAATGCATGCGCTAGGGCATGCAATAATGCAAGTTGAGAGACATCTTTAAAAGCATGTTGAACCGAAAAGTTGAACAGGTGTGGACATTAATGTGGACACTTTAATGTTTCCTCTCGAAACAGTGCTTCACTACATGAGTCGTGTGTTTGGGGTATCAAAGCAATATCAATTATCAATAAAAATTTGCGTGAGTATTAAATTTACTGTGCGGCGAAAATATTTACGACGCAAAATTACCGCATAGGGTCACTAAATATTTCTGTTGTGCACGCTGTACGCTCCGCTTCGTATGTGTGTGCAGTGGGATGTGTAGGTTATGCTTGGTTAGGTTATTTCAAAGTTCTTTATATGTTTCAGTGTTTATACTTTTTTTCTTATATTCAATAGTTTATACTTTGCTATTTTGATACAAATTATTCTTCTCATAACGCCTTTTCTTGTTATTTTTTTCTTTTTATTGATTAAATTGTTCATTATTATGAATGGAGGACAGCGAAAATGACGGCAATAAATTACTCAATCTATATAAATAAAAATGTAAATGTTTGTTTGTTCAAAATCTTAAATCTCCAAAAGTTCTTCACCGATTGCTTTGAAATTTTGACACAACATTGTAGTTGAATGCGTGCGTGTTTATATATACATATTATATAAATGTCACACCTATAACAGATAAAAACAGGTTTTTTTTGAAGAACAGCGCCATCTGTTCTGGACTGAAACCAACACACACAATATCAATATCAATCTAATTCAGACAAATTGTTTCAGTAAATTCAACACGCAAAATATTATTGTTGTGGACCCAGCTTAATTCATATAACCCGCACAACGCAGATTTTTATTGATGTGAACCCAGCTAAATAAGTCTCCGCCACTCTTATATTATTGGTTATCACTATAAGAAAGTAAACTTAATATGGCATTATTCTTCCTAATTAATGAATGAAATAGAATTCTATTTTTCTTTTATGTTATTCCGAATCAAAAATTTAAAAATCACATTGCGAAAAATTATAAACTCGACATTCAAAAATTGTTTGTGATACAATAATATTCTAGGAATACCGTTTATTAAATTAATTAGAGTTCTTTCCTTCAGTACCAGCGATAGCCTTGTCGAAACCAATAAATTATATAAACAAATGTTTGAACACCGAAAACGATGATGTTCCAGATCTGCCAGCTCATGAAGCCAGTTCTGAACCATCTCCTTCATCAGCAACGGCTGTCAACGAGCAAGATATATGGCAGGCTCGCAATAAATAGATAATAGCAACTAGCACGTCAAGAGCCGAAAATACAAAATTAGTCTTTTATATTGCAGCTCCGTTATCAAGTCTTAAAGCAGATTCTCTCACTGTATGGAAGAACTACGTAGGTAGCTTTTCCTAAGCTATCCAAGTTGGCTCTAAAGCCCCTCCCAGTGATGACCCCTTCTGCGCCAGCAGAAAAGCAATTTTCCTGTTAGGAAAACTGGAAACTGTATCTTAAGGAAGATATTACCAAAATTATTATTTTAAACTCTCTTACGGAAGATTTATGGCAATAATTCTATTTAGTTTTTTTATTGTTTAAATTTTGAAAACCGAAGTTTGTTTTCTCAAATTTTACTTTTAGTTTTGAGAACAGAAGTTTATTTTTTTGTTTATTTCGATTTAAACTTGAAGGGATTTACCACTAAACACCAACCAGATGATTTGATTAAGTAAAACAACCAGATGATTTAATTTGAGAGATTAAATCATCTCCTGATGATGCTAACATGGTTAGCGAAACGTGCGTCGAGCAGTTCAAAAAAAGCGTTTTGGTGTTTAGTGGTAAATCTCTTCAAGTTTAGTGTTTCATACCAAAGGTTCCAACGGAAGAATTGCTATTTCGTTTTAGTTTACTTTTATTTTAATAAAGTATTAATATAATTTCTATGTCGTCTATTCCTTAAAATTAACATTTATAAAACATGACGGCTAATGCTGATGGGGGTTATTTCCTAGTAATCTGTGAATACTTCTTTGTCCTGGGAAAAAGTTATCAATTATAGATACCCATATTCGCTCGTCTTAAGACCACTTAGCTTGGTTTTATTATTATATAGAAAAGTATCCAGATTTTCTTTAAAAAAATCGATTTTTCTGAAGAATCGTTTATTTTCTCTAAAAAAATCGATTTATAATTAGCGAAGAAAAATCGATTATTAATTAATCGATTTTTTTCATTCAATGTCACATTCCTAGATCAGAAGGGTATCATGGAGCTTCTGAAACCAGATGAAACAGTTAGTACCGTTTGCTCCCGTCAACACACGATCCGTCGTACTCACCAGATTTGACCCCTTACAACTTCCATTTGTTCTCATCAACGCCTCATGAACATTCCATGGAACACTTAAACAATTACGGAGACGTCGAAAAATGACTTGATGACTTGACCACCTCAAAAGATGTTCGGTTTTTCTGGGAGGACATCCATAAATTACCGGAGAGATGAGAAAAATGTGCAGCTAGTGATGGCGCACACTTTGAATAAATCATTTTTACCTTTTTCCCAAATTAAGCAACCCAAACAGCAATTTGGTCTGGAGTCTATATTTTTTCACAGCACTGTATTTTAAATTTATCGAAGTTCGCTGAGTAGTTGGGGTAATTATCAACAGGTGGCGACTATCATGAAGTTGATGTTAAGAATCAATAGTAGTTTATAAATTAAACTTACCATGGTTAAAAAATATATTTTGCAGGACGCGTTGCGATGATGTTTGTCTTATTCACGATATAACAATAATGATCGAAACGAGTCCATCGAGAATGTATTAAAATGCAATCTCGAACGGTATTCTCGACCGAAAAGTGCTAATTCCGATGTAAAACAGCAAAAGAAGTGGATGTCTAAATAAAAAAAGCAAAGATCCGACTAGATGTATTAACGGTAACCTTTCGTATTTATTTACAAGAATTCTAACAGTTTTCTTTGCTATTTACATATGTAATGAGAGATGTTTAAAAGTTGAAGCGCACTTCTGGAGTGTCGAACTGTTCCCATGGGAATTTCTTCGTCGGATTGGGAGCGTTGTTCTTGGTGGGTACCCTCTGGAAGCTGTCGTATCCCAAGGACTGTCGGGCAAGTTGAAAATTGTTGGGGGACAATTTTGGTTCGTAAGTTGAGGGTTCTTGAATCGAAAATGGTTGGGAGACGGGCTGTACCAGACACGAACAACTGAACAATAGAGCCACGGTTAAAAGAGCCTCCTGTAATAATAATAAAATAGTTTTATTAAAAAAAATAATAAAATAGAATGATTTTTATAGTGCGTCCGAACTTTAAAATCAAATAAACCAACAACCAAGTTTAGTAACTATTTTATGTGAAATAGCATTCAATGGCATTGACGTTTGAAAACAATGTCGGACCAATGTCGGTCGGGGCTACTTCTGACACTTTTTCAAGCAATTGGGCTTTTGAACCATTTTTTTTTGTCATAAATGGAAGGATCTTATATAAGTTTATTTTTTTCCTTATAATTAAAAATTTATATCAAATTGAAAATAATTTTTTAAACCCAGTACCGATGACACGCCGACAATTCCCGAAAAAACCCGGAACCATTGTGACCTCACAATTGTACCGAAGGCTAATATCACCAATATCGGTTCGGCCCGGAGCAATTCGACATTCAAGTTATACTAAAATTTTCTTTCACGCTCTTTCTGAAAAGACGTTCGGAAACAATCGAAGTCTGGGGTAAATAAAACAATTTATCGATCTTAGTCATTGTTCTATAGGTTTAACCTATATATTTGACTGCTTTTGTTGGTTTACTATCGATTTGAAAATATACTTGCTTTTAATTGTTATTTAGGCCTTCGGTGCTAATTTCGACGTGATACTCATATATCTTTACATAACATATGGAGGTTTAAAGGTAAGTTCAGAATTAAATCAAATTAGGGTTCCTTTTGTTTTTGCATTTATTTTTATATTCACTTTTATTTATATTATTTAATTCATATAGGGAAAACAAATTAACGTGCTAAATTTATAAGAAGGAATATTCCTACGTGTCCGCAAAGAATCTACATGTAGTAACATAATCATGGGTAGTAACAATGAGAAAGCCCTATTCTATTTTTGTAGCATATGAATAATAACATTCAAGAACTAGACAAGAAAAGACACGGACAAAATTCGACTATTGATTTGGAAGGTATATATATGAAAAGTCTTATACTTATGAAAGTTTTACAGGATAATCTAATTTGTAGATGGTCGAAGACTACAGAAATTTGTATGATCAGTTGGGTGAACATCAACTAGTTAAATTAAGGACTGGCAAAGCAGTTTTCCATGGAATCAAAACAAACATCTGATGAAGTAAAAAAAAAAAGAGAAAAATAGAAAAGCAAACCTACTTTCCAAACAAAAAATAAAGAAAATGGTGTATTTATATTCTAAATTCTTAAACAAAACAGTTAAAATATTTAGTGTTTTTCAGAATTTTGGTACATTTATTCAAAAGGGTATGTTTAAACATAGTTTAGAAATTTATTATAGCCATTGAATACTGATGGAGGCTGACAGTGGTTCCAGGACATGTTGTGGTACATAGTGGTTTTCTAGTGGGTAGACCTTAACAGGAGAGTCCCATACTTCGACTATAAGTTTTCCCTTAAAAAAAATGGTTTAGGTGCCTTCTCTTATTTGGGAAATTTCTGGCTGGTCATGTACTAGAGTTAGTTAGCAGACAGATTTATTTATATTTGCAAATATTAAATCAAGTGTCTAATGTGGTGGTTTGTAAAACATGTAAGGCGAACCATCGCCATCGTTTTAAAAATACTGAAAACGTTTTAAAAATACTGGATTTTTTTTTTAAATATTGTTAATATAGTTTAGTGTGATGGTTTGAAAAATCGGTGTGGTTTTAAAAGTATTGCAAACTTCAAAGAATGCAATTAAATAAATATGTAGATAATTTTGGGTAGTGATTGTTTTATTCTGAATTGATTATTAATGTAGTTCACATATTATAAGCTACTGTAATATCTTATCCATATTATCCTAGTTGGGGGAAGTTTTATTATGTATATTTAACAGTGTATTTTTTATTGAAATAAAATTAGTGATTTAAACAGTATGTATGTGTTTTGTTTTTCTTATTTTGATTTATATTGTTTTTTCGGTCATAAAATAATTACAAAACTAAAAAATATCTTTTGATTACTCAATATTTAACATTTTTCGTCAGTGGGTGTTGGATCTTCTCTTCTCCAATGTGTCCACATGAGTAGTGCTAATACATGTTTACAACCACCTGTCATCAAATATATACTAAAAAGTACTATTTATAACAGTATATAATTTTTTTGTTTCAGTATTTATCACCTGCTGAAGCTTCACAATCGTGACATTTAGTGTCCTGGACTTTTCTTAATTTCTCATTAATAATCAAGGTAACTGTATAAGCTTTACTCCGAATTTTATGTTCCGGACATACATGTCCTTTTACCGTGTAAATACCATTTTTGCGCTTAAAGTCTTGTCACCATAAATTTCTCGTAACACCCTACAAATAGTTTAATTATATTTAATAGAAATATTTTGTTTCTTATTTACTACCTATTTACATTATTATTATGTTTTAAAAAACTTACATCGATGTATTAGCACCTCCAACTTCAGCTGAATTGAACCGAATTTCATTTTTCCGAAAATATGTGACCATAAAAATATCCATAGCAGGTATATTATCAGAATTAGCCTTTTTGAACAATAATTTTGACACTATATATACGAATAGGAGTCGTTGACAGTACTGACGTGAAAACATTTTAGTTCTTATGACGTCACAAACATAGCAGACAATAGCGGAGCGTTCGTATTCACGTGATTTTTTTTTTAATTTTATACATTTTAATTCCTTTATAATTAATTGTAACAAGTTTTTAAAACGTTTTTCGCGTCGATTATCAATATTATTTACGATAAAGTTTTAAAATAAAGTAAAAAATCGATAATATTTTTTTATTTAAAAACCCAATTTGATCTCTGAAGGACAAGACATTTGAATATAAAACTAACAGGAAGGAGCCTTGCCTATCTTTATGCACATAAATGGAGACGGAAACGTCTATATTGAAACACCACAAATGACTCATTATTGAGTCATCAAAACCAACTAAGCTAACGACTTAGAAGTTTAATAGTGGATTCGAGTAATTTTAGTGTATTTTAAACAATAATAAGTGTATCAATAATACACTTTTTGTGTGTTCTAGTGTAAATACATATTAATACTTATTATATTGGCAATAATGCCAATAATATCGGAAGTAAAGTAAACACACAAAATATCAGTTGCGGCTCACGAGTGAGGGCGTTGGGACGCATCCCCTCCCGCATTTATCACAGTAAACAATTTTTCAGAGCAAAACATCATAGGTTTAGCCCCCGTATAGGGATTCAATAGCACGAAAAGTGAAAATGAGGAAGCGGAAAGCAAAAAGAAAATCTCCAGCGGCACTATTTTCTTCTATACCCTCCCACTTTAAAAACACTCAAGCCGCCACTGCAAAATATGGTTAGTTGTGCATTTTGTGGTTATTCCCTGACATGAAAAAATCAAAATTCAGTAGTAACAGTACATAGGTAAGTACTTTTAATTCTAAATTTGTGAATTATTTAGAAATAAAAACGTATTTTGTTTGAATGAAAGTTTAAGGTTATGAAGCCAACATATCGCCTGGTATGCCTGGACGTGGTCAAATCGATTTAGATAAAATAATATAATTATAATGTTATTCAAGATTTTTTAGAACTTATTTTTTTAACGTTGCCCTAAAATGTTTAGTTTTCTAAGATATTGGGCCTTAAAAATTCAGATTATTTTTTAGTTTTCGTTTGATACATATAAAGCATGATATTTTACTCATATAAAGAACCTATAAAATATAACTAATAATACTTGTGTTAGTTGAGTGTTATCTTTTTTACAATCCTTTTTTTTCAGAAATTATAGTACTAATAAATGTACATGATATTTCCATTTTGATTTGGATTTCATGTTGTTAAACCAGTTTATCTTTGTTTTTAAGACTTCCCAAAGATCCAAATAAAAGAACACAGTGGATTAATTTTATTAAAAAGCCAGATTTTATTCCGAACCACAGTAGGTTTCTATGTTCCCATTATTTTGCTGAGGATTGTTTTGACTGAACACCTAAGGTAAAAATGAGACTACTACCTGTGCTGTATATGCATGTGCTGGAAATGCTGTTCCAATAATTGTTCAACATATACAAAATATATTTATATATATATATATATATATATATATATATATATATATATATATATATATATATATATATATATATATATATATATATATTATTATTATTATTATTAATATGTATATTTTTTGAAAGTACATCCGACCGACTAGCCTAATGCGTCATTCAGCTGAATAAAAAGTTTAGGCTTCAAATCGTCCAAGCTTATGCACCAACTATAAGCCATAGGGATGAGGAAATTGAGGAATTTTATGATGATGTGGCCCAGCTTTTATACAAGGAGAAATCTAGGTACAAAATCCTGATGGGTGATTTTAATGCCAGAATTGGAACAACAAGAATTGACGAAAATGCAACTGGCCCATATGGAACTAGTGAGCGAGGCAATAGAGGTGACAGATTGGTTGATTTTGCTGAAGGATAAGAACTATATATTATGAATTCATTCTATAAGAAAAATATCAGCAGAAAATGGACATGGAAAAGTCCATCTGGGCTCACAAGCGAAATTGACTACATCATGACCAACGATAAAACAATATTTACCAATTGTACTGTCCTTAAAAATTTTAATGTTGGAAGTGACCACCGAATGGTACGAGCAAGGGTTCGGATTGACTGTCGAAAAGAGCGCGAAAGAATGGTAAGATCAAAGAAGGGCAAGGTGGATTCTGGAAAACTGCTGGAGAGAGGAAGCGATTTTGAGATTGCTTTGTCAAACCGGTTTGCTGCGTTACAAGATCCAGAGGAGGTGGAAATATCAGTTCAATACGAAGAAATCGCCAACAATGTACTTCAAACGGCTGTTTCAATAGCACCAGAAGAATAATGTCTCAAACAAACAAAAATCTCCAATGAGACCATTGATTGAATGAAGAAACGGCGAGCAATGAGAAATGCAGGTAGTCCTTTTGGCAGGGTCGAGTATACTGAGCTCTGCAAAACTGTAAGAAAACGTATCAGAGAGGACACGCGCCGTTTCAATATGCAGCTGGTGCAAAAAACCCTGCAAGAAAACAAAGGAATTAACAAAGCTAAACAGAAGCTGAGAAACAAAAGAACGCAAATATATGCTTTAAAGCGTGAGGATGGCACAGTGTGCAGAGGGCGTACCCAAATGTTAAGAGATTGTCAGAAAATTTTATTCCCAGTTATATGAAGATTAGAACCAATTAAAGACAACAATACCCACGGAAGAACAAATGCCACATATCATAGTGGAGGAAGTAACAAATGCTATAGAATCGATGAAAAACGACAAGGCTCTAGGAAAGGACAGTGTAACTGTCGAAATGCTAAAAGCTGGTGGTCGGACGTTACATAAAACACTGGCAAAATTATACTCAAAATGCCGCAAAGAACAAAAAGTACCTGACTTACGGAAAAATGCAGAAGTGATCCTTTTACATAAAAAAGGAGCACAGGAATATTTAAAGAACTACCGTGCAATAAGCCTCCTATCAGTAATGTACAAAGTTTTCACTAAGGTAATTTCTAAAAGAATATTAAAAAAACTGAATGACGCACAACCAAGAGAACAAGCTCCAGAAGTGGATTCAGTACAATGGATCACATCCAGGTTATACAGCAGGTCATAGAAAGGCACAACGAATACACCATGCTACTGTGCTTGGCTTTTATCGACTACGAAAAAGCATTTGATTCCATCTCAAAGCATGCGATAATGGATGCACTGCTTAGCCAAGGTGTAGAGAGAGCCTATGTAAACCTATTAGAATCGATATATGATGGAGCTACAGCCACAAATCACCTTAATGATCTTAAAGTGGGAATTGATGTAGAACGACGTGTACGGCAGGGTGACGCAATATCGCCTATTCTTTTC
This sequence comes from Cosmopolites sordidus, assembly GCA_031761425.1. Lineage (NCBI taxonomy): Eukaryota > Metazoa > Arthropoda > Insecta > Coleoptera > Curculionidae > Cosmopolites > Cosmopolites sordidus. The sequence continues at coordinate 278,872 of JARFXV010001063.1, read as the reverse complement.
TCGGCTGGCCTTGAAGATGTATTCCGTAAACTGGATTGGGAACAGGATGGTGTAAAGATCAATGGTGCAAACTTAAACCATCTTAGATTTGTAGATTATATTATTCTCATTTAACAAGACCCAGAGGAGCTGCAAAGACGCATACAAGAACTGCAAAGGGCTGGCGAACCATTTGGCTTGAAAATAAACCTAAAAAAGAGTCAGGTTATGCTCAATAACTTCGCTCAGGACAGAAGAATGTCAGTTTTAGGAAGGGATTTGGAGATTGTGGACAGCTTTATATATCTTGGGCAGAGGATTTCAATGGAGGGGAATACCGCTCGGGAGGTGGAACGGTGTGTTAAATGTGGCTGGCAGGCATTTGGTAGGCTCAACATAGTGTTTAAGAGCAGACTCCCACTTTGCCTGAAAAGAAAAGTCTTCGATCAGTGCGTTCTACCCGTTATGACATACGGAAGTGACACCTGGACACCCACATTGCAATCAATTCAAAAACTTCGGGTGGCAGAGAGGGGAATGGAAAGATGTATGCTTGACATTACAAGACGAGACAGAAAGTCCTGCGCATGGATCAGGGAGCACACAAAAGTCTGTGACATCATTGGAAGAGTAAAGCAATTGAAATGGAGATGGGTAGGCCATATAGCGAGGCGATGGGACGATAGATGGACCAAGGCAATCCTGGAGTGAATACCGCTTGATCGCAAACGTCCGCGAAGAAGACCGAAAGCACGATGGATTGATGATATCGTTAAGTATATTGGACCCGAGTGGCAGAGGAAAGCCCATGACCGTGAAAGTTGGAAGCATGCTGAAGAGGCCTTCATCCTGCAGTGGATCGATACAGGCTGATGATGATGATGGTGATATGATATATATATATATATATATATATATATATATATATATATATATATATATATACCTAATTTAAATATGAACATTGGAAATCATGATTTTATGACAGGATAGATCAATTTCTTAATAACTTCTTGTCGTATTGCCCACATATATATTTTAATTTAAAGTTAAAATTGATAATTAAATATTAGTTGACATTTTCTGCCGTATCTAGTAAGTCTTTATTAATTTAATACAGTAACTACAATTATACAATTTATTGTTTTAAAAAACTATTAACTTTTATCAGTTTCTTGTTTTTATTCATGCTGCCCTTCGCCACTACCAAACCGGAAACAGTATGCAAATACCAAATAAATTAATTAAAATTTTTATGTATCTCTGCCGTATCTAGTAAGTAGTCATTAATTTAATACAGTAACGATAATTATACAATAATTTATTGTTTTAAACAACTATAGACTTTTATCAGTTTCTTGTTTTCATTAATGCTGCCCTACGCCACTGCCAAATCGGAAACAGTAGTCGGCCATATGCAGCTACCATTCTGGCCCCACTTGCAGAATCATATGCTCTTTCCTGTTTAAAGAGAGATCTACTGTTCCTGTTTTATATTCAAAGGCATAGATCAAAGATTTAACCCCAAAGAAAATTATCTAAAGGCGTTAAATCATATGACATTGACTCAAAAAAAATGACTCAGCGTGACTCGAAAAATGTCTTAATATAAGGATGCTCCTTAAGGGCCCTGATTACTGTACCATGAGAATATTAGGTCTGAAAGAAAGACAGAATATTAAGGCTTAGAGGGGAAGCTTTCGGGCACTTAAGGAGTCGGAACAAGCCAGTTAGAGAGGTGGAGAAAATGAAAGAATTGCGAAGAGCTTCACCCCCTACTTCAGATAGGGAGCGAACATCCCCTGGAAAGACCGTTGTTGAGGAAAAAGCTCCCAGACCCAAAAGTGGTCTCTATTAGGAGATATGAAGATATTATTATAACTGAAACTAATATTTAATTATTATAATAAAACATATTCTTTGTTTCTTCCCCTTTTATTTAGCGATCAACTAAATATCAAGACAATTTACTGTAGGAAGCTTTGTGTCGAAGGTCGTATTTTACGAACAAGAAGATGCTAGGTTAGAATGCAATGTTATTCAATTATTGTAAAATTAATAGTCACGATAAACAATTTTCAATTACTGATTGTCAGATATAAATGCTTAATTGCGAAAGTAATTATTAGCAGATATATAAATAATATTTAATAGGATATAATTACGGTTAATAATCGTCTATGTTCTTTTTGGCTTTTCACAATTTGCATTTAGTTTAATCTGTGCATTAAAGAGTGGAATTTTTTTATAACCCAGGAAGTAGAATTATTCTCCTTCGGTTTTCGACAAACCTCAAGTTGGTTTGAAGGGGTATAAATCCCATTTGAGACTCAACTCCCACAGGCCAAAGATTTTCGGGTTTATTTTGGAAACTATTTGATATATTGACATGAGATTAAACCGGTCGTATAAAGGGTAAATTTTTAGTGAAATTTCGATAGAGGTCGCTGTCAGATCATAGTGGCAAATGTCATAATGGCCAAAAATATGGTCTCTTCCGAAATTTAATATACAGTCCCATAACTTATTCGCCATAGAGCAACTGGTGATAGTAGAGACCAAAATCAAAGGATTTAGTCAGTAACTGCGTTGACAAATGTTAATTATTAATATGATACAGGGTCTTGAAAGTGAAACTAAATTTTCGAAAAATTGAGATAATTTAAAAACGGTTGAAGATATCAGGTTCAAAATCGGAATAGTTGGATTTTCAAAGACGGCAAATCCGAATTTGGTACTAGCTTGAGCCTAGTTCCTAGAGGGCGCTTGCTACCTACTTTCTGAGGAATTAACTCGCTCATATCTTTTTACCCTATAAAGCTGGGAATATTTCGGTTTCAAAATAGAGAAGAGTCATAATTTCGACGTAAAAAAGGTACCATTGGTCAATATCTCGCACCGTTTGCTAGATATTCGTGTTCGAATATTCCATTGCACATCTGGTCGGCGGCTGAAAAATATGCAATTCACAAAGTGTGCCTTGAAAATATTGGGTACAAATTATTACGTCTGAATAACAACTGTCATTATTTTCTATCTCTCTTATTAAACGTAGGTGGATACAAGTTTCTCCAATCTTAATTGGGTATTAAATAATTTGTAAAAAATGCCTAGACTTAAGCATATTCCTAACCGTGATTTAAGAGACATACTCTTCGTTTATGAACAAGTAAATTACAATAGTCGCGCTGCAGTTAGAAGGTATGAAGAGCTCTACCCAACCAGAATCATTCCAGATCGACAAATTTTTCAAAGAATTTTCAATCAGATAGGCGAAACAGCTTCGTTTTATTACAACAATCCAGGTTGATGACCGAAACGTATAACGGTAGAACAAGAAGAGGACATTTTGGTTAGTATCGTGGAAAATCCTGAACGCGTTTGAAGCCATCTACAGGAATTAGCAAATCTACTGTTTCAAGAGTTCTCCATAAAGAAAAATTGTTTTCCTACCATTTTTCTCCTATACCAAATTTATTGTATATATTGTATATATATTGGGTACTTTTTTTACGTGGGAATTGTGACTCTTCTTTATTATGAAGTCAAAATAGTCCCAGCTTTATAGGGTAAAAAATATGAGCGAGTTAATCCCTCACAAAATTGGTAGCAGGCGCCCTCTAGAAACTAGGCAACAAAATTTATATGGAGATCCTCCTTTGAGCGAATGTTAAATTGATGTTTTTCAATGTAACATTTTTCAGTCTGTTAAGCTGTTAAGTACCTTCCAAAATATGCAAGCATTAAGTTATTTGTAATTTTAAAAATTATAACAATACTGCCCATCTCAATACTCTGCCATACAGAGCACCAGCCCAAAGACCACAACATCAAATCCAAATATGTGTATACGTATTACAATGCACAATAATTTGTCTTAATAATTGCCTTATTTTGTAAAATTTGCAATCTATATATTTAATTTGTATTCAGCCTAACAATAAAGAGCTACAATAACTAAACTTGTTTTCAAACATGAATACCATTGAATGTCATTTCACACAATTGGTTGTTGTAATTGAATTTAAAATTCGGATGCACTAAAAAATAATCCTATACTACTTAAAAAGCACTTTCGATACGAGTAAATGAATATATTCTCGCAAGAGGGAAACAAAAAAATATAATTTTCCCCTCTATTTAGTCCCTAAGAGATAAAGGTGACATTTTTTGAGATTTATACATCACCAATCCCACTCAATTTCACCTTTACGATCATTCGATACATTATAATATATTTCTTCCATTATTTTTACTGTTATCACCTCTTTCGGTTTTCAACAACGTTCATCAATCACCTTTGTATGTCTGCTTATAACTTAACGAACCCATATATAACTTAACCAACGCGAATAATAGTACGATGATACCAACTCACAAAAAGTAAAAAAAATTAAATGGCACGAAATAATACAAATTATTAACACCCAACAACGCCATCTATCTGTCAACGCAGAAAGCTTTTCCATCCGCAAAAACAACTGCCAAAAAGTTAATTATTTGAAATAAGATTTATCGTAGTAGGTTTAATGTAGTAAAAGCCATGTAGAAAAAAACGAAGAAGTTAGGTTGAAATTCCTTTAACAAACAAAATTATTCTTTGAATATAAGAAATTATTAGTTAAAATTTATTTTTAATTGGCTTTTTTATATTATTTTCCGATCATGAATATTAATCATTGGCAAAAATACAAATAGGATGTAATTAATTACATAAAAAATGTTTTGAAATGAAACATTTTTTTTTATATTTTGAGTCAGCATTAACAGTTTTTTTATTAAACATTTATATTACCTTTATAATCGTTTACTTTAGTCTTTATAAATAAATAGAAATATGTATCGTATATCATAAAATTATATACAATAGCTAATAGTAAGAATCAAATATTTATATTTATGTATTTTTTTTATATGTTGGGTCTTTAAATCGGCATTTCTATATACAGAGCCTTCGTTAAATCCCGAAACCCACGTGACCTATAAATATGGACAACCAATACAAGTTCGTAATGATTAACACGAAATCACTAAATATAAATAAAAATTAAATGCTGTTCATTGGTAAGCATGATTTGAGAACGGCTGGACCGATTTGCCTACTTTTTTAGACCAAGTAAGGTTTTTAGGGAATGAAAAATCGGTAAAGTTGACCGGAAAATTCGGGAAAAACTGAAAGTGCTTTTTTCTATGGGATTTTTGTATGAACTCGAGACCATAACTCACGATCTGAACGATGGATACGCATAATTCTTTTTTGTTTTGTTCTTGGTCTTGGAAAAGTTTTCAGGAAAAAAATGGAGACAATTGACATTTGGAGGAAAGTCGTATCAACAAAGGAAAGTCGGAAAATTCGGACAAACTAAAAATCATATTTTTTTATGCACCTTATTTGGTTGATTCTTTTTTTTGCTTTGTTCGTTACGCTCCCGGGATGGAAATAACTCAATTGAATGATTTCAATTGAAAAAAAGATCTGGAGAAAAAAATTGGAAAACGCATTCCAGCCTAAATTTCAAAAAAATCACATTTGTTTGTATCTGTCGATCTGTCTAACAACGAAATCATTTTATAACAACAATGTATGTATGAAAATACGGTGAGTTTTGAAGCGATAAACGGTTATACAGTAACAACAAAGTGAATCAGTTGTCGATTTTCCTTTGAATTGTGATTCTTCGCATCGCACATTGTGTCGCAATCGACACAAATGAATTGAATTGACACTGACCATAAGACGGAGCAATTTAGGTCGCAGAATTCGCAATGCTACAAACCAAACGAATTTTCGATTCAATCGAACTGCAGAGCAACGCACAGAGCGAAATGAAATTGAAAAGAATCGATTGTCAGAAACACGTTCAGCGCGTACACAAGAAAAATGAGAAAATGCAAATGAAGATGATGTGCATTGAAAGAGACATCATCGGTCAGTAGAAACCAATCGCGCAACAATGTATTTGAATAATCGTGCAAGACAAACAAACAAATGTTTACTTTGTTTACGATAAACGGTTATACCAGGTGTCCCATTAAGGATGGATCGCGGCCGTATCTTGAAAACTATGTATCTCACAGCCTTGGGGAAAAAAAAATGTACTAAAAATGATCATGAGAAATTCACCAAAAATATTTTTAAGCTTCTAAAACGCCCGCAAGAGGGCGTGAACGAGCTAAATATTTTTAGAAATATTTTTTTTTGTGTATTTTCAAGTGTTAACCGAATAAGAAAAATTCTCAGTTATAATTAGCACACTGTCTCCTACAACTTTATTTTATGACATTTTCTCGTAACTTCGCGAATAAAGAAGTGGGGGGGGAGTTTACCTATTTAGATAAAAAGTCGTGTAATGTCCGTTTGCCTAAACCGATTTTCCTCAATTTGGATTCATTTAAAAGGCAATTGCTGGGACAATCCGATAATCTGGGAGATAAATTATTTAGTTTATAAATGAAACCGCGAGGTGGCGTTACATTCAACAATAGTTTTTTTAAGTTTTGTACAGTTTTTTCAAATGGAATGGTACAACTTTTATTACATAGCTAGAAAGGTAATTTAAAGAGGAATCATCCAGTGAAAACCCGAAATCTCTGAGATAACCCAAAATCAAGAGATATTTCGATTTTTCTGAAAAAAATCAGTTATTATTTCACTACTACCTGCATTAAGTTAAAAAAATATTAACCTAATGTTTGCCTTCCTCCACACTTTACCCCGGCTTAGGACTGGTCCAAATTCTTCGTGCCATATTAATTTGGAGCGTGTTTAAAGGCCAACGGGCCAACAACAAAGATAATAATAATAACAACAGTCAAATAAAATTAACAGCACAACAGTCTAATAATTAACAGAGTCTGAACTTTAACGCCTTTCTAAATGTTCAAAATGCCTTCCATCCTTAGAAATGCAAAGATTTATTTTTCGACGAGTACTAAAAACGGCAGCTTCAATTTCCGCTCTTGAAATGCTGGTTATTGAATTTTGAATTCTTTTAATCATGTTTTCTCGTGTGGTACCTGCGAGAAGTGGGCAGGGCATTCATCATGCTGGTACCACTTTTGTCTTCTTATTTCCGACGAAACATCTTCCATTAGTTCTGGCAGTCCATTTTGTAAAAAATTTAAATAGGTTTCACTATTCAAATGTCCATTAAAAATAAAGGGACCAATAATTTTGTCTCCCAAAACACCACACCATACGTTCACACTCCATCTATTTTGGTGGTTGATTTCTAACATCCAGTCAGGATTAGCAACTGCCCAATAGTGCATATTATGTAAGTTAACGCCTCCATCACTGCTAAAAGTAGCTTCATCAGTCCATAGTATGCGTTTTAAGAATTGTTTATTTCCACTACACATATTTTTTAACCAGTGACAATAGTCTAACCGTCTGTCGAAATCGTTATCCAAAATGGCTTGATGTAAGACAACATGATAGGGGTGCAGCTTGTTATCTCTTAAGATTCGATGAACGGATGGCTTGCTAACACCTAATTCTTCAGATATTTGTTTGATACTTAAATGGGAGTTGGTTTCAACATAAGCCAGAACATTTACGACATTATCTCCATTTAGAATCGAACGTAACCTGGTGCGGACTGGATTTGGATGCACAATTCCTGTTTCTCGTAAGCGTCTTGCTAGACGTGTAAACACCTTCTTCGAATAATGCCTTCTTTCGGCATATTGACTTGCATATTGCCGCTCTGCAATACATGTATTTTCAAAACATTGGAAATACACTTACGTTAGATATTATTATAATAATTATTAATAATCAATAAATGCAATGTTGAAAATGTAATGCATTTCAAAACTGACAAGTTAATTTGACTGTTTTTGTTTGTTTCCATGGTTCCCTTCTTACACTCTTTATGTAATGTACCTAAGGATTGCATGTGTTTATTTGGAAACCCGAAAACGCATAATTTCATTCATCCATTCATTTAGTTTAAAAGAAAGAGTAGGTATATTTATTAATGACTGATTTCAATATTCTGTCAAGTAGTATTTAAGCATCACAAAAGAGAAAATGCAACAATTGGGGAAAGGCATTTTTTCCGCTTATGTAATTAAATTAGAAAATATTATCAAGGTCAGGATTAGAACATTTATGATGATTGATACTGAATAGATAATTTTATTTTTTAAATAAAATTGTTGCGGTTGCGATTGCGACCTAAATATTAAGACCAATTTTTAACTTAATATTAAGGTAAAAATTAAAACTAACTGATTTTTTTCAGAAAAATCGAAATATCTCTTGACATGTCAGAGATATCTATTTGGGTTTTCACTGGACGATTCCTCTTAAAACTCCCCCCCCCCCCCCCCTCTATTCGTGAAATTACGACAAAATCTCATAAAACAAAGTTGTAGAAGACAGTTTGCTAATTATAACTGAGAATTTTTCTTACTCGGTTATCACTTGAAAATACACAAAAAAATGATTTTTAAAAATGTTTAGCTCGTCACGCCCTCTTGCGGTCGTTTTAGAAGCTTAAACATATTTTTGGTGAATTTCTCATCATTATTGTTAGTACAATTTTTTTTCCCCAAAGCTGTGGGATAAATAGTTGTCAAGATACGGCCGCGATCCATCCTTAATGGGACACCTGGTACAGTAACAACAAAGTGAATCAATTGTCCATTTTCCTTTGAATTGTGATTCTTCGCATCGCACATTGTGTCGCAATCGACACAAATAAATTGAATTGACACTGACCATAAGACGGAGCAATTTAGGTCGCAGAATTCGCAATGCTACAAACCAAACGAATTTTCAATTCAATCGAACTGCAGAGCAACGCGAGGAGCGAAATGAAATTGAACGGAATCGATTGTCACAAACACGTTCAGCTCGTATACAAGAAGAAAGAGAAAATGCAAATGAAGATGATGTGCATCTAATCATCATCGGTCAGTAGAAACCAATCGCGCGATAATGAATTTAAATAATCGTGCAAGAAGACAAACAAATTTTTACTTTGTTTACACATTTCCAATAATATAAAAAAATAGTATAAAATACAAATTTCAGGATTATCACTTAGCAGTTATTACGCGACATTTTAAAGCTCTGGTACTTTTATTGAACAACCCTTTAAAATGTCAAAAAAATTTTAAGTGTTAAAATAAAGAAAATTGAGAAAAATCGGCTTATTGAAATACTTCTGTCCTCCACTGTAGTGGACACACTAAAGAAGAAATATTGTTTTATATCACCGGGCAGATTAATGAATAAAAATGTAAATGGACGCGACATATAGTAAAATAAGCTGACAGTGAACTTCATACTGAAGGAATTTAATTCATGTACAATTGCAGGAGTGATTATTAAGTATATACTACCACAGCAGGAAACAACATTTTTAGAGATATATATTGTATTTAACTTTTACTATCAAATAATGCATGAATCGCTTCCCTTGACCTATAACTATTCGAAAACGAGTTTTTAAAGTTTAATTTAAATCTTTTTTCGGACTTACCGTTACACTTGACCTTACGAAAAACATTTTGTATATTTTGGGAACCAATCAAGATCAGAGGTATGGAGTGAGCTATGACTGGAAGGAATCTGTCGTGAAATGAGCTATTACAACGTGTATATAAAGATTTTTCGAATATCCTCAACCATCCCACGAATTAAAACCCATTAATTATTATAATGGGAGGCATTTTGTATTGTTTCTCGTAACTATTTTATTTATGCAACAATAGAACGTGCTATATTAATACAGCATTAATTAAATTGCTCGAAAGGTGATTATGCAAATGAGAAAAAAAAGTACTCTCCGGCCGGGAATCGAACCCGGGTCTCCCGCGTGACAGGCGGGGATACTTACCACTATACTACCGAAGACTTATAAAATAATTTTATTATTATCTATTCTATTTTTATTTTTATTAGAGTGATTCATAAATTCACTTAAAATTAAAACGTTGTATTAGTGGTTGCAACCACACAGCGTAACTTTATTTGAATATTTTTAAACACACCAAAGGCTTTATTTTTTTTTCTCAGTAAGGATATTAAAACTTGCTTATAAAAATTTCGTTTCAGACTTTTTCTTGAATATAACAGCTATATTTATATTTTTCTCTTTTTTAGTTTTATGGTCATATGGCGAATCAAATAATGCTTCTAAATGGCAATCATAATGCCAACATAAATAAAAAATTGTTTTATTTGGTTTCAAATCGTTATTATTTATAAAAAAAAGTTGATATTTGTCATGGGCAACTCTCGCAATTTTGTAGATTTTAATACATCATTTAGTTCATGAACATACTTACCAGTAGTTTTTCTAAAAACACGAAAACGAGAAACCACTAAAGAAAGAAATAATTTCAAGCCTTTAGTTTTTTTTACAAAATCGAATTACTGGGTGCATATTGTGCAGTAAATATTTATATATATATATATATATATATATATATATATATATATATATATATATATATATATATATATATATATATATATATATATATATATATTACTACGAATTAGAAGTTTATATTCAGATAACTAGTAAATAAGCACAAGAACAGCTGACCTAGTTAAGCTGTAACTAAACATTTTTCTTTTTTTAGAATTTCTGTTATTAGTTTATTTTACATAGGACAATTAAGATTCAAACATCATTGAGTAATTTAATTTTGTTTATATTTTTAAAAATTCTAATATGGACAATCATAAAGTATATTTCAGTGACAGCTGATTCAGACGACCAGTAAAACATTCAGCTGATGGTCAGCTGTGTCAACTACAGTTTTTATTCCATTTTCTTGACTTTCCATCCAGTTTTTGTTATTTAGTTGTAAATATTAAGTGTGATAGTGTTGTTAGCTAGTTGTATACCTACTTGAACAAACTGTTGTGCTAAGTTAACGCTATATTTAAAATTCCCGCCTATTTTTTAATCCAAACATTTGTTCCCCTCTTTGTTATGACGTTTAAGGTTACAAAATAAAACATATACTTCTTATTTCGGCAGTGTCCTACGAAAGCCATGCTTAAGCAGTAAATTAGAAGTAGTTCTCGACTCATGGCTACTACCATAAGCTCGGAGGATTCCACCACAAGTACCGCACCAAGGATCTTTCACATATCATCAAGTTCAGACAGCTCCAATGTCCATAAATGTCCCTTGTGTAGGAAATTCAAAAAATATTTTAATTGTAAGGAGTGTATACAGAGTGGCCAGATTACTAGCAGTAGAAACGACGAAAGTTACATTGATATTAAGAAGGTTTTGATTGAGTTGGAGGAAAACAGAAAGAAAATAGAAAGGAAATGTTTGAAACATTTAGAAGAGAGACAAAAGTGTGATATAGTGGTATGTTTGTGTTTGTTATCACATTTGTGTATGTTATTAGTTGTCTTGTAGCAAATCAAGATAAGACAGAGTAGAGAAAGGAGCAGAATTATTCAGTTAGCTGTTGAAGAAAAGCGCCAGAAAAAAACTGCTTTAAGTTTGAGATTGGAAGATCTTCACAGTAGAAATCGGAAACGCAGTGAAAAAATCAAGGCATATAAAACGAAAAGTGAGGCTTTAGAAGACTGTGTGTCTAGGAAATGGGAGGATGTAATCATGGCACAAGAGAAACTTGATATCAAGCTGAAAGAAGTGAAGAAACTGGCCAGATTAAGAGTCCAACATCTGTTTAAATATGTCTTTCCTATATCTTTAGTTAAGCCTACTGTGTATGGACTATATCAGTTGAGGATTTTGAGTTTATTAACTTGATTGTTTTAGAGAATTGGAATCTAGTGGTGACAGTATATTGAAAGAATTAGCTGAGGCATCTCAAACTGCATACATCAGAGACAAATGGGTGTATACAGATTATTCCAATGAGATGCAGTACAGTATTGTTGCACCTTGTTTGCCAGGTAGTGGGAACTATTCTAGCTACAATATTTGGGGTAAGTCCGGTTATTTTATTAGTTGTTGTTTTTCTAATACACCCCATATAAAAAGTACATAGAATTTCTCATTTACAAAGCCCACGTAAAATGTCCGTTAATTTTCATTACTGTTGTAAGATGGCAGCACTGTGCCTAGTTACGATGTCTAATTTGAGGGTGATAGGTCACATAATTTGTTTACATCAGCTGCAATGTCTATCCAATAAATTTCAAAGGCTCTATCCAATTCTTCTATATTGTGTTGTAAATCTTTATCTGAGCCAACTATTATCGCCATAATGTCTGCGAATATTAATTCTCTCAACTGTATTTCTTTCATTTTCCAGTATCCCAACTGTAAAGTTTTCATTTCTTTTTTCGCTTCTTTTATTGCTCCATCCAGCACTATAGAAAATAATACAGGCCCCAAAACACATCCTTGTTTTACTCCTATTTTCGTTATTTATTTTGATTTTTCATTGTTTATTCTTATTACATTGTCGTTATCTTTATAAATATTCTTTATTATTTCTATTGTTCCCTGTTCTTTTCAACAACATGTACCCTACTTATCTGTTCAAAACTTTCTCTAGGTCTATAAAGCAAACATGCATCTCTCTATTTTTATATGAGGTACTTTAGAATATCTATATGGCGAGAAAAAAAATAGGATTCGAATAGGTTCTATAATCGATGAAACGTAAGGGCCAAGAATAATGTAGAAAACCTAATTTTTAAATGCAAAAGGAAACTCCCAAGCTTTTTAAAGATATCTTTTTCATGTATTTTTGAAGTGAGAATTTCTGTAGTCACGTTGAGCGATTTTCGGTAGGGGCAAAACTTATGGGTTAGCGTCACCGACATGCTAGTGACGTGTTGCGCCAGACTGGTGATGCCAATTGTGTTTTAAAAGAGTTTTAATGTGTTTTAAATTAAATTGTGTTTTAGATAATCATTATTTTAATTGTTTAATTGTAGAATCACTGTACAGTACAAGAGTGAGTACTTAATATGCTAATATTTTTATGTAGAAAAATGAATAATTTAAATTATACAGGAGCCACGTTAGCTGTTGTGTCTAAGGCGTCAGCCTTGAGTTAGGGCAGTTAATGTGGACCGGGTTCGAATCCCATACTAGGCAAAAAAGTTTTCCTAAAATTTTTGTGAATGTTTCTAGGTAAGAGTGTAAAATCTGACAAGGAATCACCTCTCAGTCACGACAGTTCGAGGCTGGGTAAGGTCGGATGCCTTCTGAGAGGTTTTCTACGTTGGTCACTTGCCAGTCGGTAGGCTTCTCGAGAGACTTTCGGTTAAGCACAAGACCAAGGGTTGATAGGCCGACGGGGGTGCTGACCGGGGTTTTCGGTAGCTGATGACCGTGGTTCGGAACCCACGTTAAGCTGTAGGTCCAGTCACTAAATAGCCTTCTCAGTTGCTATCTGAGATGGGTCTCTAACCCCAAAACTTTACTTTTTTTAAATTATACATTTAAAGAATAATTAATTAAAAAATTTAAAAAAAACAGTTCCAAATTTCAAGTTTTCACTTCTGTCGGCAGTCCCCATGGCTATCGCCTACTTTTTTAAGCTAAGAATAAGCTAATGAAATGTGGGGTGGAATTTTCAATCCTTAATTAGCAGTTTTCCACATTAGGATGATCCATAAGTCCGTGCGTTTTTAGAAGGGTTTATTAAGTGCAGATATTATTAGTTTACTCTGTATGTTTTTATAGTACTAGTTTCACAATTTAATAGAAGCTCTATACTGGGCGTAAGGAAAAATTACTTTCGTAAATGTAACCAGCGGTTATTTACATTTTTTTGAATAAAACGTTTCCTTAAGGGCGATTTCTACGTTGTTGGGAAAAAACATAATTTTTTTTAAAGGACAATTTTAAAAAAAGTATTAAAGATAAAGTAATGAAACTGTATACGTTTTATTATATATTTGTATTAATTTAAAAAAAGATACAAAAGCCAAAAATTCACTAATGACGGGGCTGAAAGAGCAAGGGATAATACTTGGTGGTCTAGTTCCAATTCTATTGTTATATGACTCACCCGTCAAGAATAGGAACAACCCAACACTATTGTCTTATTGGACGCAGTCCAAAAAATTCTGACACTGCATATATACGCCATCCGACGAGAAGTCGGCGAAAAGTATGGGTTGTTGACTGTGGATGGGGGGTCTTCCTATTCTTGACGGGAGAGCACATGTCGGTGTCCTGAAGAGTCTAAACATCAAGAGACGAAACATGTGCCCTCCAATGGGAGGGATATATATATATATATATATATATATATATATATATATATATATATATATATATATATATATATATTTTAAGGAACAAAAAACATTTTTACTTTGTTATCTATCACTTTTATTTTTAAACAAAATTTTGTGTGACTATAGTTTCGTAAAACGACTTTACATTCTCAAACGCTACTTTAAAACTCAAACTACAAAAAAGAGTAACTAACGTAGACTAACGAAAAACTTTGTCAAAGCCACAGTATGGAAGGAAGCTTCTGTGATTTTCGTTTTCAAGAAAAATTAAATGAAAAGGAATTGACAGCTTGGTAAGTATTTTGTAAGTGTAGTGAAAGGATTTCTGGGCAACAAGAAATATGAAAACTATAAAAACCTCATAGATAAATGACTAGGGTGCCATGTGTCCTAGAAAATTATTTTCTTACACTTCCATTGGGATTTTTTTCCGGGAAATATGGGTGCAGTAAGCGACGAACAAGGAGAGAGGTTTCACCAGGAGATTAGATGATGCTTCAGAACGAAAGAGATGATGCTTCAGAACACACAAAAGCAAAAGTAAAACAGACAAAAAAGCAACACAGACAAAAGTAAAAGTTTTTGTCGCTGTATCTCATGTAATATATTTTTTATTCACATAATCCTCAGTAATGACTCTGCATAGATTTAAAACGTGTTACATGTTTATATTAAATAAATATTAGTTTAAAAAAAATATGTCGTCTCTTTTTTTAAGTTATACTTCTTTTGGCGCGTTTAAGAAAATAGATCAGAGTGTATTTTTAGAGGGGGACGAAGTTTCGCGCGCCGATGTAACACATAATTTATTATTGAAGTTATCCTTATGGCGCGTTTGGGAAAACTTCTCAGAGTGATTTTGTAATTTAATTCTTTTTAAAATGATTATACCTTCGCCATTTGCCAAGACTTTGTTTTTACTTACACCAAAGAAGTATCACTTCTTAAAGATGGCAATGTAGACGCTTTGACACTCAAAGTTACACACAAATATTGTCGCCGCACAGCATGCACACCAAACATCTGATGTCCACTAGATAATTCAAACAAATTGTTCTGGTAAAATCAACACACACCCAAAATATTATTGATATATTATTTGTGTTTTAAATTATATCTCATTCGCCATTTGTCAAGACTTGTTTATTTGTAGCATTCACTTTCATCTATTGGTCGTTTGCTGAATTAAAATTTGTTCGAAAGACAAAAACACACATGTTTTTTTTCCTCTCCACCCATCCCCTGTAACAAACTGTACTTGTTACAGTAATATATAGATAGCTTAACATTATCGGAATTAGGACTAGAAAATACTTGATATACATCTACTTGCATAAATGTTACCTTAAAAAAGTTTTATTTTGTTAAGTGTTGACCTGTATTATTATTTGTCCGATCTGATTTTACACATATTTGCTTAAAATGATAATCCTTATCATAGCTTTTCGATTGGTGATTTATCAACTTTGTAATTTTTTTCTCGAGAACCCTTAAGTTTTTTTTTTATCCTTGTTGGAACTTTGTTCTTTAAATTGATATGAAGAAACGTTGGTTAAATTCACGAAAGTACTTTCCCTTACTATCGGTAGAGTGAGTTTTGATTACAAGAAAAGGTAAAATTTGTTCTTTAAGTAGGTCAGAATCGCGATGGTATTCCTGTGTCCGAGGAGTCCGATGCAGTAGACATAAATCCCGCTTTCAGTATATCGGCCGCACTCACATTCACCGCCCAGCTGGTCAATGTGTTGTCATTTTTCTTGAATATCCGTTTACCGTACAAGATGATCTATAGGTAGGTCCTCATGGTATTTAATTAGGAAGTTCAATAATTTAAAGTATTTTTCTCTGTATAAAGCGAATTTAGCAGCAGCGCCATCACCGAGCAGCAATTTGCCAGAAGAGTCGCCCGTTTGAACGCCAACATTCTCTATCTCTGCATTACCCAGAACATCGATCTCAGTTCATTGCGTGTCAATGCTACAATTCATAATGTTCTGCAGCTTAAGGATAATGAAACAGCCGATTTGGGCAGGTAACTATGTCACAAATAGAATATCCGAAATAAAAACTGAATTTTTACTGTAGAAATTGTACTTCTTGCACTTAAGGCCCCCTAAGGGACGATACACCTTCGCAACAACTGTATTGAGTCAAAAATATGTTGCAGTCTTTGACCATCTCCTGTATTTACGTGATCTGACTCCCTAAGACAATAAATGATATCCTTTTAATACAGGGTGGTTTAAATAGTTGTTAACGTTTGGTTGCGCTGTAGAAAATTTGATAGGAGGGGTAGAAAGGTGGGGTCGTTTTTAAACGATTGTTTGGCTCAGGTAAATTTAGGCACCATGCAGCGATACACCGGAGAGGTGCGCGAGTATTAATGCAACAACTATTGTGCGCCGTAGAATTTGACAACATTTCAATTTGCACGATGTACAGCAATGTTCAAGCCCTCCCTTAGTTAAGCAATAGGTTCGCAAGTTTGAAGAAACTGGTTTGATTCACACAATCCTTCGAGGCAGTACCCGCAACAGAAACATTGTAGCACTTGCTGGATATTGTGATCTCGATTTTCTGCAGCAAGGAGTTTAAGACGTTCGCTAGTCAAGTACTTGGAGACCTCGAAGTTGTTGTCGGTCATTTTCAGAAAATTCCTATTTAAGAACATAATTGCTAGAGACCACCAAGTGACTCTAGGAAGTTCAAATATGTAGACGCACTGAATATTGGAATGCTGTTTCTCCCCCAAAGTGAGAGACGTCAGTATCGTTAGATCGAACGAACCAAAATATCTGTTCTTATGTAAATAAAGAATCACTGGGTAAAAACAAAAAACCAAACGGAGACAAATTTCTCAGTGATTTTGGCTTTTGTAATAAATTTGCCTAACGAACAAAATTTAAAAAATATAAAAATGTTCTAAAAAAATATACAAACTTTTAATGTTAACGTTTCGGGAAGTATTCTCCTCCCGTTTTCAATATGAATCTTAATTTCTATAAATTATGAAAAGATAGAAAGTAAATATATTTTTTTGTGTATGTCACTTTTTTGTTGTCTGTCTCGGCTGGCCTTGAAGAAGTATTCCGTAAACTGGATTGGGAACAGGATGGTGTAAAGATCAATGGTGCAAACTTAAACCATCTTAGATTTGCAAATTATATTATTCTCATTTCACAAGACCCAGAGGAGCTGCAAAGACGCATACAAGAACTGCAAAGGACTGGCGAACCGTTTGGCTTGAAAATAAACCTGCAAAAGAGTCAGGTTATGTTCAATAACTTCGCTCAGGACAGAAGAATTTCAGTTTTAGGAAGGGATTTAGAGATTGTGGACAGCTTTATATATCTTGGGCACAGGATTTCAGGAGGGGAGTACCGCCCGGGAGGTGAAACGGCATGTTAAATGTGGCTGGCAGGCATTTGGTAGGCTCAACATAGTGTTTAAGAGCAGACTTCCACTTTGCCTGAAAAGAAAATCAGTGCGTTTTACCCGTTATGACATACGGAAGTGAAACCTGGACACTCACATCGCAATCAATTCAAAAACTTCGGGTGGCACAGAGGGGAATGGAAAGATGTATGCTTGGTATTATAAGACGAGACAGAAAGTCCTGCGCATGGATCAGGGAACAAACAAAAGTCTGTGACATCATTGGAAGAGTAAAGCAATTGAAATGGAGATGGGCAGGCCATATAGCGAGGCGATGGGACGACAGATGGACCAAAGCAATCCTGGAGTGGATACCGCTTGATCGCAAACGTCCGCGAAGAAGACCGAAAGCACGATGGATTGATGACATCGTTAAGTATATTGGACCCGAGTTGCAGAGGAAAGCCCAGGACCGTGAAAGTCCTGCAGTGGATCGATACAGACTGACGATGATGATGATGATGATGATGATGATGATGATGATGATATATATATATATATATATATATATATATATATATATATATATATATATATATATATATATATATATATATATATATATATATATATATGTATATATACATTTATATATATGAGCAATGGTTAGTTGCTTGATCGGGAGGATGATGAGTCTAACCACTAACAGACGAAACATGTGCCCTCCAATATAAGGGATGGGTGGGGCTTCCTCCCAATCAAGCAATGACTGATTCTTCTAGAGTCAGGTCATGATCAATAAATTTGCTGAGGACAAAAGGATTTCTATTTTAGGAATGGATTTGGAAGTTGTAGATCACTATATATATCTTGGGCAGAGGGTTGCCTGGGAGATGTAACGACGCGTTAAATGTGGCTGGCAGGCATTTGGCAGGTTGAACATAGTGTTTAAGAGCAAACTACCACTTTGCTTGAAAAGAAAAGTCTTTGATCAGTGTGTCCTGCCCGTTATGACATACAGAAGTGAGATCTGGACACTCACATCACAGTCAGTTCAAAAACTTCGAGTAGTACAGAGGGGAATGGAAAGATGTATGCGTGGCATTACTAGATGGGATAGAAAGACCTGCACATGGATCAGAGAACAAACGAAAGTGAGTGACATCATTGGAAGAATAAAGCAATTAAAATGGAAGTGGGCAGGCCATGTAGCGAGGCGATGGGACGAAAGATGGACCAGGGCAGTCCTGGACTGGATACCGCTTGATCGCAAACGTCCACGGAGAAGACCGAAAACACGATGGACCGATGACATTATTAAGTATATTGGACCCGCATGGCAGAGGAGAGCTCAGGACCGCGTGAGTTGGAAGCATGCTGAAGAGGCCTTCATTCTGCAGTGGATGATGATGATGATGATCCAAGGTTGTAGGAAGAATGTATCATGTAGTTCCGACTGTTGCGAACATTAACCTTAGGATGGCGCGAGTTTCATTGAGATTGCGACCTGCCATCGAGTTGACTTGGTCTTGCTCTGTTCGCGTCTATTCAGCTGTCTCCTTGCGTTAGACACGAGCCAAGCTGACGACGGCTATGAGGCCAGAAACCTGTCGTGGGAGGTACTTGTCTCGTGATGATGGATGCGCTATTACCACATCCTTTTTGTCGAAATTAACAATACATAATTATCAATAAATAATAGTTTATTGATAAATATATAGTTTATTTTGGTATTATAAATAAAAATTGTGAATTTCTGTCATTATTTTAAGTCTTACAAAAACAAAAAAATTTCATCGTTATTTTGACTCGGATCGGTATTTTGACTCGGTATCATTTATACTTCCTGAAGAGAATAATTACTAGAGACCGTCAATAGACTAGGCAGTTCAAATTCGTACTGAAGGCGCACTAGATATAGACCCGCCTCCGCTCCAAAGGGAAAGTCGTCAGTATCGTTAGATCGAACGTTATTCCACGAGTCTCTTATTTACACACCTAATATAAAATATCTTCTAAATCTTTGTATGTTTCTTCCTAGAGGAAAACTTTCTGATTTACACCTATGTAAATCTACATTCGGCTTGATGTCACTTTGTTTCAGACAAGGCCCATTGGAGTTGAACGACCCCCAGATGGCCGCTCTGGAAAAATCACTCACCTCAGACTTCAAATCAAATGATAACTCTGACTCTGACGAAGGAGATTCTTTCACAGTAGAGTGGGAGGCTGTGCCGCACGTTCAGTATCCGGATGTGCCTGCTGGACCAGCTACAGTCCAATCTACAGTCATCAATGCTCAACAGGTAATGTATTTTTTTTATTCATACTTTTATAACTTTAGATATGTCCCTCCAGTCTGGTATATTAGGTGTTTATTTAATATAACTTCAATGTTTTCAGTATGACAGGTAGTTCAAATGAATCAGAAGCTTTTTCTTAATGAAGAAAAAAACTACAGATCTATAGTGTTACTAAACAATGTTAATAAAATATTAGAGAAGGCATTTTATGAAAGATTAACAGAATTTTTAGGAAGGTACTATATAATTAGTGATAATATATTGAATGAACAAACAGTTATGTATGCAAATGATTTGACCCTTATAATATTTAATGAAGGGAGCATTGGGAATGCACAGGCAAGTGTATGTAGGGCGTGCGAGGCTCTTGATTAGTGTGTTTCTGCTCATGATCCATTTCAATGAGTCCATGATATAAAGGAAAAGCAGGTAGTTGAAAATAGGACGTGCTAGGCCATTTCTGTGAAAAGATGTTTTAAACTATCTAAATGTAACGCAAACAGAGCATTCTCATCAATTTTACAAAAATCATGTTGACCTGTGCTATGAATATCAAGAAGCAGAAATCTTTTGGATGATTGAAGTTGAGATGTGTTATTTTGGAGAACTATCTCACATACTACACTCAAAAAAGTTACAAATTACCAAGAAGTAAAAATATATAACATGCGAGTTCTGCCAGTGATGATAATAATAACACAAAGTGCTATGGAGAAAAAAAGCTGGGAATAATGATAGCAAAGTAGATCAGGAAACAAACTAGCATAAAATACATAATTGACCACATAAGCAAAGTGGAGCAGTTGGACTGCACACAGAGTGAGAACAACTGATGATAAATGGACAGTAAGGATAAGTGAGGAGAGACCAAGAGTAAGGGAGGAAGAAGCATAGAAAAATCAACACTGAGATGGGTGGAAGGCATAAGAAAGGTCACAGGAAAAGAGTGGCACTATGAAGCCCTAGAGAGAAACAGGTAAAAGAAAAGAGGAGATATTTATGTTGAACAAAGAATGACACAAGGTTGAGGAAGAAAATAAGGAGAGATCTCCTTCTGGTTATTTTTTTGGGATAAACTGTATATTTTATAGATCCCCATACTCAATTTAGTATTAATATGGTTACAATATACATTTCAAGAAACCCAGGACTTATTTTCAGGCAAGCAGTATGGCAGGAGGACTGATGAACAGTGCAGTTGCTAGTGTAGCCTCAATTTGGAGAGGCTTTACCGGTCGGTAGTGCACAAGAAACATCCATTACGAACCACCACCACCACCACCTATTTATTCTTCAGAACCAATTAAAACATTGTAATTTCATTTACGTTAAGTTCCTAATAATTTCTGTTGTATGTACAGAGGTTTTCTTTTTCGAGACGTTGCTTTTCTCTCTTTGTTGTTAAAAAAAATGTATTGTGAACATGTATATAGAACTGTTGATATGTGCTAGTGAGATTGTATGTAGTCCTGTTATTTAAGAAACACTGTAATATATTTTATTTACCTATGTGAAGACATGCTCATATATTGAATAAAGATTTAGCCTTTTTTATTTTAATTTTTTACTATTTAAATTACTTCTTCAATTCGTGCTGCCGTCAAACGAAGGTTGGCGAACATAATGACTATTTTCATATTGTTTAACGCTGCTCTACACAGTATGGCGGAAACAAGCGGAACTTTTTAAATAAAAAAAACCGTTTTTCTGCTAAAATTATTTCTTTTTATTCAAAATACATCTCTTCCGCATCAATACACTGCTCGACATGTTCAACTCGATTTTTTATGTCGTTTTTCGGAATGGCCTCAATGATCCTCGTCACCGCTTCTTGGAGTTGTGCAACTTTGTCATAAAACGTTCTTTTCAAGGCCAGTTTGAGCTGCAGGAACAGAAAAGTTACACGGAGATAAATCAGACGAATACGGAGGATGTTGAGGAACATCCATAAAATATTCACCAGTGATATTTTGACCCGGAGGAGCGATTTGCCGAAGTATAATACTTTTAGACTCGTTCAAAAAAATCAACATTGTCCTCTTCCATGACTTCTGGAAAGGTAATTTTTTCGATTTTGGAGAGCCTGGGGCCTGCATAATCACTCTCAACAGTTCACAACGTTGTCCTCTCATTACGCGATCAAAGTATTTCAATTTGCGTGTTTTTATGATTATTAGTATCCTTTCGGTAGATATACATTGGACTCCCAGGGAAAAATAAAATACATCTACATCTATCTAGTTAGATGTATTTTTCGGCGCAGTTACATCTACTTTGATCAGCATTGTTCTTCCTATCTCGTTGATAAAATTCTTTTTTTAGATCAAATGAGATGTATGGAGATCAATCTAGTTGTACAGAAATCTCCGCATAATCGGAAACAAAGAAATTAAATTTACCGACGGAGAAAAAGTAAATCTACTTTTTCATGTACATGAGCGGCAGCAACAACAAATTCAGATGTATGTAAATCTACTGAACGCAACTCTACATACATCTATTTTATTTTTTCCCGGGCTGTCACTTTCTCCACTCAACATATTCATAGTATTCTTCTGAATAGCCATTTTAAATTCGAGTCTTTTGATCATGTATTTATTATCGGTGGGCGATTCTATACTGTATTTAAATCACTAGTTCTATTATGTGTACCTATAAGTCATGATATTGTCCAAAATTTTATTTTATTCCAAAGTTAATGCAGTTTTAATCAACCGTTTAATTTCAATTGTTATTGACAATCTGCCCATCTCTCACAAACTTTCTAGTCTCTTTTTGGAAAATGAGGATGATGTTGAAGTCTGATATTCTTTGATACCTGTCACAATAGGATTTTTTTTCTACAAAGAAAATGCTCCATAAATCTGAAAAGATTGTAATCTAATAGTGTAACATATGGAGAATATAGTGGGTGAGGAAGTAGTACTCAGTCTAACTCTTTGATTTTTTTCTTGGGTGATTCTGGGTTTATACACTATAAGATTATGCAACCGAGTCAAGGCAATATTTAGTCTACTAATTATTCAACACCTCATGAGAAATAATTCCTGCAAAATCCCACCATACTATCAGCAACATTTCTTTAGGGTGAAGACCAGGTTTTGGAGTGGACGAAGGGGATCATCCAGGTGTTAAACATTGTTTTTTCTTATGTGGATTGACGTAAAGAATGCATCGTCCAGTAACAATTTGTTGAAGAAGAGGATCTCTGCCATTTATATGTCAACTACATTCCTTCTGTTTTATACACTATTGTACTGTGGATTATGAAATGTTAAGTTTTACAGGTATTATACCATCGAAAAAAATGAAAACGCCGTTTTTAAATTGTTTAAACCAATGCTGACATGTTTCAAGGCACAAAAATAAACAATATTAACATATTGTTATGCGTGACATTCACATTCGTTGGGTCTTTCAAAACTCAAAAAAAAATCAAATGTTCAATAAAATGAAATGTATCCACACTTCGTGGCTTCATTATAATAGGGTTCGCCTTTTTTTTCAATTTTCTTCAAAATTCAACAATAAACGCACTAAGTATCTATATTTAAATAGAATATAGGTTATGTTAAACAAATGTCAGTAGATGAAATGTTTTAAAATTATTTAAAAAAACATAGTCTTGGGTACCCCTGATATTAAGTTAAAACTTTTTTTTATTTCAAGTAAAATTTTTGAACAATTTCAACAAAGATTCAATTTTTAACCATTTTATTTACAATTACAAAATAAAACCTACAGATACAATCAGCCTCAAACATTATTTTCTATAAAGACCAAGTTGGTTTTGAAAAAATCAGTACAAATCACAGACAAAATGCAAACTAAATAATGAAATAGCTGTCTAGAGAAACCACTATGCTATTTCAAACAGATTTTCCTGAGCATCGTTAAGATTATATTTTCATTTTAATGTTAATAACGATATTCAGGAATGTCACTCTATCAACTCTGATCCGTGTAATGGACACTCAATCGGACAGTTTCCATTGCTCTATAAATAAATTGTGTTTAAATAGTGTTAAATAGGTTAAGAGTTGAAGAACACTTACATGATAGTTCCTATGAGCTGTGTAAATGGTTTCACTTTTTCTAATCCTCATAAAAAGATGATATTGAGCATTTAACTTCTCTATACATGATTCACATACTGTTTTAGGCAAGTTATCATATTTTTCTAGCTACAACAGAAAATATATATATATATATATATATATATATATATATATATATATATATATATATATATATATATATATATATATATATATATATATATATATATATATATATATATATATATATATATATATATATATATAATAGGAAACATTTTTGACCTAATTTCAATCTTTTTAAAATTTCATTCTGGTTAAGTTATTTTTAATTACACAGATAAAGTTAGACATTCTAGATATTAAATATACAAACCGATATTGGCAATAATTTAATTTTATTCAACAAATCGAGTTTCTTTGCCCTAGCTGTATATAAGTGGACGACAACTTTTTTCTGTTTGGAACATAGGCGACAAATAAATCCTGCCATTATAGCCTGTCCATAACTTCCCATTTTTTAGTTTTATAATTTTATGATGTAAATGTCCCCGACTTTTCTAAAATACTAGAAAATTGTTATTAGAAACGCACAAATTTATTATTACTGAACATCTGTTTTTGACATATAAATGACAGACACTGTCATCTATTCAGTGTAGCCAAATGACATCTCCCTGTTATAAAATAATAATAGTAATTAATCAATCAGCAAAAATATATAGATTATCGAACTGTAGAGTATTATTTGGTATTCATTTATGATAATTTGTATCATCCAGAGTTAAAATTGCAGAATAAATCGTTCGCGAGCGGAAGTTTGCTAATGAAAAATTCCCTAGAAATGACATACCACAGTAGTTGCGTCATTTTAATTTTTGACAGAAATTTAAACGATTGTACGCCGAATATTTTGGGAAAGTGTATGGAAACGATGTTTGTACTCTTCAGTTAGGGATAAATCAGTGATGTCTAGTGCAAAAAGTGAATAAAGTGATGTTATCTGAAATTATTTATAAGGTGTCAAGAAAATAACACATATTTATCAATAATGCCCAGAATTAAAAGAAATGTAACAACCAAACCAAAAACTACGAATGTTAAAGTACCCGAAATAGTCTCTTACAAGGAATTTAATGATTTAATAAAGCCTTTAAGAATTCAACTATCCGATATATGTTCTAAACAAGAATCTCACAGTGGTATCACTAAAAAAGATGAATATAAGGCTTCAGGTAAGAAAATAAAAATTAAAGTAGATGAGTGTGAAAAGACATCATCTACAGAGAGTAAAGATGGGACCAGATTTAGTAAAAGGTTAAAACAATATGGCGATATAGAAGAAAAATTAAATAGTGCCAAAGTTAGTGAAAAAGAGGAATCACCAAATAAAAGTGACCCAGAAAGAAATATTGATAGGGAACACTCTTCACTTGTGGAAAGTTTATTATCAGAATTTAAGAAAGTTGAAAAAAACTATCTCAAAATCATGGAGAAAAAAAGGTGGCAAACATTACGTAAAAATGTAACAGACAGCCACAGGATAAGGAAACTAAATATTAAAACAAATGAAAATAAAGAAGGCTTTAACCATGCACAAGGAGATTTAAATGTCATTAAAGAAAATAAAATAAATAGAAATAAACAAAATGAAATACCTTTAAAGGAACTTTTCATTAGTGATTTCGGGAACCTTGAGGAAAATTCAGGTGATAAATACAGAGACAAAAGAAGTTTTGGGGCAGCTAATATTGTCCATATAGAGCATGCTGAAGTGAGTACAGTCGAACCAAGATCTGCTGAAAATATTTCAATGACAGAAACTAAAATATGTCCAAAACAATTAGTTGTTAAAGTAGATCAAATGGACCATACTAGCAGAAGGTACTTATCAGCATCAAGAACAGAGGAAACTGAAGTGAGTACAGTCACACCAATATTTGCTGAAAATATTTCAATGACAGAAACTAAAATATGTCCAAAACAATTAGTTGTTAAAGTAGTTCAAATGGATCATACTAGTAGAAGGGACTTATCACCGTCAAGAACAGAGGAATCTGAAGATAAAAGAAATTGTTTTTTTAAAGCTGTTCAACTCAAAGACAATGAAGAAAATGAATCTCCATTAAATGCCAGTAAGGAAATTATCATTAACCTTGTTAGGTATAAAAATAACAAGAAAAAAAATAAACATGTTATTGTTACAGAAGAGGAAAATATTCAATCAGTGAATAAAATAGGGCTTTTAAAGACTAGGAAAGAAGGAAATGTAGAATTACTGAATGGAAAAAAATTGCGGAAGCGTCAACCAAAAGACTATATTGAAGAATCAGTTCCGGAGGTATCAGATAAATCTGACTTCACTCCAAAAAAACAGGGGCTGCCAATTTACAGAATGCAGTTACCGGAAGAGGTACAAAAAAAGACAAAACAACAGGATTTGTATGAGTTTGAAGATTTCAGTCCCAAACGGAAGAAAGAAAGAAGAAAATCTTCAATATTATATGACAAGGATACCTTCGACATTTTGCGCAAAATCGAAGCGAAAGAGATCAAGATGAAGAAAAGGGCAGTGAGGAAGAAAAAACCTGTTTCTGTTAAGAGGTATGAACAGATTGTGAATGGTATTATAAAGAATGTTATGGAGAAAGTGCAGAAAAAGAACCAGACTGATATTGTGGATCAAAAGGTGAACAAGAGAGTAGTGCAAATAAACAACTTTCAAGATGAAGTTAATGTTTTCGCTCATGGTTCAAAAATAAAAGACCCTAATGGCACAACAAGAAAACAAATTGGTCCTGAGCAGGATATTTTAACAAATGGATCTGATTATAATGATGTGTCATTGAATGAGATTGATAATCATAGTGATGACTTGGATATCCCTGAATCTGACCCCAAGGAAGAGGACACCATCAAAAACTGTTTTGGTTTCAGTGAAGACTCTCCAAAACCTAGCCCTATCAAAATAATTAGCAATGTCATAATTAGGCACACTAGTACACCAGTCAAATTTCAAGGAATAAATAAAAGACGTCCAAATGCAAATAGCACAATGCTGAGTCCTTGGAGAATGAACTGGATTACTACCAGGCCAAGGTTTTTGAGTGTTAAAAACAACGCCCTGCCCAGAATTGATCAGGAAATGGTTCTTGATCATGCTTTGGTTAAGGATTTTGAGGAATCTTGCTCCAAAATATGCAACAACACTGCAAAAAACTCCCCAAAGAAGTCGCCAGTCCAACAGAGCATTTTAGATTTTGTACAGAGCAATATGGAAAGAGGGGAAAAAATCATAGAGAGGAGTTTGTTTGATTATGATGAATTCAACAGTCCTGTTAAAGCAAACATAATGAATAAAGAAAATGCGGGAGTTGAAAGGGTAAAAAAGAATTTCGGAAGGGAGAACATCATTTTAACTACCCCAGTGCAAAGGAGAGCATTAGGAGATATCAGCAACTCCTCAGAGACGCTTTCAAGCAGGCCTAAATCACACGACAGTATGTTTTTCGGTTTCGATGACACCGATCTTATCTCTGGAAGAAAACAACGCGAAAATGACGAGAATGATCTCGGCGCAAAGCCAAGTCGCTTTGATCCAAGTGGGTTGAGAAATTATTCTGTCAAAAAAAGGAAGGTAAAGGAAAAACCTGTGGCTGAAGCTGAACAAGTGGTGAAAAATGATTTGGACAATAGCATCTCTGTAATGGAAGACTCCCAAGAACATGATGATAAAGAGTATAGGTTATTTGATGAGCCAGAGGAGTTTCTGGATATTGTAAGTTTGTCTGGAGAGTTTGCATTTTTATGTTCTGACAAGTGTGTGTTGTTTCAGGATCTGTCTGTGAAGGCTGAAAAGAAACGAAGAAGAAGGAGATTGAACTCTACAAATTCGGACGCCAGTGACATGGAGCTGAAGCAGAAAAAACACAAGAAGACCAAACTAGAGGTATTTGTTTTTTCATTTGGTTTTTTTTTCGTATTTATTTTAAATATTTGTTTTCGCAGGAAGCCCAAGAAAAGTGGATTGAAGAGTTCAATAGGCAGTGTGACGAAATTGATGGGCACGATTTGATTTTGGAATAAGCCCCTTTACCTCATTATACACCACATTTGTTTATTTATTTATATATTAGACTTTACAGCCATATTTTTTTTATTTTAGTACAATGTATGTGCCTTCAATATAAATATATATGTTTTAGTCAGTGTTTTATTTTATGTTCTTCAAAAGTAAATAAGAAGCAGCAGTCCTGTTATTTAAGAAATTTTGTAATATATTTTATTTACCTGTGTGAAGGCGTGCTCCTGTATTGAATAAAGTTTTAGTCTTTTATTTTGATGTTTTGCTATTTAAATCACTTATTTTCATCGTGAACGATGAACGAGGGTTGGCAAATATCATGTCTATTTTCACATTGTTTACAGTTTCTCTACAAAGTATATCGGAAAAATAACTGAACTTTTTAAATAAAAAAAGCAATTCGTTTTTTTGGCAAAATAATTTCTTTTTATTCAAAATACATCCCGTTCGCATAAAAACACCGGTGGGCCTTTGAATATTTATATTCAAAGCCGGTGGGCACATTCAATCAATGTTGGCATAGATTTTTTTGATGTTTTCGGAATTGCCACGATGACCTCACGAGTTCTTGGACTTGTGCAACACTGTCATAAATCGTTACTTTTATGGCCAACTTCACAAGTAAGACTGCTTTAAGAGCTCCCTTTCCTGATTCACAAGAAATACCCCTTAAGGAATCCTTTTTTTTTATTATTCTGAAAAAAAAACATTAAGACTCATAAATCAAAAGTCTTAAATATACCTTTTTTAGAATTCCTGGTTTTGAGTTTTTAATATACTAGGGTAGAAGCATGTGATTTTAACATTTTATGAAATTTGGTGACTGATACAAACAATATAATATTGAATCTGAGAATTATATAAAAAGTGTGTTTTCTATTTTAAATATTTCAAAAATGATTACGTTAGGTTGAAATAATCACCTACATCAGTTTTGGAAACCGTTAAAATTGGGAAACCATACTAACTTCTGTTTCTTTGAATTTAGATTTTCCTAAATGATGTTATTCATTAAATAATTTTTAATGGGCTTTTTTTCTAATTTACGGGCAACACTTAGTTTGAGCAGTTAATTTAATAAAACAATTCATTATGTGTTTCTCAGTGGACGTGAATCGTTTAAAACGTGTTATAGAGTGAAGAATTAGAAGTCGTAATTTCAACATTAACATTTAACAACAACAATGAGTAAGTTTTCCTTTTTTTTTGTAACAAAACAACCAAATTTAAGCTGAAACGTATGGAATGAATGGCTATAAAAAGATCACACTTATTTTTTTTTAATAATGAGAGGTCGAGCAAAATAAACATGACGATGCGACGTTGTTGATTGTTAAGAAAATTTCAAAAATTTGAAAAAAAACAAATTTCAAAAATTCTGTCGTTTTCCGCCGAAATGGTTGCATTTGGATACATGTTTTAAGGAAAATTTTTGTTTGAAATAATGTAAATAATCGTTCACCTTGTATATTCCCCAAACAAGTGTGTAAAATCTCATAGAAATTGCTCTGTCATGCCAGTTATTAAGTCATGTAGGGCCGGATGCCATCTGAGAGGTTTACATCGGTCTATAAAGGGTTTTTGGCAGGTTAAATGCTTAAGTAGACATTTAACCAAGTCAAACCAAAAGTTAGGAGGGAAGTTGTTTCTGAAGAATATTCTACAATTAAAAGTTAATTTCGAGCTGAAATGTCAATCTAGGCGATGTTATGACAATAAAACATAGACAGTTGCCATTTAAGTTCTAACAGTGGCTTTATTGTTTTTGAAAATATTCCTCTTTTGCTGCATTGGTTTGAACATATTTTTGAAACATTAACCCCACTTTGAAGTGGCGATTTCAGAAACCTTACTTGAGTAAGTCTGATCAAGCATTAAATATCAACGACCTCGAATTTCTTTTTTGATATTTGGAATGAAAGATAAATCACAAGTCGATAAATCAGGACTATATGACGTTAATTGTGTTAGCACTGTTAAAAAGTTGATTGTGTGAGCATTGTCCTGATGATGGATGACGCGACAATTTCAATTATTGGAAAATAAATTGTTTAATATCAATCAGAATCGACAATCCGTCAGTTCAAGGGGAAACATTTTGTAGATTTTGCTGAACAAGAAAGTTTGAACATACAAACTGAATTATTGTTTTGGCTCGTGTTTAAACGAGTTCACAACTGTTAGTACCTGTAATTTGTTTATTTGTAATATTTAATAATAATTCTGTATACGATTATCGAAACTATTAAGTTTTCGATGAAGGTGCCCTCTAGATGATTCGATGATGACCTGTTTGAGCCTATAAAGTAAAATGGGAAAACTCACTATACAGGGCACACCTATATGATATTTACACCTTTAAAACGATTTTTTCATTACACTTTTAGAACGATTACGTACTTCATTAGATCTCTTGTATATTATTAATATACCGATTTGTTAAATATAGCGTCGTATTATTTTAATAAATTGAATTTTCAATAATGAATTCAGGAAATCATCAGGAAATGGATGAGTAATAATATTTGTTTTTTAAATTCTTGTCATTTGTCTATTTTGTACTCGCGTTTTATTTATTTATTGTTTTGTGCAAATATTTTGATAGCATACCGAAATTAATTGACTTAGATTAAAAATAAACGATGTAAAAGCTATTAAAATATCATGTCAAAGAACTTACCTAACACGTAACGACCATACCACGTCGGTCCACCAGTTCCCGTTCGATCACTGAAGTTAAGCGACGTTGGGCGCGGTTAGTACTTGGATGGGTGACCGCTTGGGAATCCCGCGTGTCGTTATTTTTTCTTTGTTTATTCAAGAGAAATAAATTGGAATTTATAAAAAGGAATTTTTCATATTGATGCACTTAACTTTTTTGTTAATATTATGGGTTTTGGCAGATTAAATACTTTGGCATACTCAAACCAAGAGTTGGGAGGGGGAGATATATTTTTTTAACCTTTGTAATAAGAAGAAATACAAATTAATCAATAAAATTCTCTTGTATTTCTTGGCTTTTCACTTTTCTTTATGAATAAAACAAGTTTTCTGGAAAAAAGTAATTTAACTTTTGATATGGACATTTTTGAAGTATGCTCTAGAACTAAAAATTAATTCAGAGCTGAAATGGTAGTATAGGCGATGTTCCCGTTATTAGTTGGCTATTATAATAAAACATTGTTGGGATTTAAGTTCGAACAATGGTTTTATTGTTTTTCAAAATATTCCCCTTTTGCTTCATTGGTTTGAACATGTTTTTCAAACATTTATGCCACTTAAAAGTGACGATCTCAGAAACCTTATTTGTGAAGGTCTGATCAAGCGTTCAGTATCAACGACCACGAATTTATTTTTGATATTTGAAAAGAAAGAGAAATCAGAAACTGATAAATCAGGACTATATAGCGGATGCGACTTTGATTCGATTTTTTTTCTTTTATAAAGTTGATTGTGTGAGATCTGGAATTGTCCCGATGATGGATGACTCGATGATATCGATTATTGGAAAACTAATTGTTTAATGTCAATCAGGATCGACAATCCTTCAATACAAGAGGAGATATATTATTAGTTTGGCCAAGTTTGAAACATGCAAATTGGATTATTGTTTGGGTTCAAGTTCCAGCGAGTTCATAAGACTTGTCACATGTAATGTGTTTATTTTTAATATTTCTGGTGCAATAATGAGGTTCTCTAGAGTTTGAATGTAATTGCTTTGTATACGGTTACCGAAACTATCAAGTTTTCGATTGATTTGGTTCTTCTGTAGATGATTCAATGATGACCTGTTTATATAAACAAATCTGAATTAGTGATTGGTGATTAATAAACAAAGATAAAATAACAAATATATATATATATATATATATATATATATATATATATATATATATATATATATATATATATATATATATATATATACATATATATATATACATATATATATATATATATATATATATATATATATATATATATATATATATATATATATATATATATATATATATATATATATATAATAGGAAACCCCAAGAAAAAAAAAATAGGAAAAAATATATATATATATATATATATATATATATATATATATATATATATATATATATATATATATATATATATATATATATATATATATATATATATATATATATATATATATATATATATATATATATATATATATATATATATATATATATATATATAAAGTAAATAGGGAAGGCTCACCATATAGGGGACACCTATATAGTGTTTACACTTTTAGAACGGTGTTTTCGTTATATCTTTAGAACGATTACATATTTCTTTGGATCTCTTGTATATTAATTAATAAACGGATTTGTTAAATATAGTTTCTTTTCGTTTTTTAAAATTAAATTTTCAATATGATATTTTAAATCAGGAAATGTGTGAGTTAGAATAATTGTGTTTTTTAAATTGTTGTTATTTGTTTGTTTTGTACTCGTGCTTTATTTATTTACCGTCTTGTGCAATTATTTTGAAAGCATACCGAAATCAGTTGATTTAGATTAAAAATAAACGATGTAAAAGCTATTAAAATACCGTGTGAAAGAACTTAGTTAATATGTAACGACCATACCACGTCGGTCCACCAGTTCCCGTTCGATCACTGAAGTTAAGCGACGTTGGGCGCGGTTAGTACTTGGATGGGTGACCGCTTGGGAATCCCGCGTGTCGTTGCTTTTTTTGTTTTTTTTATCAAACGAAATAAATTGGAATTTATAAAAAGGGATTTTTTTCATGGTTTTTTTCTGGATGTGCTTAATTTTTTTTTTGTTAAAATTGGCTTGTATAATTCATATTATGGTCTATAGAGGGTTTTTGACAGATTAAAAATGCTTAGGCAAACACTCAACCAAGAGTTGAGGGAGGGTTATAATTTTTTTTAACTTCTGTAATTATAAGAAATACAAATTAGTCAATAAAAGTGTATTGTATTTGGCGGTTTTTTCAGTTTTCTTTATGAATAAAATAATTTTTCTGGAAAAAGGGTCATTTCATTTTTTGATATTAAAATTTCTGAAGAATGCTCTACAATCAAAAGCTAATTCAGAGTTGAAATATCAGGCTAGGCAATGTTGCCGTTATTTAGAGGCTGTTATAATAAAACATGGTTGCCATTTCAGTTCGAACAGCGGCTTTATTGATTTTCCAAATATTCCCCTTTTGCTACATTGGTTTGAACATGCTTTTGAAACATTTATGCCACTTAAAAGTAGAGATCTCAGAAACCTTATTTGTGTAGATCTGATCAAGTTTTAAATATCAACGATCACGAATTGATTTCTGATATTTGGAAAGAACGAGGAATCACAAGTTGATAAATCAGGCTATATGGCGGATGAGACTTTGATTCGATGTTTTTTCTTTTATAAAGTTGATTGTGTGACATTTGGAATTGTCCTGATGATGGATGACGCGATGATTTCGATTATTGGAAAATAAATTGTTTAATTTTAATCGGAACCGACAATCCTTCAATCCAAGAGGAGATATTTTGTTGCTTTTGGCCAGGTTTGAAACATCCAAACTGGATTATTGTTTGGGTTCGAGTTCACAAGTGTTGTCACCTGTAATTTGTTTATTTATAATATTTCTGATGCAATAACGAGGCTCTCTAGCGTTTGTAATGTAATAATTCTATGTACGATTACCGAAACTATTAAGTTTTTGATGAAGGTGCCCTATAGATGATTCAACGATTATTTGTTTATAAACAAATCGGTAAACATAGCCTTTAAAGTAAAAAACGGAAGGCTCACTATGCAGGGGGACACGTATATGGTGTTTACGTATACACCTTTAGAACGATTACCTGCTTCTTTGGATCTCTTGTATATTATAAACATACGGATTTGTTAAATATAGTTTCTTATTGTTTTTTAAAATTAATTTTTCAATAACAAATTTTAAGTCAGGAAATGTGTGAGTAATAATAATTGTTTTTAAAATTGTTGTTATTTGTTTGTATTGTACTCTTGTTTTATTTATTTATTTATCGCCCTGTGTAATTATTTTGAAAGCGTACCGAAATTAATTGTACTGAATTAAAAATAAAAGCTGTTAAAATATCATGTGAAAAAATTTATTCAACACGTAACGACCATACCACGTCGGTCCACCAGTTCCCGTTCGATCACTGAAGTTAAGCGACGTTGGTTTGGGAATCCCGCGTGTCGTTACTTTTTTTGTTTTTTTATCAAACGTTATATATCGGAGTTTATAAAAAGGATTTTTTTATGGCATTTTTAAATGCGTGTAATTTTTTTTTGTTAAAATTAACATTATGTTTAATTAATATTATGCCCGACAAGTGACGGATAATTCCTGTCTCCTACTTTCTTTAAATCTCTTATCGCTCCATCTAGTCATTTCTTCCTCGGTCACCTCTTCCTTCTCTTTCCTCCTTCACCTCTCATTAGTATTTCTTTAATGATTTAATTATACTTGAAATAATTCAACGTAAAAAAATGATAGTTCAAATAAATTACTAGTCACGTAAGCTACAGGAATAAAAGCAGGCTCTGTAGAGAAACTATTAAGAGTACATTATTAATACGTTTGTATCAATAAAAAACAATGGAATGAAAACGACGATATTCTGATTACCTGTTTGTACTTTTATATATTTAGTTAAGAATATCTTTTACAGCTCTCACAGTGTATAACAGGCAAACTTCAACTGAAATCGCTTGAAAATGAGTATATTCAATGTGTTGTTTTTTTTCTTCATTTCATTCAATTCAAGTCTATCGATTTTTTAATGTTTTTAATGTGTTGTAAGTATATTGTCTTTTTTATATTTTATGAATAAATTATATACTTACAGTCATAGCAGGCTTTTTCAATTAAAAAACAAATGTGTATGACGTATTTTTTTATTTTACTAATTATTTAACACTAAAAAATAACTTGCAACTTAATAATTATAAGAATTAATAACAGAATAATTTTAATAATAAGAAAAATTTTAACATGGTGAAAAATTTGAACCCCAAACTGTAAGTCGGAACGCCATAAAAAGTTTAAGTTGATGCCTAAAACCTTTGAACATAAAATTTATATTCAAAGCCTAAAACACATTTGATATGGTGCTATCGTTAGATACATTTCCCATCGTCTCTTGCAGGTTTAGAAGCATCTGAAAAATCGATAGAATGTACGATCGAATAATACTTTTACGAAGAAAAATTGCTTCTTGACTGATAATTAACAAATAAAATTGTTATTATTTAACAATAGAAAACACTTTTATGTGCTTCATACTTTTTGAATTCCTTGGCATCGCGCCGGACACACAGTGAACTGTCTCGCTATTATAAAGCTACAGTAAATATTTCACAGATGGCGCCTAGGAAATCGACGTAATATAAATGTGTAGGATCCTATTTAATCTGTGCAGGAATACGTTGCAATCTTTCGACGGTGGATGGCACTGACGATTCATATCTATATTACCAAGGACAAATTCAATAATAGAATTTTCCAATTACCTCACAATGTAGACGTTTGATAAGTTTTAATTCTACATAAGAAATTATCTGGTAGTCTTAGAAAAATAATTAAATACTTCTGTTGATTTTAGTCGGTGGTAAGTAAAAAAAAAGCAACGACACGCGGGATTCCCAAGCGGTCACCCATCCAAGTACTAACCGCGCCCAACGTCGCTTAACTTCAGTGATCGAACGGGAACTGGTGGACCGACGTGGTATGGTCATTGCATAAATAGTATATTTAATTTACATACATTTAAAGTAATACATCTCTATACTATTATGGATCGATTGTAGCGTGTTCATATATTTTTTCTTTTTGTAGGTTTTTCGCCACGCTCTAAAACTCAAAAAAAATCTGTTCTTATGTAAATAAAGAATCACTGGGTAAACAAACAAAAAACTAAACGGAGATAAATTTCTCAGTGATTCGTTTTCTGTAGTAAATTTGCCTAACCATCAAAATTAAAAAAAAAATGCTTTCTGTACTATTAAAATTATTTCCAAGGATGACACATTTGTGAGTTTAGCGTTTGTATTTTTAAAAACTACTTTATTGATCACATTAACAATATATTTTCTTTATAAGAACTAATTACTGCTACAAATAATTGTTAACACTAAAACAAAAATTTAGCGCAACTATTAATTCATAGGTTTCCTGTTATTCTGCTTCACTATTAGTTGATGCAAGAAAACTGCTTGGACTCTTCAGATTCCAGATTATATTGAAGGAAATAGTTGAATGGTATACTCTGCGTTCCTAATTGTTGACAAGGAGACATTTTTCACATTACTCACATTGATAATACAATCATAGTTTGTAAAACTAAAATAGTATGGCAATAAGAAAATTAGACTGCCCGACATAAACAATTAATGTCTGTGATGTTGTAAGTGTTCTTAGACCAGATATTTCGCGGCGCAGAAACCAAAAATGCGATCGAACTTAGTTTATCAAGCTTAATTTTTGAAATGCGAAGTTTTGCTTTCTCGGCACAAAAATTGATCTATTTCGAGAACACAAAACGCAGAAAATCTTGGGTTGACCCAAGGCAACCATCAATGTCGACCGCAAGACCGAAGCGTTTTGGAAAGAAGACAACGCTGTGCATTTGGTGGGATCAGAAGCAGTGGCGGTTGGTCCATAAGGGCACAGGGGCACGTGCCCTACCTATAAAAAGAAAAAATTAAATGAACATTTGAGGTCTGACAGTTGCACTAGTATTTCTACATAGCAAATTGTGTGTATGATACTAAGAAATGTAAAATTTTTGGTTGCGACGCATTTCCCTATCCTCATACCAAAATTTGGTTATACGTGCCCCATCTGTTTTTCCTCGATTTCTGAGGTTGGTTGGGAACTCTTGCCCCAACCGCCATACTCACCAGGCTTGACCTCTTCCCACTAGTACTTGTTTTCATCGATGTCTCATACACTTTCCATGAAACACTTCAACAATTACGGAGATGTCGAAAAATGACTTGATGACTGGACCAGCTCAAAAGATGTACGGTTTTTCTGGGAGGGGATCTACAAATTGCCAGAGAGATCAGAAATATGTGCAGGTAGTGACCTTTCTCCCAAATTAAACGTGTTTTTTTAAGAAGACATTCAGAATTATTAACATCCACACCTGGTATATAGATTTTGAATTTTTTTTTGGGCATCACCAGCTAGGTAATGTAGATGAGTCCAAAATAAGTCTAAAAATTGGATCAAAGTATTCCCAATTTACGATAGGGAGGAGATAATTGCTTTGATTTTATATTTATTCACAACGTAAACACAAAATATATCTACAATTTATTATTACTTACATTATTGATCCTTATTACTAGTTGGTATTCTGAAATCAATAATAATCGACCAGTTTTTATGCAAGACATGACTCCCGTTTTAAAACAACGTTCTTAACCAGCTTATTACCATACGAAAACTCTTAGAGAACGCTCCATCTTCATCGCAATCGCCCAGGGGCATAGTCCTGTTACATGATTATAATATCGATTTAGTTTTATGTGGGTAAAAAAGAGTGGAAAGAATCGTTGGCCGTTCATCCTCGACAAAAACAGTTACACCTGATGAGATGCAAATTTCTTTCGCAGCTTATATTCCGATGATCTGCCTTCGTGGTCATTAACGATCACGATCTGCCAAGTGGAGAAGACTGCGTACTGAAAAGAATTTTGAATTTCCG
This sequence comes from Cosmopolites sordidus, assembly GCA_031761425.1. Lineage (NCBI taxonomy): Eukaryota > Metazoa > Arthropoda > Insecta > Coleoptera > Curculionidae > Cosmopolites > Cosmopolites sordidus. The sequence continues at coordinate 241,134 of JARFXV010001063.1, read as the reverse complement.
TAGCAAAATGAAAGATTTTAAATATTTGTGTTTCGTCGTGGTGATTTGTTGTGTTGCAACCAGAGAATGTACAAGTAAGTTTATTGTTTATTATATTGATAAGCAAAAATGAACTATATTAAATATCAATTAAATTAAATATCAAGTCTATCTGGTTATTTAAATATATATATATATATATATATATATATATATATATATATATATATATATATATATATATATATATATATATATATATATATATATATATTAAAATACTCAATTTTTTTCTTTTATTGATTTTTATGCTCTCTAATAGATTTAGTTTCACTATATAACATTTTAAAATTATTTTAATAATGTTCTAACATTAAGTGGTTTGCATAATAAGCAGTGGCGGCTCGTGGGTTTTTAAAGTGGGAGGGCGTAGAAGAAAATAGTGTTGCTGAAGATTTTATTCGGCTTCGGCTGTGGTCATCGGTATAGTCACTAGTATTCTCAATGCCTTAGTGATTTCTTTAAAAGCTGTATCCAGTCCCATATTCAAAATAAAATGTAATGTCTTTAAACAGCCTTTAATGTCTTCATTTTGACAAATCTCGGGCCTTGAATAAAAAATTTCTAATTCGCTCTTCAAATCTTCTTTTTCTATCGTCGGAAAACTTTCACATATAGTTTACTGTCAAATTTTCGAGTAAAACTTGTCCTGTTTTAAAATTCTTTTTGAACATGACTCAAATTCAACATGGGCGTGGAACGTCCGTTCTCAACTCTCTCCTTCAAACTTAGTCATTATTAACTGTTTTAAATCAGACACCTTCATGTTTGCAATTAAAAGTTGATTATTTTTATTTAAAAAGTACTACTCAGTGTGTACAGACACAGCAAACGCAATCCCATATCAAAACCGGTATTCGCGAGACGAACGAATTTTGCGACGCGAGACTTATCAAAAGCTCGGTACCCGTCAAATCAGCGTTTAAAACTAATTAAAGATACGCTCGGTCGCAGGGAATCTACGTCCAAATCGCATGTTTTAGAAAGCAATTAAAGCCCCGAATTCTGGCAACCAACAAAACATGTAACGCCAACGACGAGAAAAGATGACGTGGCATACGCTGGAGGTAAACGTCCGAACAACGATGTAAAAATTTTGGCGAGAGTAGTGAATTTTTTTCCGTATTATTTGATGTGGTGAGTCGACAGACGTTCTTATACATTTGAAGATTTTAATTTTTAATATCTTAAAATGAACGGAAATAAAATATGGTGTTTTGCTCTGAAAAATTGTTTACTATGATAAATGCTGGACCAACGTCCTCCCTCACGAGCTGACACTGATTATGAGAATTATTTTGTTCCTCAGTATAACTTCTTTTATGTTCATTCAGTTTAGTGGAAAAAGATCTTTGTCCGACATAGATTTTGGGACACGAACGTTATTAACAGGATATATTAAATTATTAGTTTTATTACAGTATTTTTATTCATTATTTTCTCTATCATATTTAGGTCGTATCCGTTATTTACTGCAATCTTTTTGATGACATTCAATTCTTTGTTATAATTATCTACTGACATTGGTACATTCAATAACCTGTGTATATACAGTATGTCGGAAAAATAATGGAACTTTTTAACTTTAAAGAAAAGTACTAATGGCGTCGACAGGCCAAGAATTTATTAAAATTAAATGAAATGTAAGGACTCTTGATACAGAAATTTAATTATTAGACTGTCTTGCTACGGGTAAAGTGATTGCGAGTATCGCAAAAACGTTTAAAGTGAATGAATCCACAGTAAGAGCAATAAAAAAGAGTGACCAGTCTGAGAGTGAGCAGAAAGGACGCTCTGAATTAAGAACGCCTCTTAACAGCAGAATTATTCAAGAAAAAGCTAGGCGTCTTTTCAAGAATCTAAAGTCAGATAAGGAAACTTCTAAGTCAATGCGGGTTGCTTTGAAAAGTTTAAAAAGCGCGTATTGCTACACAACGTAGCAAAACACTTTAGAATACTGCAGATTATGATGCGGCTAATCGGTATCCTACTGAACTCAAACAATTGATTGAAAGCAAGAGTTATCAACCATATCAAGTATTTAACGCCGATGAGACGGGCTTATTTTGGAATTTCCATTTCTTCATCCGAGGTAATTGATGGTTGCCTACCCACAGTACTTTTTTTTCAAATGGGTTTTAACACATTACATTTTTGCAAAGTGCCTGCCGAAAACAGGAGGATTCGAACATGTTCGGGACTAATCGTCGATATCATCGACTCTGCCGCTCTAGATACCGCGTCCGCGTCGGCGGGAGGAATAGAAATAAAGATGTTTTACAACATTGTTATATAAAGAATTAATGCAAGTTAATGTTAACTTAGATAATTATAATAAAGAAAAAATTTGCTTAGCAAAAATTAATTTCACTGTTGTTTTTATGTGGTGTTTCTAACATTTTGATACTGACTGTACTTAACTATAAAACATATCTAATCACATGATAAAACTAACATTTTTAAACTGTTTGTTTTCTCACATTTTCTACAATCGCATATAGAAAAATTCTATTAAAATAATAGAATTGGGTTGAAGTTTGATAAATTTTACTTATCGGTATCTTCTAAGATTTTCTTCATACTTGGACTTAACGCCTATAATACTTAGCACAGATTTTTAATGTGCTTTCAACACCGTTCAGCTCATTACAAACATTTCTCCAATCAATAAGAAGAAATACAGATTAATTGGTACAGATTTCTTTTTAGAAATTATATTTTATATACAGGATGTTTTCAAAGTGGAGTCATTTATTTTAACAGGTTGTAGAAGTCGCAAAAATAAGTAATTTTACCAAAATTCATTTATATAAGTTGCATAATAAAGAAGTTATTAACAGTTTCAAAATTTGAAAACAGATCTGACTTTTTGATATTCTCGACCACTGAATTGTAAATACATAAAGTATTTGTTTACTGCTGATACTGGGTATGACTAGTTTTTTTTGTATTCTTATACGATATTTCTTTTGAGTGTACATGTTCGATTTTACCAGTGGTATTAATTCCTTAATTGTGTATGTTTAATTTTTGCGATTAAAATGCCACATGTTTATGAAAACAATAAATAAAATTGCTAAATTGACTTCCCTTTGCGAGTTCTACAACGCAGTAGTCGAGAATATCAAAAAGTCAGGCCTATTTTTAAATTTTGTAACTGTTAATAACTTCTTTATTTTGCAACTTGTATATAAATGATTTTTGGTAAAATTACTTCTTTTACGAGTCCTACAACTTATTAAAACAAATGACTCAACTTTGAAAACACCCTGTATATGAAGTGTCCGAAGGAACGAGTGAATCATTCGATTTATTGTAAATTAATTTTTCTCTGAAAATAAACGTCATAGATAAAGCAAGATATAATTTTCTTTGAAGTTCAAAAAATGTTTTGATTTCAACCAGTGGTAGTTGAAGCCTGCTGAATCTACTAAATTATGTCGAAACGTTTCTAGATCGCCTTTTTGTTTGAGAAAAAACGTTTAAGGTAGAGCCTGCTTTGTTGGTTGCAGAAAACTAGTGCAATATGTATTTTTTTATATCACTGGTAACTTATCGTACAATTAAATAGTAGACTGGGCCAAAAAATGGACTATTTTCTTTTCGAAAGGGATACCGAAAATATTATTTGTGATGACAAAAAAAAATTCAAAAACATCAAAAACCAAAACTCCTAAACCATCAATTTGAAAAATTTGATTTAAGCAAATTCAAATTTAAATAAATTATGAATTTTGAAAAATGTTAGTGATTGTATTTAGAGAAAAGTATTTTCAATATTAAGCCTTAAATTATTTAATCAAGCAAAAAAAATGAGGTCTAAAGCAAAAAAAACGATAAATTACTTTTAAATTCAACTTTAACCTTGAATAACTTTTGGAGAAGTGAATTTAACGAAAAATGTTAAGACACCTTTTTCTTTGTAGCGCATTCAATTTCCTTTCAGAATATGTAATGTATTTTTTCAAATACTGATTCGTTTATTAGATACATTTCAAATTTGAAAAGTAAAATTGTAAAAACAGATCAATGTTCAGGGCACGATTACATGGAAACGGCTTGTTTGACGTAAATTTATAATGAGACCTTTTTTGTAGAGAATTCAATTCCCTTCAAGAATATCAAATTGATTTGATATGATACACTTCTTTAAGGGCTCTAACTTTCACAATATTTTTTTGTCATCACAAATATTTTTTCAAAAAAATTGTTGGCCCATTCTATTAAATAGTACCAGACTACATTATAGTATGAGAGTTATTCGAAAAGTTAAATTTTTGATACCATTTTTGATATCGAATCAATGACTTTTTATATAAATTGAACCGTTTTCCTTTTCTTTTGCGCACTTTCACTTGCTCTTACCCACTGGTTGGGCTGTTGCATTCATCTCTGACCATGCACCATCGCGTAAAACATCGTGTAAAATGTTGTGAACATGGCCTATTGAGATGTTTATAAGTCAGCAAACTTGCGTACCTCTAGTCGACATTCATTGTCGATTTTTATAACGATTTTGTTAGTCGTAGCAGTTTTAGAGAGCTTCCTTCAATTAATGTACGACCATATTCAAATACTGCACTCTGTTACGGTCAAAGCGAATGGAAAGAATCCTTTACGATGATATCTAACTTTAAATGTTTGTATGTCCGTCTGTGTTAATCCCATTAAATATTTTTTATTGTTCAGGAAGCATAGAAAAATTGAAAACATGCGGCGAACAAATCTCGATGACCGACATTGGAAAAATGTTAGTAATATTTTTGGTGAGAAATGACACCACCTAAAAATAAATCAACATAAAAAAATTATAGTTCCTAAACTTAAATAAATCATTAGTCGCGTGGGTTCCAGAATTAAATAAAGGCTCTATATTACCCATATTATCAAGAACTTTTCTTGATTTAACTCAATACACACAATCTTTCAGCAATTTTGTCGAACACGATCGACTCTCCATTCAGTAATCCTCTTCAAACTGGAATTTCTTCAACATTGGGACTTCCATCGACCATAGGCCTGAGGCAAGTGCTCAGCCCCACCTTTGATTCGCTGGGACCCTTCAGTAATATGTTGAAGAGACGATGTCCCATTTGTGATTCTTCCGTTTACGGTTACTGCAACGACAAGTTGTTCCACGACTCATGTTGCTGTAACAATCCCAACAATCCGTACGGTAAGTGTACAATATAAAACAAAACAATACCTAAACAACCACTATATAAAAAAAACAATCATGGTCTTTAATAACTCCAAACAAATGTACTTAAAATTACCCAATCAAATTTATCTTAGCATTACTATCGAGTTGTCCGGAAAGCTCGCAGGCATTTTTTTTAAAGAAAGAGAAACGTAAATAGTTAATGTAAATATTTATTTAGTTTATTGTGTTGTAAGGATGGCTTCATAAATTAAAAAAACGGACGATTCACAAAAAACAACAATTTTTATTCTTGAAGCGTGTACAATTAGTAAACATTTAACCTTCTTCTTTTCTTAACCTGCCAACATTAACTGGCGTTTGCTACAAGCCCGAAATACGAAACAACATTATAAACTCTTACAATTCGGCCATTCCTGATACCAAGGGTATCCTAGCTCAACACGGTCTAAATAAAAATACAGACTCTTAACCACAGGTAATATAAATATCTACTTAAACAAATTGTGTTTACATCATAAACTCGTAATTTCTTGCATAAAATTAGTTCACATAAAGGCGTACATAATACCTCTCATAAATCGAATAACTAGAAATCAGACATAATTAATAACACAGGCACCTTTATTGTCAAATGTCAATAGATAACACGTAATTTATTAAACAATTTTAGAAGGAATGGAAGATGATAGATGACTTCTGGAATATTGATGGTGTCACTTCCGAATCAGGGAAGTCCTTACTAATAGTCGTTTGTCAACCTTTAAACGTCATGTCAAAATTTCATGACAATCTGTCCACTAGTTTCTGAGTTGTGTTTTAAGTGATGCTACTTTAATTATTTTCAAATCAATGAAAAAAAAAAACAATTTCGTGTGTTGATTAGCATTGCTTTTTGATGAACAATAATCCGGTTGAAGCAAAACAATGGCTTGATAAACATTACCCGGGACTCTGCTCTTGGAAAATCAACCATGAGAAGTTACGTTCCTTATACTGCTATACTTGGAATAAAATTTGGGGAGCGTTTCAAATTTCACTATCTGTTTTATGTATATCGAGTTCAATAGCGTCTTCTTCCTCTTCATCACATTCATCAACGTGTAATTTCTCTTCATCAGACGAATCGAAACATTGTTCCATTAATTTATATAGCCGCTCGTTCTATTTCATAGGACGACATTTTAAAAACGTACATGTGTAACAGTGATAACAAAAAGAACATCCCTTATCGAAAGAACACACAAAAATAAATTAATATGCTTTGTTACGTCGTGGTCGTTGCGTATTCTCAGGCCGCAATCTCAAATTATTCATCAAAGCCCGAAACTATTTTACTCTTTGACCCACTCAATCATCTACTAATACACGCGCTTCCCGGAAGGTACTGAGAAGTAGAGATGTCCGGATCGGATATTTTAAAAGAGCCGTATGAACCGGTTTCTAAAATTACGATACACGGATCTCGGATCCCAGACGACTCTCGGATCCCAGACGTCTCTGGGATCCCAGAGGGTTCTCGGATCCCAGACAGTTCTCGGTTTCTGTTGGATCTTAGATAAGAACAAAGGCAGAAAGGTTATGTTCTATAACGCAAAGAATATGACTTGTATCTTGTGGTGTGTTGCTTGCGTACGTCCGCACCTATCGCAAAGAAAAATATAGTAGTAGTCAGGTCGGACGGATTTTTTTAGATCTGTTGATCTGTGAACCGTGAGAGAAAAGATTCGAGGAGAGAGGATCCGTTGATCCGTAATGCAAAATAAACCATTCGAAGTCGCCGTACTGCGGCTTAAAATTTGCAATCTGTTACCGTTTTATGTACCTAAATATATAGAATAATACACATAATAATTAAAGACACATCACAATAAGTACATCAAATTTTAAAATTAATTTTTAAAAATTAAAATTTTTAAACAATTACATATTTACATGTAAAAATATGATTTCTGCCAATCGTAAAGCATTTATTTATCTATGTAACAAATTATGCAACCACTTATACGAGAAAAGATTCAGTGGGATCCGAGAACCGGCTCAGGGATCCGGATATTTGAATTGATTCGGAACCGATGATCCGACTCTCCAAAAAGATCCGTATTTCCCATCACTACTGAGAAGTCTAACACTTGGAGGAGAATGCACTGGGAATTGTCAAAACAAAACCTGTGCGAAGTGACAGTCCACGCGTCTACTGAAAGGTTAAATATTAGTGGAAAACGCACGAACTTTTGCTGTATCAACAAAATAAATACAAATTTTATCCGAATTGGTTCGCCATAGCGTATAAAATTAGAACACTTTTATTTTTTCTTCAAGTACGAACCTTTAGGGGGGAAATAAATGCTTTAAGAAGATAAGCAGCAATAAAATGCGCTGTTTATGTTGTAAACAAAATTTTTAAACGTCAGTTAATGTAAGCATACTATATTCTTTAATATGGCAAATACATTTTGATTATTATTTTTTTTTCTACCTCTTATTTTAATGGCCACCACTCTATGTTGTTGGCATTTAGGAGATAACAATGTTTCCATACTGTCTCATTAAATGTTATCATGGCTTCATAGGCCTGTGCTTCGGTACAAGGGTTAAAAAATTGTTTTTGCCCGAATTTTAATGAATCATCCTGTCCATTTATCAATTCTCCAACCTCACAACAAAAAAATCTCGCTCAAGCAAAAGAGAGCCGATCTATAAAATGTGAAATGAAGCGTAAACGGCAAAAACCATATCCTGAATGACTCGAAGATTTTAAGTGTTTATTAACTTTTTGTTCGTATTTCGTTTCAGATCAATTACCTTTCCAATGCCAGTACGCCGACTGTAACTTTTTGCACGCCAATAGCTGTAGGGAACACAAATTAATAACAGCCTGTTGTTGCACGAACTTTTTGTTCTATCGTAAATGAAACCTGAAGTTTTTTTTTATTATTTATTTATTTATTTCACGATCTAGGATAAGGAACTAATAATACATGGCATCAAAATCTTGTATGTTTTTCTATTTCAAAAATAAAAACCCAATATATACTTTATTCAAAAAAATTGTTTTATTTTCACAAAATAAAAAAAAACAAATACAACATAGGCAAGACAGCTCAAACTATTCTAAATAAAGAATTTTACGTCGATCTCCTTCGATATAAAAAAAAAATCAGTCTTAAAAAACAAGGATATTCTATAATTATGCCAAAAAAGGAATCATCAAACTTTGAATCGCTTTCAACGAGTCTCACATGTCCATAAAACTAGACTCGAGGCGTAAAGGGTTTTATGATAATAGAGTTAAAAGACAAGCGTGCCGCTTAAATACTAGTAACGTTTGAACCATGGGCATGTTTTGAACCCGTCTTGTGAAACCTAACGCTCGTCAATATCATCCATTTTAGGTGGTTACGCCGTTAACCTGGACGGATGAAGCCGGACGTTTCCACTAGTGGTTGATTCATAAAGAAAACAATATTCTTTTTAATTTGTTAACCAGTTATAGTATTATGCAATACTCAAACAGTTAAAGTCAGTGTAGGCGAATATGCAAAAGAGTTTCACATAATACGAAGAGCAAGAAAGGGATGCATTCTCTCACCGACTCTTTTCAATATGTGTATTCAGAGGTTACCATTTAAGAATCATTTCAAGGAGAAAACTCCTGCGTGATAGTAAATGGAATTAATATTAAGAATACAAGATATGGAGTTGATACAGTAGTATGGGTGTAGAATATCAAGGTTCTTCCACGAATGACAATACATAGTTAAGAATACACAACAGTAATATTGAGCTAGTGGATACATACAAGTATTTAGGAACTTGCAATATGATGGAATCTTTCTTCTGCTGTAGAAAATAGAGAATTAATTGAAAATCGGAATATTTCGCTGCTACATATACTCGATTTTCCTATACGGCAGAGAAGCTTCCACCCTTAATAAATGCATGATCAAGACTCAAACCATTTGAAATATGAGAATTCAGAAGAATGCTGAGAATATCTTGTATAGAGAAAGTCACAAATAAAGAGATCCTACGTAGAATATCCTTCGAAAGAGGCCTAATAACAACCACAAAGACACGCAAATTGTGCAGGGAAAGGTTGAGGGGAGAAGAAGCGTGAGATGATGGAAATTTTAGAAAATAGTTTAGCTGTACATTGAACTAGTTATTTAGGATAGGGTGAGGATAGGAAGAAGAGGAACCAAACTAACAAATCTCCTGGCAGAACATCCAGGAATGTCCTTCATAATCTTATAACACATGAGACTTCTCGTCGAAACCGATGATTCTTTAGTAGTTCCTTTGTTGGAGGTATGGAAAGGTATCTTTCTTTTATTTGTAAACATATAGTCTTAAGTTCTTAAATCATTCCTTAAATCATCCTTTGTGTACACTGCCTTGAGATCTTGCTCGCAAAAAAGTTCGTTTGTTTAAGGATATAACCTGCTCATGCATTCAATTGAGTGATTTGTTTACATTTTTACATTTCCTGTAATCTAGCTATTAGAAGGTTGAAATTTAACGTCACCTATTGCGGTTAGTACTTGGATCAGTGGTGACCAGACTTGTGTAATAAGGAATTCAATAAGGAATCGCCTCTCAGCCGCACCAGTAGTCAAACTGAGTAAGGCTGAAGTCTCCCAAGAGAATTTCCACCAGGAGGTTAACCATTAACCGAGGGGGAGTGTTTAATGGCAGTTGATGAACATAGATAGAAGCCCACGTTAAGTTGTACGTCCAGGCGACGCGTCTTTAACTAAATATAAACTAAGAAAACTAGCTCAAGGTACAAACATGTACTGCACACATGAATTTGTTACTATTTCGTATCACACAAACAATTTTTAACTGTTGGTTTACTTACTACGACGCCCAACTTTAATACTTGTGTTGTTGTTACTTTAATACAGCGTCTGGACCGGTTATCCATCTTACGCAGATGAAGAAGCTTATCCAAGATGGATATCATGGGGGAGAGGAACCCCACTAGTTACCCTTCCTTTGGTCTAAAACTGGGGGGATGCTGACTGCGCGAGCTAGATATTCGGCAATGCATATTCTGAAGCTGCAAGGAAAATGGGTGCTACTTGCCAGACATTCCTGTTGGCTTACTTGTGAAGAAAAATTGTCTAACATCATTAACTATATAATTTCTGCATGAAGTTTGAACTTGTATAAATACCTTCAGAGTAAACTCTTTACTGGAATTATAGGAAATTTGACTGCTACCTCATTCTATATCACCTATTTTAACACTATATAATCATGTTTGAGAAGAAATAGTTAAAAATCAACAAGTGAAAATCACAAATCTAAAATTAATTAAAAACAGCCCAATGTTATATCTGAAGCTTGTAGATAACAAATAAATAAAAATAAATTTCTGTGGTACTTTAACTAGGTGATGACACGAAAAACAGCTCCTGCAATTCAGGTCATATGTTCTGTGGAACCCACTGGAAAGCTTAATAGCAGAAGAACATCACAGGAGACAACAGAAATTTTATTACGAAGAGTCACAATGTTATTTACTCCCTGCATTCTGCTCTAAGATCTAAACTTGTACAAAGGAACATGAAGGTTAAAATCTACAAAACTCATTCAGCCAGTAGTCATTCATGATTGCGAGACGTCTACCCTCACAAAGAAAACAAAATAGATCTTTGTAGTATTTGAAACAAGAGCACTCAGAAGAATTTTTGGTGCTGCGAATGATAACGGAATTTGAAGGATCAAGTATAACTTTGAAGTGGACCAATTATACAAAGATCTGTGTACTGTAGACCATGTGAGGGTTCAGGGACTCAGATGAGCGGGACATGTGATGAGAATGCCAGAAAGCTGACTACTAAGGAGAATCATAGAGAGATGAATAAAATTGGCAAAAGGCTGCTGGAATTAGATCCGGTTGAACGAAAATAACAATGCGAATAATGGACGGGCGTAATGGGGGGGGTATGTAACAGGAAGGTGGATAAAATACACGGTAGCAGAATAATGCAGAAAACGATGCTGGCGATCTACTGCACAAAAACTGGCGAGGGGTTCTGGATAGAGGTGAAAGTTGGAGGAGGCCAAGACACACTAATGGACGGTATCACCATAGGAAGAAAAAGATGATTAATCGGAACATCAATTTCATTAATGAAGTCACTATTCTAAAGAATCTTTAAAATCTTTATGACAGAGAAAATTCCATTAAATCTACGAGAACTTGAGAAAATAAAAACAGAAGTTGATTCCCAATTATTCAACAGCAACAACTATATAAAAAAAATCACAAGACTTTGTCGGAAACAACATACAGAGATTGGTACACTTTTAAAAATCATGATTTTGATGTTGAAGATAAAGAACGGTCTGACTCATGGAAAAAAGTTTAAAGAATTGGAATCATTACTTGATAAAGACCCATGTCAGACGTAAAGTGAACTTGCAGAATCATTAGGAGTTGATCACACAGTTTTAAGCCAAACGTTTAAAAGTATTAGGTATGATTCAAAAGCAAGGAAATTTGATGCCATACGAATTGAAGCTGAGAGACGTCGAAAAGCCTTTTTTCACGTTAATCGATCACGCTTCACGATAATCGCGACCGGTGATGAAAAGTAGATACAGTATCGGCAAAATCTACTTGAAAACATTCAAATAGGAAGTCTTACCCACCTGCCGTATTTACCGGACATTGCTCCTTCCATTTACCACTTGTTCCGATCGATGACTCATAGCCTGGCTGAGCAACATTTTCATTCTTATAATGATGCCAGAAAGATGGGAGAAAGTAGTAGCTAGCTAGCAATGGACAAACTGTCAATGACATGTCCTTTACTAATTTTTTTAACGAAAGCATTCATTTTCACGAAAAAACCATGCTATCCAGACTTCTAACATTAAACCCAAAATTCTTAAAGATGCACTGATAATATCCTCATAATCATGAATATACAAATTCACCTTGAAAAGGGTGAATTGTCTGTTTATCCTTCCTTAGTTTTCTGGCCTCTCATTTAGGTGGAACAATTTAAATATTTACTTACATAAAGCCACTACAACCAGGACAATTCCTGATTAAGACATCTTGAAATATCTGAATAAAAATCAATAGCACAGATAAAGAAATTAATGTAAAAAAATCACTTAATAAACGAATTGTCGCTATTACACTAACAACATTCTTCCAAATCACAAACCTTTTCTGGTCACCTGGTATTTTTTAGAACAAACCACAAGACTCAACACAATGTACACATCAATTCCATCTTGCTCAACCTTAATCTAGTTATTGTGCTTTGAAATTACATGTAAAGTGTTGTAAAAGTTAAACCTATCACACTAAAGTTTGTATATTTACAATAAACTCCGAATCATCTTTGTCACATTAAAGATTTTTCCCAACAAAGTTTTGTCTTATAATGAGATCAATAGTGTCAGGGATAATAACAAAAGAAGCTCTACGAATCTTGGATAGTACCTTAAAAATTACTTTAGGCATTGTTATCTTATGACTCAAGTGATTTTTTCCCATTTACTTCAAAACATCTTTATAACCTAGAAAGGCATCAGTGATTGTGCTTGAATTTTGCTTAAAAAATACCTCAATTCTTTCAACTATAACTTATAAGTAATGGTATGTGTTGTGTGGTCTCTTTAAAGTTATCATATTCTACTTTTTTTAAAACTACACTTTAGAAAAACAATTTAAGCTCACAACTTTTAAAGTTTTGATTTGTATTGACAAGATCATAGATATCACAGCGTTAAAGAAACAAATAATATTAAAAACAGATCACAAAGTTCACCTATTTTGATTGAATTACTTTCTTTTTAAATACACTGAATTTGATTGGTCCTAAGGGAGAATATTTGTTTTGTTTTTTAAATCTACTTACATATCATTAACATTTTTAATTCTTAAGTGTGACTATTAGCTGTGCCATTGTGTCTTGAACAAGGTAGTGGTTTTGAAATTCCTAATCTTACAATTCCGGGTAGTGTACTTTTAAGTGTTTGTACAGCTTGATCTAGTGTAAAATTTCTTATTATTGTACCATTCACACTCATCAATCTGTCACCTGAAGAAACAATCTTGCATCTAGAAACAATTGATTAAAAACGTAAATAAATAATACCTGGTGTAATATGACCGTCAACTTCAGCAGGACCATGAGGTACCAAACTTCTGATCACAATAATCGTCGAGTTTGAATCAATGGGATCCTGATAGTCCAAAATGGAGAAACCAAGTCCACGATCTTTTTTCACGAGATCGACATATTCTATTTCGTCGCTCCACATTGCTGGCGTGCTCATTTCCATCGACCGAGACTTTTCTTTTTTTAAACTTCCTGACTCGTCAGTTACTGAAAACACAGTCATTTTTGATGCAACAAAACATTAAAACTACCTCAATTTTTGTCTTTGACAATTAAATTCTAACCTAACTTTATAACCACAACAAAACCCTAAAAAGAAGAAAACCTTTTAGTAACTAATGCCAATAAACAAAGATACGTTTATCGACTGGTATGTTCTTGACGACTTTCAAACTCGTCGGTTACGGAAAACATTCGTCATTTTTCGATCGAATAAAACAAATTTTATTTTGTCTCGATAATAGATATTCGATTTAACATTGAACTATTACAAAGCAATGGGCAAATTAATCATTTATAGTTATTTTTGGTCAAGGAGCCATTAATATTAATTCAATTTTTTAACTTTTATAATTGAAACCTGATCTAAAGTTATCACGACAAAAAACCAAAAAGAAGACGACTTTAACAGCCAACGCCGTAATAAATGGAGAGTGTCAAATTCAAATAAGTCAGAAAGTTTAATTTACCTGTAACAGTACTTGATGTGTGAAGGCTGGTTTCACTTAAAGCTTTTATAAGTCGCTGTTCAGGTTGTGGTAGTAAGTTCTTCAAGCTCCCTCCTAAAATGTTTCTTTGCTCAAAAGCTTCTATGTCCTGAGAGGTGTTTATAACTCTGGAATATGAAAAAACCAAGGATATAGAGTGATCAGTATACAAAGTATACCTAGTTAGTACCTATTATCAATGTCCTTTCTCAAACAAACCAATCTGACAGTACTGGGAAGTTCTCGAAGTATTTTTACAACTTCCACATGACTGAGTCCTGTTAGTTTTTGTCCGTTTACTTCCAGAATTTCATCTCCTGGACTAAGCTTACCATTTTGACCAACAGGACCTTCAGGTAGGATTGATCTAAATAAAATTTACCTTGAAAAAAGGTAAGATTGTTTTGTGTACAAGTACCTTATATAATGTTTAGGGCGCAATTCTACCCCTTTCTCAACATCCACAGTGCCTTCAAGGCTAATCCCTAACCCTAAAAGTAAATATATTAGAAAAAGGGAAACTACCAATATAATTTTATTCAGGACCTTTTAGTTTGGTGAGATTAGCTACAACAACATTAGCATCATCTCCCAAAATACCTTCCCATTTTTTCTTTATAACAGTTTCAAGATCATCCTCTGGATTAGCCTCAAAATTTTCCTCAATGAATATTTCTTTGGTTTCAACATTTTGATCATAGATCTCGCTTGGAACTGAGTTAACAGAGTCTACTTCAGCTTCAACACCTGGAGGCTATGAAGTAGTATAATTATTATGAGGTATAATCATTTTTATCAAAAATTACTTCAGTATTATCGATTGGTATCCAGCTGAGAGTGGCAAGGGATGGGGATGGAGGTGTATGATCTCTCCTCTGTTGACTGGCAAGAGCTTCTTGGAGTTGTTCAAATTTGGGACCTCTCAAATATCTGTTCATAATGATAACTGTTTATTTTTAAGTTTTTATTTATAAGTAATTATGGAGTATTAAGTTTTTATTTATAAGTAATAATGATCTGTTTGTTAAAGGGGAGCAAGGGAAAAGATTGGATACATTCTATAGAAGGAAAAACAATAAGATGAAGCACAGTACACAATGTTTAACACTTATAAGCAAGCTCCACTAATGTGTAGAGAGTAAAAAAAAGAAAATGTTCTGAAGTTTTATGAATGGAGTGAAATTAAGGAAAGTTATGGAAAAATAAAATAACTGCACTTTTAGGTAAAACAAAGAAATAATACAACTTAGACTTTCATATTTTGGTACCTCTCAAAAGTTAGGTTTACATTCTCTTTGGTGCTTTTTAAAATCTTGACTGCCTCAGGATTTGTTAAATCGTGCAGTGAGTGACCGTCCACTTCAATTATCCTGTCGTTTATGTTTATAAGTCCGCAACGGAAAGCTTCTGAACCTTCTGTAACATTCTTTACAAATATACCATTTAAGTCCTCTCGTTCACACACATAACCTTAAAACCATTATAGGTTAAGTGACATTTTTGATATATTGTGAATATATTACCTGCTATAGTAATTCCTAAGCCGAATTCACCTTTTTTCAGACAAACTGTGAACGTTTCTGTTTCAGGTATTTCATATTCTAAATCAACTGGAGTGACTATAATTTGACTTGCACTTACTGGACTTTGACTTTCCACAGGAGTGTCACAATTTGGAGTAGTACTATAATAAAAAAATATTTACACTGTTTAAAATGCATTATTTGACCCTTACCTTTCGTTATTATTGTTGTTACATTTGGTTATCTCGCAAATATCAACACTTTTCGCTTTAGGAATGATTTCAAAAGTTTGCTGAGGGTCTACTTCAATAGTGTCAGGATTTTTTTCTAATTTAGGACTGATTATGTCAGAGTTTCTGCTAACACTCTTATCATCAGTGGGAGTAAGATTCCCTTTGATGTTAAAAAACGTGGAATATCCATTTTGCAACAGTTGCCTATCTAGTTCTTCAGGATCAGTCAAGATTTTTGTTGGAACTATAGGTGCTGAACATTGATATGTCTGGAAGTCAATTGAGGTGGGTTCTATGGGCCGTGCTACAACCATTCTAACCTACAAAACATCACAAATAATATTAAATTAATGATTATTTGACTAATTGTACCTACTTGTGGATTAGCTTGTCTTAAAACTGAAGCTACTTGATCAGCACTAAAACCTCTCAAGTTAATATCACCGATTTGTAAAATGTGATCACCGCTTTGTAGACGACTGTCTTTGTCGGCAATGCCGCCAGGAAGTATAGATTTGATAACAACCCCAGTGCTTCGACCCCCTACAATACCAAAACCTACAACATAAATATTAAATAAAATTAAAATTATATCTGCCTGAAACCTATACCTAACCCTGAACCATCATTAAACAAATCAATGACCTCAACTTGCGACCACTCCGTGCTCAAAACCATTTTTTCCAACCCCAAAAACCATTTCTTATCACATCTATGTTTAAATTTGGCGCCCCTCCAAGACTATTTGTCCAGAATCGATTTAATTATTCCTAATAATAGGGTGGTTTTTCTTGAAAACCTCCAGGGGTACGTCCACAGGGAAACGACCTGCTATTTTAAGAAACATCTCGGTGTAAAACTCAAATGAAACAACTTCATTGACACCAGAAAAGACAGCTGTTTGCGTGTGTCACCCGTCAGACAAACAAAGATAGAGCGAAGGGTGACGGTCGTGTTATAGAAGAAGAAAGAGATAGAGACGCATATTCAAGAGGTTATCCTTTGGAGTTTTTTTTATTGTTGTGAGTTTGATTGAGTTCTGTTAAGGGATTTGTTTCGTTAACGGGGTTGGGCAGGTTCCTACCACGCAAGCTTCCTTCGTCACGAAGAAAATTGAGGCTTTTCCGATTTAAATAACACGCAATTTGGTCCGTGCAGCAACTGCGGATCGATATTGTTTTGAATATTTCAACAGGGTCCTTGTAGGTTTATTGTTCTTCCTATTGGGACAAGGACGTGTCGTAAATAAGATGTGCAGGTGGTTGTAAATTTTTATTTCGTTTGGTTAAGTTTATTATTGCTAAAATTTGATATTTCATAGCAATATTGTGTTGTAAGCTTATTTCTGATACGTGGATTGTTACAGATTGTAATAGTTGCTAAACTAAAATTTCTGGCGTTTTTTGATTGAAAAAATCATATATTAGTAGCAGAAAAAATTTAAATTTTTTTTAAAATTTAATAATTTTTTTAACGATGGGTCTAGCTAGGAACAAGGATGGGTTCACAGTCTCATCTCTTATGTCATTTTGTTGTTATGACAGTACCTTTCAAAATGCCAATGATGTTTAAACAATTTCGAGTTGGCGTCATATTTTTTCGTGGGGTAAACGTGTCAAATTTCGGGCTAAGTAAAGAGGATTTGCGGCACTTGCTGGTTTTCTTGTTCAATCAGAAATAAAACGCGAGTGAAAGCGGTCATATACTTGTGGAAACTTACGGTTACACTAAACACAAAATCAGTTTTTTCTTTTCGACGCGCATTTCTCCAACTATGTTAGCATCATCAGGAGACGTCTCAATTTAATAAACATACACATCAGAAACAAGACCTGACACATCCAAGACACAACGATTTTTGGAGACGACAGAGACGATAATATCAAGAAAAAATATTGAAAATATGTTGACGTTACAAGGAAATTTCACGTGGAAGAGTGGACAATGAGCAGGAAAAGAATATTGGCAATTGCATGAGTAGAGGCATACACAACAATGTCGTCGAGATAGATAAATAACCACGTAAAAATGGAGCGATTACATTATTAGAATGAATCATCTCCTGGTGATGCGAACATGGTTAACGAAATGCGCGTCAAAAAGTAAAAAAAAATGGTTTCGTGTTTAGTGGAACTGATGAAGCAGATTGGACTAAAGGGCTGAACAGAGTATAAATGTATATTTGTGCCGTGTGGAAAAGCATGGTAGGACGCATCGCTTCTACGCGGAAGTATGCTTACGAATGGCGCAGCGGCCCAGGACAATGCACACAACTGCGAGATATGGTATGTTATGGTCATGTACCTCTGTGTCTACTCTGTCCTGAATCTTTCGCTAATTAATGCCAGTGACAACACATTTTCTTTTATGTAGCACAAACAAAAAAAATAGATGAGTGCGCAATAAATAATACTTTTTCCATTCACTCAGTGTGACGTATTTAAAAATATCAATACGAGCCCCGCATATTTAAAATGTTACATGCGTTATGTGATACTTGCCACGTAAACATCATTAAGGGCATTAGAACCACTGGCTAATTCTAGGTCAAAAACCCCATTAATAGTCTTAAATAGATACCAAAATATATACGAAGCGGTAAGAAAAGTAATAAAGGGTATTCCATTAAGAGGTTTCGAATGTTGGAAACGAATAAAAGAAACGTTTCATAACATACCTGTAAGGTATTTATGGCAGTGCGAAGCTGGACAGTGTACAATTATACGTGGAATACAACATCTGTCAATGTCAATGTCAGGTTTCGAATGTTTTGTTTTGCCAGTCTTCTTATCTCAAACTTTGTTTATGTTATTCGGTTTCATTGTGGAATTCACTACAATTTCAGCAATGGAGCGCTATACAGTAGAACAACGTGTTTACATTGTTAAAACGTATTTTCAAAATGGGTTTTCTGTGAGAGCCACATTTCGGCTAATTCGTGAATACTTTGGTGTATGCAATCGTCCGTCAGAAGTAACCATTCGCAAAATAGTGCGTAGATTCGAAACTACCGGATCTGTGAAAGATATCGAAACAAAAGTCCAGGAACGTCCTGCTCGTTCGGTTGAAAATATTCAGGCGGTTCGTGAAAGTGTTACTGAAAATCCACAAATGTCTGTTAACAGGCGCGCGCAACATTTGGCTATCAGCAGAACTTCAACGTGGCGAATTTTGAAAAAAGGCTTAAGTCTACATCCTTACAAAATTCAGCTAATACAGGAGCTAAAGCCGGCCGACCATGGGCAACGCCGTGCATTTGCCAATTGGATCCTACAGATGAAGGCAAATGACAATAATTTTTGCGATAAAATCATTTTCAGTGACGAGGCTCATTTCCCTTTAAACGGTTACGTAAATAAACAAAATTGTCGCATCTGGGACAATGAAAATCCTAGAGAAATTCACGAAATCCCGATGCATGCTCAACGTGTCACAGTTTGGTGCGGTTTTTAGGCTGAGGGTATCATTGGACCGTATTTTTTTGAAGATGAAGATGAACGAGCTGTTACAGTAAACGGAGAACGATACCGAACGATGATTGGTGTTTTTTTATGGGATCAAATAATGGACATGGATTTAGAGAATATGTGGTTCCAATAAGATGGTGCGACATGTCATACAGCACGTGAAATATTGACTTTATTGCGTACACAGTTTGGAGGGAGGCTGATCTCCCGGAATGGGGACGTAAATTGGCCACCAAGGTCATGCGACTTGACGCCGCTAGACTATTTTTTGTCGGGCTATGTGAAGAGCAAAGCTTACGAAAATAATCCGCAAACCGTTCAACAGTTGAAAGAAGAAATTAGGCGAATAATTCGTGACATAACTCCGCAAATGTGTTCAGCAGTAATCGAGAATTTCAACAAAAGAATTGTGAGCTGCCAGAGAAGTCGTAGCGGTCATTTGACAGATGTTGTATGCCACGTATAATTGTACACTATCCAGCTTCGCATTGCCATAAATAACTTTCAGGTATGTTATGAATCGTTTCTTTTATTCGTTACCAACTTTCGAAACGTCTTAATGGAATACCCTTAATCTTACCTCACTAGAACTAAAAGATGCTGTTCGTGAAGAATGGGAGATAATTCCTGAAGCTCAAATTGATTATTTAATTGACAGCATGCTAAATCGCCCACAGGGATGCCTCTAAAATTTGGTGTTGAGTTTTCTTTGGTACCAGTAAGAGTTGTAATAAAATGATGATTACGTAAACGAGTAAAAGAAAAACTTAATGTCAATAAAAAAATGAATTGTTTAAATATTCCAAACTTTTGGATATATGTTGTATGTCGTTTATTTTAAAATCAGATAAACAATTAAAAAAATAATCTTACCCAAGTGTGTTATTATTCCCAACAGATATTTTATCCCACCATGGTATAACAGTCCAAAGTTTATATTTGTTTTTATTTCTTAATCAAAAAATAACAATCGTGGGTTTGTCATTAGATTTCCATAAACAGTATTTACTTTTTTTTTTATATAGAGTGGATGCAAATATAATATGACACAAACTACACATTTTTATTTTTTTAATATTATTGTAATCTTCCTATAACGCAAATTTGTCTAAATAATTTCAATGAGTCCATGATATAAAGGAGAAGCAGGTACTTAAAAAAGAAACAGCTAAGCCATTTCTGTGAAATGATGTTTTGTAATGTGATCATATCTGTGTACTTTGATCACTTACTACAATCAATGAGTAAGTTTTTTAGTGAAAATGTTTGACGTCTGATGAGAAAGGTGTTTAGTAAACGAGACTTAAAGGAACACACTAACATCAGTGTTTGCAATGCTATCATAATTGCCACTCTTCTGTATGGAGTTAAATCCTGAGTCCTGTATTACAAGTAAAACAATTAGAGATATTTGATTAAGGCTGCCTCCGGAAAATCTTGATAAAAAAATGGCAAAACTGTCATACTAATGTGGAGGAAAGACTCAACAGTTTGAGCATAGAATCCCAGATCATAAAATCTCATGGCTAGGTCATTGCTAAAAGCTACATGACACTAGAATGACGAAACGGATGCTCTGTGGCGTATTAAAGAAGAAGGAACGAAATCTGGGAGGATACAATCCAAGTTATACAATACAAGACCCAGTGAAGGAGGCACTGCACATATAACTAACTTTTATTCCTGCTGTTGTAAAAAGTAGACGTCAGAAAACATTATAAAACATGACAACGCTAAACAGTTTACCAACTATAACATCCCCATTATTACATTTTTGGTTTGAAATGGTATAGCAAACCTTGACGATCCGATGTATTCGCCTGATTTGATATTTTCTGTTGTCGATATATATAATTTTACTGAAAATAACTGATTATAAGCGTATCTCTAAGAATGAGACCTCCATTGAGTGTAGTATCAATGCAGAAATAAAAACTGTGTAGTATCAATGCAGAACTTCCGTTTGCACCTAATTTATTGTACTAAATATTTTGTGTTCGTTCCACTAGCACGAATGCTAGCTTCCAAACGTCCACTATTTTTTTTTGTAACCGACCTTTCAAATAGTCCTTTTCATCCGACCCGACTTCCGTCAGGTTTTTCGGGCACTTTATGCGTGTATAAGCTGAGAATATGATGTTTTCAATGTAATTAACAAAAATATATTTAATTATTAATTCACTGTCAATAGTACAGTTTTAATTGTTATATACTTGAAGTAAAATTTTAATACAAGCATTTTAATAAAAATATATGTTATCAGTAAAGAAAGGAGCAAAAAAACGTGTTGTTATGTGATATGTCGGAGCTATACGTGTAGTAAATCATTTTCGAAGCATTTTATTACTTTATTAGTTTTCCAAACCCTTGTTTTTTTGCAGGTAAAAGTAAAAGTGGCTGAAAAATATAAACAAACCCATGTGGTAAGTTAACAATTTAAAAAATTGCATCCGTAGAATAGAAAAGTTTTAAAAGAAAAAAAAACTCCAAATAATAATTTGCTCCATACTTAATATAAAAATAAATGTAATGTTATAAATATCATGTTTTAAACATAATGTTATAAATATAATATTGTAAATATAATATTGTAAATATAATAATTATAAAAGTAATATGAATATAATTGTCATCCTAACATTTTAATAAGTTCTGCATTTTTTTCACGTTGGGGACTGCCATGGCAATTTAACCATTGTAATTGAATACAATTATGTGTTTCTATTGTGGGATGCACTAATAAAGCACCATCAATTAATTTTTCATTTAGTTGCACTGTAATAAGGATAATGCTCCTTGTTGTCCAGTCATATTTATAAAAAGTGCCCGAACCTTTCATAATAAAGCTTTGTTAACATGGCGGACGCGCTTGCGCGCAACTAGCCATGAAATGGTCTATTGTAAGATAAAAGAATGGCAAGATATAGTCGTAGTGGTCGTTCACAAGAGCATATTGATTTGGTACCTGAAAGCCTTGCTGAAGACCCAGAATTTTCTATTAATCGACGTTCATAACAATTTGGTTTCAGTGAATCCGTAATAAACAAAATCTTAATAAACAAAATTGCCGCATTTGGGATGAGGAAAATCAATGATTGATTTATGAGAAACCTTTACACCCTAAACAAGTCACTGTTTGGTGTACATTATAGTTACTAGGTGTAACTGGGACGTATTTCTTTCAGAATACTGTTGGTGAAGCTCTAACTGTGAATGGTGTTCGATATCGTGAGACTGGATTTTTGTGGACTGAATTGAATAATATTGATCTGGAGGGTGTAGTTCCATAGGATAGCGCTACTGCTTATTCTGCGGAAACAATTGATTTATTGATAGAAAAAATTCCTGGACAATTTTTTGTAAGAAACGTTGATGTTAATTGGTCACCAAGATCATGTGATTTGTCACTGTTGGACTATTTTCTTTGGCGTTACGTGAAAAGCCAGGTCTATAAGAACAACGCACAATTGATTCCTGAACTAAACGACGAAATTATTCGAGTCTTTGGTGAGATAGAGCAACGGTTATGTCAAAATGTCATCCAAAATTTTGACAATGGAGGGGACGTCTGTCGATCTGCAAGATTTTGCAGATATTGTCACTCGCGTTTAAATGCCATACGCTATTCTTCAATTATCAATAAAAAGCTTTTGAAACTAACGCAAATTCTATGTTTTATTCAAGAATTAAAAAAAAAACACTCAATTTAAAAGACCCTTTAATATCTGTGGGTAAACTATTCCATGCGTCAAAAATTGCTTATTTTAGATGTCCCTTGGTCTTATTTGTTACTGTATTTTATTTTTAGATTGTACCATACATTTTATATGGGCTAGGTGACTGAGGTCACGTGATTAACCTTCTAGATTCATTATACATCAGTCACTCCTTGGTTAGGTATATCTTGTTAGGTTTATCTTGTTGGAAACAGAACGTTTCTTTCAGTTTTGTCACTCGTCATTTTACAGCACTGTCTCGCATGTTAACTCGCAACACTCCCACATAGTACCGGACTGTCATGTTATCATTTATAACGCAAATATTTCCTACCCTATTATAAGTGCATACTTGCACCCCCAAACCTTAACATTATAGTGCGGTTCAAGACATATCGTTGACCGATTGGCTGCAATAAACTATTAACAACCCCTGTCGTAACAAAACCCGGCAAAGTTGTAAGAAACCTAAACAGGGCCGGGCTTAATAAAATAATAGGTAAAAAGGTAAAATTAATTTTATACCTGGTTTAGTAGTTTCGAAACATTTATTTAAGTTTGCATTCTTTTCTTAAACAGTGCAGTTCTATAATTTCGATCGTATTTTTTGTTATTTCAAACGTGCTAAAAATGTGGCGTTCGCGGCAAGATATTGATCATTGTGCCTCCGGTAGTGCTAATTTGAAAAGAAAACATTTATCGCTCGATGCCAAGCAAATTGTTAAAAATGTGCATGTTTCTTTATTGAACAGGGAGCTTAATTAGGAATATGTATGTGATACCATTGCTGCCGATATGGGACATACGGTTTTACGAGTTCCCCCGTATCGCTGTATTTTTAATCCAATTGAGTATATGTGGCATCAGGTAAAATCCATTGATAGAGCAGAGAACATTTCTCCGACTCTAAGTGCAAGTGCTGCACCATTAATCAGGAAAGTTGTAGTTAGTATTGCCAAAGAAAGTTGGATAAATTCGATTAATCATGTTTTAAAAATAGAAGATTCCTATGTATCATTTTCTAATAATATGGAACCACTTATTTTTAATGTAGATCAAAGTGACAGTGAGAGTGAAACCGTATGAAATGTATAATTAAATTTATGTTATAATTTTTATTATACTAATAGATATATTTATTTATTTATTTTTATTCTACTGATAAATTTAAAATACACAAACCAATAAACAATGTTTTAGTCATACATAATAATAATTTAACAATATTTTATTTTTTCCAAAATTATTCAGAAGTTAAACCACTCCGACTCTGGCGCCTTTGAAGAAACTAGGAATATTTTTATTGAAATTTATTGTGGCAATTAACATTTTGCCGAAAGGCAACAAAATATCTTGAACCGGACTATACCACCACGTTCTAGTATTCTTTCTCCTCCAGAAAGTTATAACATTGGCTGGCTAAAAAAAAAACTTCAAATTTGCTCTCGTCGGAAAAAATAATTTGCTTCCAAAAATCCAGAGGTTTATCTTTATACAGGGTGCGGCCGCAAGTACGTATTTTTGAAAAAGCCGTGAAAAAAAAGTATTGTATTTTTCATAATTTTATCGACATCAACTTATTCTACATCAAATAGCATTTAAGAAACAAGTTCACTTTTTAAAAATAACATCAGTTAGATGGTATCCATGGTGGTTGCTGCATTCTTGCAACCGCCTCCTGAACTCTCAACTTCCTGCCGGATGGTTGTTTCGTGCACTTTATTCTTGAGGTAAACTCACAAGAAATAATCACAAGCTGCAAGGTCCGGTGATCGAAGAGGCCAAGGAATGTCTCCACATTCCGGGAGAGCACCCGGTTCGGGAACACGTTGTTGAGAATGGTCATGCTTACCCGAGCGGAGTGGCTTGTGGCACCATCTTGTTGGTATAACGTTTCATCGTTAACCTCATAATGCTGAAGCTGATGAATGAGACACGCACAATATTTCAGAATACCGCACAGAATTAACAGTTTCTCCTCGTCCACGCTCATCTTAAAAAAAAAATACCTATGATTCCTGATGAGAAAATCGCGCACCAATCCGTGACCTTGGCCGAATGAAGAGGTTTTTGATGGAGTTGGTGAGGGTTGTCGCAACTCCACTACCTGAAATTTTGCCTGTTTACATAACCGGACAGGTGAAAATACATCTCATCACTCATCCAAAGGTTGTGGACGATATCCGCATTTTCCAAGAACCTTTCACAAAAAAGCCGTCGGGCAAGCAACATCATTCTCATTGATGGCCTGAACCACTTGGATTTTATTGGGGTGATGGTGAAGATCAAATCTTAAAACCCGCCGGACTGTTCTCCGACGTGCTGATCTCCGAGGGCTTCTGCCCACAGCTGCTCTCACACGATCAATATTCGCGGGAGTACACTCTTCTCGCACTACCACCACTCCTGTGTGTGGTTTCTCCAGTATTTCCAAAGTATGTAACCCATAACTTAATCGAATTAATTGAAGGAACTGCGCAATTACGATGAATACCGAAATGCCTTCACGGCGAATACTTGTTGTTTCGACTAGTGTTCCATGGTAACTAAAATGCTTTGAGCTAGGTAACACAACGTTGACCTTGGCATCTGGCCATGCCCACTTCCCCGGCCATTTGATGGCTTTCAAATATGCGGGATTGACGGCCACTCTGTATTTTTATGCGAACTCCAAACTTTTTCGTCTGTTAACTTCATTGTGAAAGGACTTCATTACAGGTGGCCTATCTCGAACACCTTTGTCATCGAAAACATTCCTTATTATCCGAGAAGAGTCCCCGAACATGTCTCAAATTCATTAGCAAGCTGTTCGGAGCTCTGTGTAAGTTTTTAATCTTTAATGAACGACTTTCCGTCGTTCTCCTACAGTGATAAGTCGAGGACGACCTGATCGGGGTTTGTTTTTAACGAATTTCGCCGTAATTTGTGATAAGTTATTAATAATCAGGATATGCAAATATTTTTTTTGCCTACAGTATTTTTTTAACTTTTAATGTAGTTTTTCCTTTAAATTCCAAAAACTCGGCGCCCTTCAGAAAAATTATATAAAAACGACATGTTTTTATATTTTATTGCTATTATTATTTTACAACCAAACAGCCATAAAAGATTTTAAAAATCTAACGCAGTAGTACTTTGTCAATTATAAAAATAAACATCCGACTCTCGACACTTAAAATCATGTATTTTTAATCGCTGAACAATCACATTCTGCTGCCAAGATCTTTAAAGCGTCACAAAAGGGGAAAACAACGTTTTTCTCGATGTTCCGATTACCTGACGTCATTCAGACTCAATTAAACATCTCAATACTGTATTTGGGATTTCCTTCACGATTCGAGCGTTCACGGTTTCGCTTTATTCGGCCACGGTGTAACAAAAGGGTCGTTTAACTAAATTTTTATCCGAATTCTTCAAGTCAAAATACGTCTCCAGTCAATTCGTCTATCGCTGCGTTGTTTTAGTCAAGTAAAAGGAGGCCAGGAGAACGGTAACCATGGATACCACTATGCATAATAACCTTAAAACTTTGGACATACGGTGTATATTGTTCGATTTGGATAATACGCTGATAGAGACGAGAAAGGCGGATTCAGCAGCTTGTGCCAAGGTATGCTATTCTAATTAGTTTTCTTATTAAAACGCTCATTTATTTTTAATATAAATTTATATTGACATTGAGGTAAGTTTTGTTGGTTATGTTCTCTCAGTTAGATCAGCTGTTTGAGACATCGTCTGTCGTATTATATAGTTTTATTAAACATGAGTAAGATTATCGAATAATTGTTAACATCGATATACAAAAATGTTGAGGCCTGTTTTAAAAATATCAATATACAAAATAAAGATTATTCTATTTTTTTAAATATAGTTACTATAATTAGTTTTTGGACTGTTTTCGATACTAGATTGTCTAAAGCAATGACGAATTTACCTAACAATTCTAATATATTTTTTAAATCTACTGATACTAATGAATGAACGGAGTTGGGTTACCAAACTGTATATACATTCTGTCAAAAAAGTACCGGGAATTATTCAATAAAACACAAAATGTTTATTATTTATCCAAATTTATTGTATCGCCTTCAAAGTAGGCACTGGCACTTTTCACTGCTGTTTTTTGTCTTCCTCAGGCTTATTTTCTTTTTTCTCAGCCTTGTTTTCTTTTCTTTAATGTTCT
Source organism: Cosmopolites sordidus (assembly GCA_031761425.1). Taxonomy (NCBI): domain Eukaryota; kingdom Metazoa; phylum Arthropoda; class Insecta; order Coleoptera; family Curculionidae; genus Cosmopolites; species Cosmopolites sordidus. Next base: position 213,952 of record JARFXV010001063.1, on the reverse strand, counting down.
TCTTTGCATTTCCTCAATTGAATGTGCTTTTTTGATGTCAGGTGTGTGCCGATTGCTTAGCCTGTTTCTGTATTTCGATAACCTTTTGTGGAATAGGAGATATTTCTATTAAAATTCCTGAGTCAAGTTCGGGACGGCATTTTTTTTTTTGGTGGGGTTCTTGATGTCGACAGAAAAGCATTGCGCAATTCCAGAACCATTGCTAATCATGCTCTTACTAAGTCCTTTCTTCGGTAACATTTCAGGGCTTGCGTTTATGATTCGGTGCTTCTCAGCACAAAAGAATGGTTCAGAGATGGACATACTCACTGGCTGTTCTGAAGTTCTTGAAACTTATTCCAGGTTTGTTGACATTGAACGGCTGGCACTGCTGGCAATCTGTTCTTGAACTGTGATTGTGGCTGGGGAGTTATTCTGAGAGGCTGATGTGAGTTCTCTTGGTTCTTCTGTAAAAGGATAATCTAGGATTGCGTTTGGATTAAAAGGGCTCACTCTAGTTGCTGTGAATCCTACAATAGTATTATTTGCAGAAGCTGCTTTTCCCTACACTTTGTTCAGCAATGTTCCGAATGACAGTCTTGTAATACGACGACCAGGATTTTGAAAAACATTGGAAAACTATGTCATTTTGTTCTGCATATTCCAACATTTTAACAGAATTGAAGTGAGTCGACTCCAACGAGGCCAACAATAGAAGAACTTTCACTGCACACTTCCTTAGGTCGAAGTGTGTTTTCAACCATTCCAAAAACATGGTTGAAGTTATGAATGCAGACTTCTGAGACATAAAAATCTTCGATTCAGGAGGCATTCCGTTCTCAAACTCAGTTTTACGATGCAAGCGGGTGGCAAAAATGTACCTTCAGCACTACAACCGGCTATAACAGCCCTTGGTTCTCCCTTCTCAGTCGATGTAACTGTAGGTACAGCTTGAAGATTTCTCAGGAAGTACATGTTCAGAACGGTTATCCAACTGTAGTTCCGTCTCGCTCATATTGAAGATGTGACTTCTCTGATTGCAATATCAGGGTCCCCACTAAAAAATAATTGTATGAAGTCGTACGCTGCTTTTTCACTTTCCTTATTGAATCTGCGTTTTAAATTTAATTGTTCAGCCAGCAGATAAGCGATCTTTCCGATATTATCAATCGTTAAAGGAAAACCTTTCGTTTGCATGATTTTAATGTGGTTTGCAAGCTTCTTTTCATTTTCTTCCATTTTTGTCATTATTGTTTTTGAAACGCCTTTCTAAGGTTTTCCTTGGAATCTGATAGGCTTTAGTCTGCATAAACTGGCATTTCACCATTTTTCAAAAGGTTTATTACAGCCTTTAATGACTTTTCGCTTCAATTTCCTCGTGCAGCTAATACTTTTCTTTGGTATTTATTTGGAATCTGAAAATAACACAAACATGTCTGTTTTAGTCCAAAAAATATGAAAACATTGATAGTAATGTATAGCCATCACACTCTGATCGAATGTCCATCTTTCCTAATTTTCGGAGAGAGATGGCCACACCAGCCACGTGACAATATTTATGAGCCCTTGTGGTTATTTTGCGGTTATGTTTAAGCACGACTCATAAACTTTCCCGAAATTACTTAAAACACATCATTTTCTCAAAAATTACACAACCACAACTTGTAACTTAAACTCCTTAATTTTTATTCCTAATTTTCATACTAGGCAAAAGAACACAGGTGGATTTTACTTACATTTGGTATTTTATTCGCAAATATTTTTGTACACATGACTTGAACCGAACAGAGTGATTTCTAGCGACACCTAGCGAGTGTTTGTTGAATTTTTGAGTTGGCAATCTGTCCTTTACGGCCATATCTCCCGGACTTGGAACTTCTCCCGGAAAAAATGGCTATAAAAATTTTATATTATATATTCAAATAATTCCTGAAGAGTCCAATGCAACAAAAACTGAATTCCGATGCATCGAAATAGTCAAGATTGCCATTATTAAGAAAATTAAACCTGTTTTTCGCGAAAATGTTTGCATTTTATATACATACATGTTTTAAGGAAACTTTTTCTTGCAAAAATTGTAAAGAATCGTTGGTTAAATTTACAAAATTACTTTCTCTTACAGCCTGTATAACAAAATAAATAATATTCATGTATATATACATACAATCTATATCGAGATTTTAAATATATCGATATTGTCACCAGTCTCTAGCTGTGTCAAATGTACTTAACCCCACTTTCCATACTTAAATGTTCGTATATTTTCCACAGACTTTCGGACGAAAAATCTATGCATCCGGCGTCGTTATAAACGTTGCGAGTCAACGGCTGTTTCTATAAATACGTAAGGTGATACGTCGGTCGAAATTACCGAATATAGAAACCTTTCGAAGCGGGCGGTCTAAATATAACCTTAACGCTGGCGTGCCGTGTATCTCAGTGTCTTTACCAGGTTCCGCAGTTGCGGACACCATTTCTTATCGACATAACGCGTGTCCGAGGGCGATATTAATATGGCGGGGGAGGTGTCCGAGGCTGTGAAGAAATGCTGTAACCTTCTGAAGAATTCTCCCAGCGATACTGAGAAATTTGCGGCTTTGTTTATGGTTACGAAGCTTGTCAAGGGTAAACATGCCACACCGGCTGCTAGAGTGGCTATTTTTGAAGCTATTGGATTCGATTTCCTCCGAAGATTGTTACTTACCTCTGATGTACCTGTAGATTGTCCTCCATCAATATACAAGTCAGTAGCTTTGTCCATTATAACAGTTTTCTGCTCTGAAGAACAACTAGCAACTAAGAAGGAAATGCTCGACTTTATACCCGTATTCTTGGACATAGCACAGTCAGCAGATGATTCAGAAAACGACGACAATCTCATGGCCATAGGAGAAACGTACAATTGTCTTAAAGGCATTGCTTTGTTTGCTCCAGGTCAGAAGGCTTTAATTGAAGCAGGTGCCATAGACAAGCTCAGTCAAATCTACTCCTCAGCCAGTTTCCAGTCTGATGAAGCTCTAAACATCCTTGGTCTCCTGGTAGCTAAGAAAGGAGCCCTGTCATGGGACCCGAAAGATCCTAAAGCCTTCCACGCCCTAGTTAATAAAATCGCCATGGATTTTGAGAGTGATCAAGACAAAAGAAAATTCGAACTAGCTGATTGTCTCAATGCCATCATCTTCAACTGCCCTAGAAAAGTTGTGTCGGAAAGTGCAAATAGTGAAATCTGGCCTCAGAGTATCTACAAGGGCCTCAGTGATATTCTTCAGAGCAAAATAGGACCAGCTCAGAGAAATCCAGCTCTTATTCTTGCGTCCAGCATGCTGGATTTGTTGGGTGTGGAATGGTTGTTTAGTGATGAAGAAAAAGGTAAACAAATGTACATGTTGCTGATACAGTTGGCTGCTATTGAGGTTAGGATGCAACTAGATGGAAAAAGTCTCAAAGGTACACAGGCGAATCAAAACTTAATTACAGCTTGTTATATAATTTTGGAACTGTCATTAAATTTCATGGCTCAAGATACAGTCGAGCTGGATCAGAAGGAACGTCAGAGTATTTACACCGCTCTTAAAGGGGCATTCACGGCTGTTATTAATCTTTTGTTGAAAATAATGCAAGACAAAAACAAACCCCAAGGCGAGGATAAGTTGTTTGTGTGTGCTACCATCAGAGTTTTAGCAGCCTGGTTGGCTCAAGAGACCACTTCAATGCGTCAGCAAGTTTACCAACTTCTACCGTTCATTTTGGATATGGCTTTTGACAGTTTCCATGCTTATAAAGCGCGAAGACTAGCGGAAAAAACCGGTGAACCCGTAGACAACAATCCACTGGGTAATGTGGATATTCTCAGAGTTCTTCTTCCAGCCCTTTGCCATTTAGCTGTGGAAGACGAAGCCAGAGCTATTATACTTAAAGCACAAGGTGATAAAATTCTCTTGGAATCTCTGGAGTTTCACTGGTCAATCGTGAATTACAAACGACCCCCAGTTCCGAGAGCGGAGAGGCTCAAGGCTCTCAGTCAACCCAAACCAGAACTAACGCCAGAAATTCTTGAGGACATGAAAGACTCAAGATTGGCTATGATCAGTACATGTAATGTCCTGATGAACTTAACAGTGTTAGAAGCAAAATACGTCGAAACTAGTCCTATTTTTAACAATTTGTTGAGGTTCATTTTTGACAGTCTACCCGAACTCAAAGATAATCCCGACAATTTGGTTCTGCATGGAAATTTAGCCGTCTTAGGCTTACTTCTTCTCAAGCAGTTATCAGGAAGAGTGAAAAAGAACGACTTTTCTATTTGTAGATATATTCAAGCTACTATAAGGTTCCTGTGGGATGCTTACATTATTGATCAATCAAATGATCCCACAGCCTTGGTAGTTTCAATAACATACAAACAGCATTGGATAGAGCTGATGGAACTTTGGTTTTTGGGTATGCAAACCATAGCTGGAATCATGTCTCAGATACCCTGGATCAGTGACTTCATCATAGAATCTGGATGGGCCGAGGGTATTGTCACCACATTGAAGAAAGTAAAGATAGGAACCCTTCCACCAAACGTGAAGTCGGCATTTGAAGACTTTTTATGTTATTTGGTGGATGCTAATGAGGGAGTTGCAGATGTACTGAAGAAAGCTGAAGCATTGAGGGTATGCAGGAACCATAGACTCATGGAGCTGGGCAAGAAGTTGTTTGGCGACTAAAGACTGTTCTCGTATATATATTTTTTAATTGCTTAAAGCTCAAATTTCTTGCATTTTTCTTATGGTTTGTTATTAATCAACAAAAAATATATGTTTCCAAAGTGTTTATATATAAATGGTTGATATATTAAATTAATATTAGATTTAAAAGGGATTTTTTTATACAAAAATATTTATTACTTAATAAAAACAATTTTCACTTTGTTGGTTTTTTTTTGTCAACATTCCAATTTAATTCAGAATCAGATAGTTGTTAAAAATAACTCACCAGTTTACACTTTTTTTATGTAGTTGTACCCTAAAGTATATTTAGATTGCATTTAATACTACTCACACATATTTTATTAATAGAGTATATTTGGAACTGTTTAAAATACAACAGCTGATACAGATTCATAAGAAATATGTTTCAGTCTCTTATTTTGTTGTGACAGATTGCAGATGTGCTCAAAAATAGGTACAAAATCAGTACAGAGACGGCCACAACTATATGTTCGAACTTTCTAACTAGCTTTAGAAAATGCCCTGAAAATACTCTTATGAATCTCGACGCATGGAGAATACTTCTTTGGTCAAATGCCTTAGGTCAACAGTTTCAACAACAAGATGCAGGTAGATCTCAATAAATAGCTTTTTTAAAAATTTTTTATTTATATTTAAACTGTCACAATTTCTTCTTCTTTTTAAACTTTTGACATGCAACTTGAAAAATAACCTCCTGATTATAAATTATGATGAGAGGATGATCTTAACCTAGGTTTCGCTCTGAACGGTTAATAGCAATAAACTAGTTCTAATTTAAAGAAAAAATGGGTAAAAAATCAAAAGACAAACGTGATATTTATTATCGCAAAGCTAAAGAGCAAGGTTGGCGGGCACGTAGCGCCTTTAAACTCCTACAGATCGACGAGAAATTCGATATTTTGAAAGGGGTGACTAGAGCCGTGGACTTGTGTGCAGCACCCGGCAGTTGGTCGCAAGTTTTATCGCGAAAACTTTATTTAAATGAACAGATCGACATTAAGGAACCCACGCATCTATTTTATACGGAAGCTTTGGCCCAAGCGAAAAGTGAATCAACAAATGATGGAGCGAAACCTGATGTTACAACGAAAAACGAAAATGTTAAGATTGTTGCTGTTGATTTGCAGGTAGGTTGAGTTTAAATTATTAACGCGAATATAATAAATTTATTTAATGTTAGCCCATGTCACCTTTACCGGGAGTAATACAATTGCAAGGTGACATAACGAAATATTCCACAGCTCAAGAGATCATAACACATTTTGAAGGTGAAAAGGCTGATTTGGTGATATGCGATGGGGCTCCGGACGTTACAGGGCTTCACTGTATGGATATTTATATTCAAGCACAGTTACTCTTGGGTAAATGGTTCTTGCAGCAGTTTTATATGTGAAACTGCATTAAGGCATATTTTTAGGAGCCTTGCATATTACTTGCAACGTTTTGAGAGAAGGGGGCACTTTTGTGGCTAAAATTTTCAGAGGTAAAGACAATGATTTGCTCACAAATCAATTGCTTACATTGTTTCATGAGGTACATGTTGCTAAACCAAAGAGTTCGAGACATTCAAGTATAGAGGCTTTCGTTGTGTGTCAGAGGTATTATCCACCACCTGGTTTTGATCCTAAACTTATGACACCTTATTTAGATGTATCTAATAAGGATTTCAGTTCGTTGGAAGGTAAGATATATTATGTTATTATATGGGGATTTTTATTCATCTTAAGCTGAACTGAAGATGTTTCTCAAGAAAAAAAAATTACGTTTTAATGGGTCAAAATGTTAGATTCACCGTCAGTTTTACAGGAAAGAGGAAAACAGTATGTTGGATAATTGTATAACGTGATACCAAAAGGAACCAAGTGACATTTTTAAACTTTGAGTAATTAAGGTCTAAAGTTCTACTTTATTAAAAAATCAGGTATTAGTTTATTATCAAAATACCAACAATGAATAAGTCGCAAAATTTTCTGTTTTATTTCATGTCATTCTTTCAAAATCAAATATTTTTTTCCAAAATAGATTTCACCACTTTGGCGCTTGGCTCTTTTTGGAAATTAGCTATAAATCAAATTGGGCCTTTTTCATTATTCTTTATATATTTAAGAGATACAGTAATTGAGTTTATTTAATTTGAAACGCATTTACTAATAATAACAATAATTAGGTATATTATGTTTATACATCGTCGTTGTCATCTTCTATTTTAAAGTCCACAGTTTGTCCAAATCTGTCCCCATCATCTTCGAAGTTGTTTGATTGAAAGTTTTCATACTGCCTCTTGGATACAATATTTTCAGTTTAGGCACAACAAAGCACAACTCTGAAGGCTTTCTTCCTCTCAATTGTTTCTTTATATTTATCCCTTTATAGTATTATATCTTCTATTTTAAAGTCCACAGTTTGTCCAAATCCCAAGCCAAATGTTCCACAATGAATTTCTTAAGGTAAGAACCAATTTCAACCCCTCTTCCAGCAATTCCCTCTTTCCACAAGAAAAAAGTGTGGTGTGTTAGTAAACGTTGTATGTACCCCTTCATTGTATAATGATAACTACCTTTTATAATACACAATGTTTGTTGGTATTTTGGGTAGGCCTATTACTTTCTGCATATTGTAAGTTACCGCTTTAAAGGTTGGATTCTTGGTTGCTCTTTCCTATCCTCTTTCATCCTTTTTCCAGCTAATTCTGCAGTCAGTAGTTCGTTATGTAAGTGAGTGTGTTGAGTTTTTGTTTCATCGTCCACTGTATATTTTACTTTAATATGAAATTTATCACATATTATAAGTGTCTATTTTCGGTGGTTTTCTTCTTAGATTAAAGTGTTGATGGAACATTTTTTTGTAACTTTAATATGGCACATTTAGTTTCGAGTTTTCGTCCAAAAATAATATATCACTTTATGTAGTGTTAAATCCGAAGCTAAAAACTTAGACTCTGTTTGACTTCGCGAGTAATGGGAAATGTATGTGGCGAATTTTGCAATTTGATACTTCACAGTATTTATAGTTTCTTCAGACAAAGGTTTACTGACCTTAGCACTTGATTTTCCTCTCTCGTCTATAATGTTTTCCATGGAAATCTTTGTTAAAACCGTATCGATTCTTTTAGTTGGTGTTGTAAAAGTTTTAAAGGTTCGTTCCAACCTGTAATCACAAACATGTTTCCAACAGTTTGCAAATCGTTTTTAACGCGCATGTCTGTAAGATATTTGGATCCCTGACCATATGCCGTTGTTACTAACAGGTATTGAACGATTCGTTTTCTGTTCCAACCGAGTTTCCAAACTGTCCGAAAACTATCAGAACGATTTGCGGATTATCTTCTGACCAATGATTTGGCGCAGGCGTATAAAATAAAGACAAATTTTTCTCTGTGAACGTAAGTGAACATAACCTAGAACTCTTCAATGTGTTAAACTGTAAACTGTAGAACTCTTCAAATGTGTTTATTTGAACAAATTTTATTATATATTTCAAAGACTTCTAATTATTATACTTTATTACGACTTGGCAAATATGAGTGATGAAGAATATACCGAAGAGTGACATATCGTTCATGGAGAGTAGTGATGACGATGATTTAGAGTTATGAGCAGCGAATTAAAGTCCAAAACTATTTAGGTAGGTTAGCACAGAAAATAATAAAAATATATAGTATCGCATACTGTTAATATTTTCAGATGAAGTAGTGCCAGAGTATTCGGAGGCAGTATTCTTTGAACATTTCAGATTAACAAGGCAAACTTCTAATAATATTGCCGAACGATTTGAAATAAGTCAGTATTTTAGTAAGCAAATGGGTCAACATGGATCATACCTGCTTTACATCAAGTAATATAAAATATCACTTTTATACAATTATTATTTGCTGGTTTGACCATAGAAGAAAAATAATGGATGTCTTTATTGGATACCCTAGCTCTGTCCATAAGAGCAGGGTTTTTAGAAACCCTCCATGAAAGTCCACATTGGAAGAGAAATGTGGAAGATATTATCTTTTGGGTGATAGTGGTTATCCCTTGCTTCCCAATTTATTAACCCCTTACAAAGATAGGGGCAATTTAACAAGAAAAGAGCTTCATTTTTATTCAAAACTATCTAAAAATCCCTAGATTATAGAGCATTGCTTTGGTATATTAAAACAGAAGTTCCAACAACTATATATAAAATTAAGGAAAATCGGATTGATTTGCCATTTTGTCACAGCAGCAAGCGTACTGCATAACATTGCATTAGATGACAATTTTATTGTGAATGAACCGGTGGAAGTAAATGAAAATAATCAACCAGGTGATGAAGAACAAAATGACGAAGACTTGGAAGCTAGTGCCATTAGGAATCTGTTAGCAAACACCCTACCATTGTAAATGTAAAGTCACTTAGTTAATAATAGGGCAAATAAATCAAAAATTTATTTCTCAATAAAAATAATTTCTTCACAAAGTTCCCTTAACCCTTTGTTACTCGCGCTCAATTTCGTGACGTGGTTACTCGCGCGGGGTATACAGTACTCCACCCAATTTTCATCAATAAATTAGGTAAATAAATTAACATTTCAATAAGAATTATGAATAAAATATAATTATAATAAGGTATATCTTACATTAAAAAAAAATATTTATATGGTTTTTATTGAAAAAAAATATATATCGAATGATATTGTAAAAAAAATTTAAATTCAAATTGTGTAATACCATAATGCAAATTATTTTATAAATCATCGTCTGAGTTATTATCCGATGGTAAACCACCACAGGTCTTACATTTGATGTCCAAATGCTGTTTACAGGTAAACCGTCCACAGGATAAACATTTTACCGTAGTTTGGGTATCCTTTGATCGGCCGCACATATAACATCTTCCTCTCTTGCGTTGTGAATGATCAGTTGGCTCTGAACGATTTTCTACTTTCCCGACCATATTCTCTACAATGCAGCGAATATTTATTGGCAGAGATCTGATCAATACACGCTGTTGCAGATGTGGCTTCATCAGGGACAGAGCTAGATTTTTTTGAAAAACTTTTCTCCTCATCATGTTAGGACCGTGTTTACAGTAAATTATGTAGCTATTTATCCCCGCAACATTCAAAAACGACATAAACAAGTTATATGGCCACCTTTGGGTACGTCTCGTTACCGTATATGAACTACACATCTGGTCAACAGTGTCGACACCTCCTTTTGTTCTATTATACTGCATAATTATTTCAGGCTTATTGCTTTCTTCGTCTATCTCAATTTGATCGTGCATAGTTGATAAAAGTACAACGGATTTCCTCAGTTTTGGCACATAAGAAACTAAAGTCATCCCATCCTGAAAGCCAAAGGTAGTAGACCCTAGTTCCCTTGTCTTTGACGGTAAAAATTCAAGTGGAATTTCCCTTTTATTTTTTTTCATGGTTCCAATTAGAGTCATCCCGTTTTCAAGTAACTTTTTTGCCAAAGGGACACTGGTATACCAGTTGTCCACGGTTATATTTCTATTAGATCCTTTCATACTCTCAGTCAATCTTAGGACAATATCAGTGGGGATATTGCTTACTCTGTAAGGCCCATCTGGCTGAAGACCACAATAAACCTCCAATTTATATGTATAAAAGGTTTTAGCATCCACGGCAGCAAATATTTTGATCCCATACTTTGCCGGCTTATTTGGGATGTATTGTATGAAAGAACATCTACCACGGAATGGTTCTAATTTCTCATCAATTGTTATAAACTCACCCAGGGAGTATGCTTTTTGGCAATTTGCAACAAATTGATCATAAAATGACCGGACTGCTGCAAGCTTGTCTAACTTTCTCCTCTCCTGCCTGGTTGTTCTGTCATCAAGTCTTATAGCGCTATGCAAAAAATAAAACCTTGCATACGACATCACCCCTCTGCTAATTTCGATTCCTGTCCCATCACTTGCGAAAATGTCATGAAGATCAGTTTTACTCATTTTCTTTGTACCGATCAAATACAACAGACCCACAAAGGCTAATATTTCTTCTTTAGATGTTTCCTTCATATCCCGTTCTCGAGAATAAGTACCAGCATTTTTCAGTTCTCTAATGTAAATATTAGTGCCAAGCACAATTTCATCAATCATAGTCTCATCAATGATTTTTCTAAATGCTGATAATTCAGTTGATATTTCAGTTGATGTAGTGGAAGGAAACCTTTTTTTCAAAATATTTTTTTTTGACGTTTTTGCAAACTTACTTGTTATAGGAGTTTTTTTCCATTTGTGAGTTTCTATAGGAACATTCTCACCTCTAATTTTTTTATAAATGTGTTTCACATAATAATTTTTATCATCACCTACTTCATCAGTGGATTGGTCAGACGAGTACCCTTGTTCACTGCCGCTGTCGTGATTTTTGTCCTCATCATTTACACATTCCTCTTCAGAATCAGAGAAACCAATAGGTAGTACTTCTGACTCATCCTCTAACTCATCTTCCGATAGAGCATCCCAAGCAGCCCTGATTTCTTCACCTGTGCGTAACAGATTACTCCTAAGAAATAGAAAAGTAAATTAATAAAAAAAAAAAAAACACAAATCAAACGTTTTTAGTCTCAACTTTCTAACAACTTACTTCGACAATTATTATAATATAATTAAAAGAAATAAATAAATTGAATGGAAACTGCCATAAAACAGTAGTAAAATGAATAAATAAATAAAAAACTCAAGGATAAAAATACTTACATTCTTGCTCACGTGGGGTATACAGTACTCCGTATCAGAACTGACCAACTTTTCTGTTTAACAATTGATCAAATACTGATATGAATGCAATGAAGTGAATCAAATCTAATAGAACACATGTCCATTGGAGGGTAGAAGGGCGGCCAAGTCTAGATTCGCAGTTGTGCCAACAATAGCATACAAAATATACCTCTGCCAATGCGAGTAACAAAGGGTTAAAAATGTATTTGATTTTGCAAAATTTTTATATATTTTATATACTATTATATATTTATAACTATTATATTTGATTCGGACATGATTCGGTTCATTTTAGTTTTATTACTTTTTTTTTAACATATCGTCAAGAATTTATTATAAAGGTAATTGTTAAGGAAAACTCAATTATTTCTAAACAAACATTTTATTAATCACAATTTTTATTAAAAAAACAAACTTAATATAAATATAAAAATAATAAATATACAATAAAATTAAAAAAAAATTGCTTCATAAATCTCCAGAACAAGCAGAACACATTCTTTTTTTAAGGAGTTCATTCCGTTCTTTTAAAAATTCATTTCTCTCTTTCATTAATTCTACCTTCGGCTTTTGAACTTCCAACTTTTCTTTTTTCACTTCTATTCGCTCTTTATTGTAATCTTTTCTGTCCCTTCTAATCTGTTCTAGGGTGAGATTCCGACTTAATACAGGTTTTCTCCTTTTTATTGTGAAACTTTTACTGGGGGTCTGTGCTGCAGTTGAACTGGTAGATGGGCCAGGCTCTGTATCCTGTTGTTCCTTTTCTTCCATTATATGGTCTATGGTATCGGTGGACAGAAGCACTGCAGGCTTAACACTTTTCTTACCTTTAAATATTTCATCCATTTGTTCTTTACATTCAAAGTACTTTCTACCCCTTCCCGTTTTATTTTGATTGTCAATAAATTTTTTGTAGGAACGTTCAACCACTCTCCACCTATTCTCAACGTGATTTACGTAGTAATTTGTTTTTAAAATTTGATTTAATTCAGCACAAATGACTTCCCATAATTTTTTAAAATTTTTAATTTGAACACTACCCACTTTGGATCGGTATTTCTTGTGAATATCAAGAAGCACTTGTGTGTGATTGCTCGTCCAATTGGTTACAAATTCATGCCTTTCTTCTGTTCAGGGCTGGAGCTGAAGTTCTGATGAACCAGGAAAAATTAAAAATTCCTCAAGAATACCTAAAATAACACACTTTAAATATTAAAATTTCCCAAATACTATGAGGGTGACTACCTTCTTGTTCCATTTTCTTTTTTATTGAATAAAACTTGTTTATTAAGGATATACTATTTTTCTTGAACGTCTGAAGATGTGTAGCGATTCCTTCGGTCCATTTGTTTACGATGTTTACTAATTGTCTCCATTCCATTTGTTTACAAGTCCATTGTTTAGAAATTTTAGGACGGTTATGTGAAACAATAAAATTTATAGAATTACAACAATCTCTTATAAGAATTCAAATATTTGGTGCGCGTGCCTGAAACTAATCAGCTGTTTCAACTTAATCCATAAATTGGTCAGGGATCCAAATATCTTACAGACATGCGCGTTAAAAACGATTTGCAAACTGTTGGAAACATGTTTGTGATTACAGGTTGGAACGAACCTATAGAAATTTCTGCAAACAGTTTTGTTGATAAGTGCGAGTCGTTTTTCTTTTATTACTTCCCCGATTTCTCTATCTCTTGATACCTTGCTGTTTTATTGTACCGCAGATAAATCCTGTTTGAGTGTTGTACGATTGCATTTGCTAAAATGTAGAAAAAAGTTTTTCTCGATCGGAAGCCGGAATTTTTTCATTGCATTTTAGCGGGTAATTGCAGTGAAAATCAATTAATGTTTTTGAATCTTTTAATAGTTTTTTTTAAGGGAAGTTTGTTTTTCTGCCTTTCTTGAGTCTGCCTTTAAAATTAGCTTTTTCTTCCATCAATTCTTTGTTTCTCTGTTAGTTTTCATTACTGTTCGGATTAAATACGGAACGCGGATTAAATTCATTGTCTGAATCTTCAAAGTCGGTGAAGTTTCAAGCACATAGACGTAACCTTTATTGCACGTGATCATAAAAAAATTAGAGTTTCAGAAAGAATTCAATGATAAGTTCATATATATCTGAAAGGAACTTGTGTGTTGGTTCGTTTTTGATGAATTAGAAATCTGTATTTTGTGAATTGTCACTTGGTCCTTTTGTCAACATAGATCGCCGTATTCCATCTGGCGGTTATAATAACTTGAAAAAGTCCCTTGAAAAACTTCCTTTTGGAATAACATTATCCAATTGTACCCAGGTACTTCTAGGTCTACCCCTTCTTTGACTTACTCTTGTTTGCATAATTTTCTTGATCATTTTTATCTCTATATAGCTTGTAATATTTTGTTCTAATAGTTCCCTCATTATTTCGTTTCTTATTTTATGTCATTTAGTTTTCTTGGCTATTTTTTTTAAAGAATTTCATTTCGATCGTGCTTATTTTTCTACCATAATTTGGTAGTAATGTTTATATTTCACTTCCACATGTGATTGTTGGTTCAATTACTGAGTGATATATTTGTAGGTTTGTTTTATCTTCTATTTCTCCTTTACCTAGCTTTGTTCGGCTTAGTACATAGCATCTGCTTACAATTTTGTTGTCAATCTTTCTATCCTCTGATATAATTATCTGCAACTGTTTGAAGATTGAGAATCATTTTTTGTAATGAATCATACAGTGTGTTTTTTTTTGTTGTTGTGGAATTTCTTCCCATGAAATCTGAAACCCACTTGGTGATATGTGATATGCGAAATTATCTTCTTTAAACATGTTTTGAAAGCATCCTCGAGACATTTTCAATTATGTTCAAATCTGGAGAGACAGGCCAATACAATGTTGAAATATTATTTTGTCCGAACGAATCCGATATAATTTTTGCCGAAAGAATGGGGACGTATGTTCTTGAAACGCTGGCGAAGTTTCGCTCATATTATTAAAATATAACTTTTGTTATATTTTAATAATATGATAATAGATCTGTGTATTCTTGAGAGTTACCTTGATGAGAAAAAAAACATTACTTTGCCCTGTCCTATTTGCTCTTCCAGTATTACAGGAATTCCATGCAGTTCTCAGAATAATGTTTATGTACTCCGCAGTTGGTTCGTTGTGAAATATTTTGAAAATACTGTGATTTTAAATGATATATTGTAGTTTTTTAATATTTCAAACGTTTATTATAGACTTTGCTCTACATATGCTTTGTCTTGTTGAGCTTTCTCAAGAGTAGCTTGAACTAAAACTAATGATCAAACACACTGTCTCCAAGTGTAGAGGTAAAATTATTTCTTTTTGATTACTTGTTTTTTAACGTCTAGTCTAATTATCCTAAATATCGGCTGGTAGAAACCGGGCTATTCAATTACAATATGCTCTTATCTAGTACCGAGGTGTTTTGGGAATTTAGCTGGTCATTCGTGGTTATTATAGGAGTATTTCTTAAGGATTTTTTTATTTCCAATATTTCTGATAAGTTTCTTTTTATACTTTTCTTTTCTGAGCCTAATAATTTAACATTGTTTATGTCTATAAAATGATTGTTTTCAATACAATGTACAGACATTCCGGTGCTTTTTATATGATTTAAGATATCTTTTGTGTTCTTTTATTCTACAATCTATACTTCTACCACTTTAATCTATATATACCGCAAAATATTTGTTTTATCCTTATTGTTAACTAACAGTCTACCTACTTTAAGTTTATTTACACAAATAGTCTTACAACCTAGTTTATTTAATCTTTTACAATCTCCATTACTCAGTTTAAAAGTATAATTAATATATTTAAACGATTTGCCTTTTTACTTTTTAAGTGTATCATTTAAAATCTTAGAGTTCTCATAATGATTTTTTCTCCTCTTGATTGAGAGCAGGTGACCTCCCGGTTTAACGATGAGTTCCGTATGCAGTGGTGTAAGTAGAGGGTGTCAGGGCTGGCAAAATACCACGGGCCTCCGATCCGACGGGGGCCTCTGGTCCGAGAGGCCGCGAACTCAGAAGTAACCTAACATTTTAACAAAATTTAGTAAAAATTATAAATTTTATATAAGTACTTAAAATCGATTGTCAAGTTAGACACAACTAAAGACCAAATACAAATTCAAATGAATTATTAAGGTTTAAACGCATTCATAACAAAAGGATGTCGATCAATTTTAGAACGCATCCATTGGTTGTTTCATTTTTTGTCGCGGTATTTTGTTAACCAAGAAAGTAATTTTTTCGTGGCGCTGGCGGGATAGCGACGGACGATGTTAGGGGAATCCCGGATTTCTATTCTTTAAGTACGGAGGGCTTTACTACCCATTCTTCGTTTGATTGTTATGACAATTGGTCATTTGTATCTTTAATTTTTCGTAGTTTTTATTGACTTTGCAAATAGAGGCAAAGTAAATTGTGAAAGTTAGATATCAACATGTCTAGTTCTAGAAAATATGTAAGTTGGAGCGAAAAACGAAAGAGAAAGAGGGAGTCTGAAGAAAAAATAAAAAGTTACCTAAAATTAGTCAGTACTTTAAGAATAATTACTTTATTGATGAAAAAGCGAGTGAATCGTGCTCCGAAAGTGAAGAATTGGACGTAACTAAAAGTAACAGTATAGCAGATGCAGCACCCGACACCAGTGTATATCCAGATCCAGAACAACCTCAACAAGGTACAAATAAAAATCAAAGTGAATCATATTTTAATGTGAACAATATTGCATCTTCACCATATATTACTGATAAGGATAATTTTAAAGAACTAAATAATCATGTGAAACGGTTCGTGATCGAAAACGGATATTTTAATCCGTAGGGTCCTTTCTTAAAAGACAGTGACAATAGATCTTTCCTAGAAAAACATTACTATATTGTTTCCAAGTCTGACGAGAAACTTGAACGTACATGGCTATCCTATTCCTTAATACTTCAGAACGTTTATTGTGAACCATGTTGGTTATTCACAAATTAGGCATCTAAAAAAATACAAAATGTTTGGCTGGAAGGCTATGACGACTTGAACCATATCGTAGACGCCATAGAAAGACACGAGACATCGAAAATTCACCTGGATTCTTGTCTTACAAATTTTTACCAAACAATAGCGGCTACTTGGAACACTGGATGAAGAGCAAGAGTCCATGATTAAGAAAGAAAAATCTTTTCGGCGCCAAGTTCTCTCTAGACTACTTGATGTTAATCTGACACTTTGAACGTGTAATTTAGCCTTTCGTGGCCACAGAGAAAAGATAGATAGCAATGATCCATGTTCCCGAGGAAACTTTTTAAGTATTGTTGAGTTATTAGCAAAATAGGATCCGATTTTACAAAAATTGTTCAGTAAACCAAAGGACCAGATAAAATACTTAAGTCCAAAAATACAAAATGAGCTCATTTCCGTTCTGGTTCTAAAAATAGAAAGTTCACTCATAACTGAAATAAATACCGCACCATTTTACTCTATCATATTGGATAAGACTCAAGATATTTCAAAAACAGGTCAAATGTGTGAACTTTAGCGTTATTGTATGATCGAGAAAGACGAAAATGGAATCCCAAAGGCGTTCGTCATTAAAGAGCCATTTTTAGGATTTCATGAAGTTAGGATCAAGTTGGCTTAGCAATGTCTAACCAAATTATTAAATCCATAAATAATAAAAATATACCTCTAAGTGTCGAGGACAAGGATATCATGGTGCTAACACAATCAGAGACACTTATGGCGTCGTTCACAAACTCATAAAAGATATCGAGCCAAATGCGGTATATGTACACTGTACTGTTCGAAACTTAAATCCGGTACTTAATGATGTAGTAAGAGAGGTTATTGATATGCTGCATTTTTTGAAACAGTTCAACAAATTTATATTTTTTTTTGGCATAGTATCAAAAGATGGAATATCTTATCAAGTTTTATATCTGATAAAGAGAGGGAGTTTTCAACTTCGATGACATTAAAAACATTGAACCCTACTCGATGCTCTTTTTGCTTTAAAAGTTCGGTTTGTTGAAGTCCAAAAAGTGCTAACGAAAACAATTCTGTTAAATTGAAAATCAGATGAAAGAAATGAAACTATTTCACTCAAGAAGAAGATTGAGGCCTACAATTTTATTGTTATTGGTTTTCCATTGCAAAATTCTACAAACTATTGATGCCGCCTCTAAAGCACTTCAGTCTAAAGCCATCGATCTTTCAAATTCCTTAAAACGTTTGAAAATTTGTCGGGAAGAATTAGAAAGATATAGACATGCATTTGAAAATTTAAACAAGGAAGAAAATAGTGTAAATAGTGCAGAAAAATGGCCCATCAACCCTGAATGTTTAAAACGCTATTTTGACGAACATTGCAAAGATGAGCGTGTCCAAGATCCGGAAAGTTTGTTCAAAGTGAACATACTCTATCGAGTATTGGACATCATTATTAATCAACTGAAATCGCGTATATTCTATATAGGAGGTAAAACCCATGAAAACACCATTGTTTTGCTCTGAAAAACTGTTTAATGTGATAAATGCTGGGGGGGTGGCGCCCTAATGCCCTCCCTCATGAGCCTCCGCTGCTCTAGATAATTAAGAAATCTGAAATATAAACAAGTGTGTCTAACATTTTGTTGCCTAAAAAAGTTAATATTTATTAATAAGTTTTCATTCAGATCAAGGTCAATTCAATTTATCCCCTTTTTCCATTATTTTAATTTTAATTTATATTTGAAACAAAACACTAAAAAATAATAAAACTTAATCTCATTTAAATTTGTTGAACTTTCTATGGTAACATTTTAATACTGAGTGTAATACATATACGAGGTCTGTAGATGTGAAACCGGAATTTGGCTATAGATGGCCCTAGCTATCAATATAGTTACCGTCAAACGTCGTCATTGGCGTCATTTCCTTGTTGAGATTTTCAACTCACAACAATACAAATATCGCTAGGGACGATAGAAAATGTTGTGTGTTTGGTGCTATCAGAAGGGTGTGATCTATTATGAGCTGCTAAAACCTGGCGAAACCGTTAATACTGAACGCTACGAATCAAGCTTTGCGTGAAAAACGACCAGAATATAAAAAATTGTAGTACCAATTGATTTTGCTTCATGATAATGCACCATCACACCGAGCAAAACTGGCCAAGGAAACGATTAAGGCGTTTAGTTGGAAAATACTTTCGCATGCGTCTTACTCACCAGACTTGACTCCGTCCGATTACTACTTATTTGCATGGACGGGACAAGCACTTGCTGAGCACCGCTTCACTTCTTACGAAAATGGCTCGATGACTGGTTTGCCTCAAAAGGGGTTTTTAGCGAGGCATCCACAAATTGTCAGACAGTTGGGAAAATGGATAACTAGCGATGGGCAATACTTCGAATAAAATATTTTTTATCATTTTCATACAATAAATGTGTATTTTCTATACAAAAAGTCCTGTTTCATATTTATATATCTGGTATGTCTGCAATAAAGAAGACAATATGAACTTTTTTTGGTTATCTGATTCTTCCAGTCATTAGTTTAAGTAACTTAAATTAAATATATATCATTTTAGGAATCAACAGAGTCATAATCCCATTCATCGTATGCGGAGATGTTAGTGCGTATGATTCCGACACGACGTATCCGTTACAGCTGGAAGGCGAAGCCCCATATCAGTACAGGTCTCCGGTACAGCCTCCAATAGCACCGCCCTACAGCTTCAAACAGGAACCCTCCAAATCAGACATCGACCATTTTTTAAAAAAGATAGACGAAGCCGTCAAACGCGTTGGTCTTGGCCTGGGAGCTGACATGAAGAGTTTAAACGAAAGCGTTAGAAAGTTAAATTTAGCTGAAGTCCCTGACGCATCGTCCACTTCTTCAGACACCTCCGACGAACAGCCTAAAACCGGTGCAGAGAACATGTTCGATAACGGGCCGTACTTTGATTTGATTTCGAAGGTGGATAAAGTGAAGAGGCACGGCGACGACGAAGAGGACGAGGCTAATTTATTTGAGAGGAACGCTGCTTTAAAGAACCTTCAAGAGTTGGATTTTATGTGCGAGTATGAGAACGCCGATCCGGAGATAATCGCGACTCTATTGAGACAAGCCCAGTTGGGGAATGTGGCAAATCCATCCACCTGTTTTTGTTCCGATTAGTTTTAAGTTAATTTTTCATGATATTGTAATAAATAAAACTGTTTTTTCGTAATATTTTTATTATTTATCTCTCTTCATGATTAAATTTTGCGACCGTGCTTTGCTCTGGCTGTTGCTTTGGTGTTGTGGACAGCTTTATGCTATTCAGGTACCAGTTTCATGAATACAGGCGAACATTTCTTCTCCTCGTTTTGTTTGTAAAATTATCTAAATTAGTGGAAATGTTAATAAGCAAGAAAGAGATTTCAATCAAAAAGTATTAATCCTTTTAAATTCAGGTGGGAGTTATATATGTTTATACAACTTAATATTTTGGTGTGTATTATTAGTTGCATACGCACTAAGTTTTTTCCTTATAAGTAGTGACCGTATTATATGCATTTCCATATTTAGCCTATCCCCACAGGTTAATGCATATTGTACCTAAAATCTAGAGATGATGCATATTTTCGTTATATCTACAATATTTTTCGGTAGGGTAATTAATGAATGAATTCTTACATTGTATACCTATACGTTTATTAAAAAGCTTAAAACTCAGAGTTTGGTGTTGACCGAATCTTTTCAATTAATAAATAAAATCCGCCAAATGAACTCCGCATTGCCAGAGGTATTCCCGAGTTAACTTAAAGAAAACTTTGAAAACATTTTGAACAATAACCCAGGCTTTGAATCTTTGTGTCAAATTGATAGTTTTATCGGTCGGCTGAATTTTTCCCAGAAATAATAAGTGCTATCATAGTACTCAAATACAAATACTGCCAAGTTACCTCAGTGGATGTGGAACGGTTCTTTTGCACTTATAAAAATATTTTGAGTAATCAAAGATACGATCTTACTCTCGAACATTTGGAACAGCTCCTGATTGTTTACGTTTACAGTAGCAACAAAATGTTAAAAGAGTGTTAATTATCGTCGATAAGTTGTTGAATAACATCTGAAATCGATAATTTATCGATATCGGATATATTATTTTTCAAAATTTATGATGCATATAATCCTGTCTCAATTTATAAGAATATTGAATATTTAAATCTTTTGGTTTAACTTTGTTTGGTTTGGTTTGGTTTTTAACCAGGTACAGTTGGAACAATTTTTAAACCCAACTATCGCGATCTCATTGGTCCTCAGTTTCGACTGATAGATGATAATACACCTTCTCATCCATCTAGAATTGTAAGTGCGTTTCTCGAACATCATGAAGTTGAGATTGTGCTGTGGCCTACGTAATCACCAGATCTCAACCTTATCGAACTTTTGTAGGGCATCTTAGGTAAATGACTTTTAATGTTGTGTTTTATACGCGAGAACAACTTTTTGAATGCGTTTTAACTGAATGGGATGAAATAGAGCAGAAGGGCATTGATAATTTAATATAGAGTATGCCCATGAAGGTGTAGGGTAGTCATAAATAACTGAAGAGGTATTATGTTATTTTCACTCTTCTGAAAAAAAAATGCATGTTTTCTGCATCAAAATTATTACAAATGTGCCTCTGCTGACATGCCCTCGTCTGGGTGAATAGCCCTCATGCCGGGATGGTAGACACACAGCTGAATGCAGCAATGATAACTATCACTGGCTGTACTAATACAATTCCAAGTCCTAAGACTACCCTTCTGTACTAGCTCGCCATACTTAGTCATATATCTTCTCCAGAATTACGCAGACAAGATGCCTTAATGAAACAGCATACAAAAATATTGAGTAATCCTACATTATCCATACGTAATGATGCCTCCCCCTTAGCTCTGAATAGACTTTATTCTAGAAATCCACCGCTACGATTGACCCAACAATTAAAAGCAGAATATTTCAATCTTCATTCCATATGGCACAATCTTTGGACCAAAAATGCTCCAAACGAAATATTTGATGTCATTGGACCAGGGGAAATACCTCAAGGCTTCAATATTTCAAGGCACACATGGAAACTCTAAATAGGACCAGAATGGGTGATGGAGTATGTGCGTACAAACGGCAATTTAGCTCAACCTGTGATTGGTGCTTCGAACCAGACTATCCGATACATAATCGAGGAGTGTGAAAAGCGAGTATATGTGAGAGATAAGACTGACTTCATGACAGCTGCGCTAGCTTGTATTGAATGGATGGATGATTAGAGATGAGTGGCAGTAAGCACTTATGTATAGAGTTCGTTTATTTTGGTTGTAACTATTTGTTTTTCTACTTTTTCTCTGTAAAGAGATATACCGTGTGTGAAGCCAAATGTTGATAAAAGTAGAAGTTACCAGTAGAGTTGGTTGTTTTACTAATTGTAATGTATTATTGGTTGCATATATAACACATTTTTTTAAATTAAACAATTTTGAAAAAAACGTGATTTTTAATTACACATTCTGTATAAAAATATCATTTATATTAAAGATTTATATAGACATTTCCGATCTCCGCGTAACTATAATAAATATAAGATTCTTTTATGTTTTATTGTTACTATTTACATGGTTGCATATTTAAAAATCTTCCGCATATGTTATGTTGTCTTCTCCACCTCTCAGCGCTACCACCAAGTGTAATACAGTGCCGGCCTTCAGTTTATAACTGTTAACGGTTTTGTCGTCTTTGAGTTGTTTCCCTTGAAAGACCAATCGTTGTTGTGGCGGTGGGATGCCTTCTTTTTCTTCTAATTTTTCTTTAAGAACTGAAACAATACCAGAGCTTTTTTCTCTTTCAAAACTCGCTCTCCAGTTAAAAAAATATTTATAAAGCTGTTTTGGGTTTATTTTTTATTAATTGCAAAAGCCTGCACTATAAATAATTAATACCTAGGATTTTATCCGACGGCTCTACATCTATCATTCGTTCATCACCCGTTAATGTTACCACCTTTATTATCATTGAACTTCAAAATTGAGGCTGTTAGTCCCTTTAACAACACATTTGGCTGCGGTTTTACAAGAATTTTACGCAAGTTCTTCGCGCTAGACATTTGCCATGCTTTTTCGTGACACTATCTTTGACATGACAAGCTGGTAGGAGAGGTTATGTATCCGTACAGAGCCGGACTATAATCTATCGCTCAAATTGGTAGCAGTTAGATAGAAGAGGTACAACATGGCCAACAGGAACCAAAATAATACCATCCCTACCACGTCTTTGTTTTATGATTGTTTCTTTTACCTAAATCTTGCAATTTGTTTTATTTGAAGTAGATATAATTTACAAATATCTTGAGGAATCATTATAGAACTGTATCAATGACTTCTTAATGCTTTCACCATATGGAGGGTGTTGCCGTTTTTTAAATGATAATTCTGTACAATTTTATTATTCTTCAATAATTTTCCTCTAAAGGTTAGTCTTTGTTGATCAGCGGATGTTCCTTCCAGTTCTTCAATTTTTTGTTTTAATGCATCTATCGTGTCTGTTTCTTCAATTTCGATAATCTGTTCCTTGCCTTAAATATTCGATATTATTCTTTAAATCGTCTACATAATTTAATAGTTTCTATACGTACCAATCAAAGGTTTTATCCTTAAAATCATCGGTTTTTATAAATTAATAATAAAGCATTTGATATGGTATTTTTTTACAAAAATTTTTACTTATTTACGGAAAATTTGGAATAGTTTCGAACTGTCTGATCTGATTAATCAGTTTGATGTATTTTGAATCAGAATTATTAGGCGTGTTTCCTTAGTTATGTCTGAAAATAAGAAAAAAATTATAAAGAACGTGTTTTATTGGTTGCCTATTGGTTTGACATTTAATATTTTTCGAACTATGCAAATTCTCAGGATATGCTGCTTTATTCATTCGAAACATCCTGTCTCACGGGCGTAGCCAGGATTTAGTTTAAGGGGGGTGGTGGGTGGGTTTAGTTTGAAGTAAATAAAACAACAAAAATATACTTACATGAAATTTAATATCTATATATTCATCGGAAAAATTACGACATATTTATAAAGTTCTTAACTTTAAATGAAATGGTTAAATTAATTTCGTTCCTCTGCGCTAAATCTAAAAACATTAAAGAAGAAATTCGGCTTTTTCTTTTAAATATATCCACTACTTCATCTGCATGATTCAATATATTCAATTCAAATGTAATAATTTAACTCTCTTCACTCCTCGTATTTTTTCGGTATAATATTAGGTAATATTTGGAACCCCCCCCCCCCCCCTGCCTACGCCCGTGTCCTGTCTATAATGATAAAAGATTTTAAATGAGTAATCGTGATTTTATTCTTTATATTTTGGCTTTTTGCTTAAAGCTGTCGACATCAGATTTAGTCTCTGGTATATCTTTGTGATGAGTCCATATCACACCGTTACAGAATGCGAGATTGGACGAATATGAGTCCGAATAAGAGTTTTGAATTTTATGAAGTAAAAGTTGGCATATCTAATAGTTCGAAATTAAAAAGGGGGTTCATCGATGTGTTTTATTGGTTGTCTACATATGATGTTATGTTCCAAACAAATGCTATATATAAACTTTTTGTTTTTTTTTTAGAAAAAATCTACAAGAAATGGTTGACTCAGCGTTACTGTCATCTCGCTCCTCCCAGTAAAGTGACTAAGCTTTTAAAAAGTCTTCGTAAAAAGTATCAAATAGGTTTAATAACGAACGGTACGTCGTCGGCACAATGGGAAAAAATTGATAAATTAAACATTCGTAATCTTTTCGATATAATACTGGTTTCAGGTAAGATTTAAAATCGTTTCTTTTTTGATTTTTGTTTATTCATGTAACGTTATAGCTTTACTGACCTGCAGGGATAATATCCTTACCAAATTCTTAGATTTTCGCTTTTAGGTGACTTATTTTACGAGAAGCCCGATAAGAGAATTTTCTGGAAAGCCTGCGAGGCATTGCACGTGGATCCCAAGAATTGCCTGATGGTGGGTGACAAGCTCGAGACGGATATTCTTGGAGGTGTAGAGGCAAAGTTGGGAGGAACCATCTGGCTGCCATTGGAGTCTTCTTCCAATATCAAAAAAGGGGATCCTGCCCCAGATTATGTTATAGATGATGTAATGGACTTGTGGTGGTTGATTGGGGAGGAGCAAAAACTCATAGAGGATATGTTTTATCCTGAGGAAGATTGTAATTCAAATGGAAGTGATGGTAGATGATACAAGGTATTTTCTGGAGAAATATTGGTGATTACGTGACATAATGGTCATGGTACAAAGGCATTGCTTATTAGTATTTCTATGTATGTATATTATAATAAAAATAAATATATTTTGTGTACTTAAAATAGTATTTCTTCTGGTAACAGAGATTAAAAATTATTTTATGTGGAGTTCCACAACAACTGACAGATCAGCAAAACTATTCAAAAAAACAGACTTTGGAATAAATTTCTATATGCTCCTTCCATATTTTCCCGTTGGAACTATTGTCAACTTTGGTATATAAGGGGCAGTAAAACACTCACGAATTTTTAACAGTTTTAATAAAGGATAAATATTACATTATAGTATTCCTTCGTCAATCGCGGGGGTTCCGTTTCGGATAAAAGGCCGCAGCGTGGGATTTTGTATGTATATGTATGTATAGGTATATATTAATTTTGTTATAAAGCTAATACTTATTTTCGAAAATAATGCTAAATTGTTGACTGTTTCATTTTTTTTTGTGAGCTCCTATTGGATCTCCCTATAAGTTTGTAGTAGACCATTCAAACCATTTGAAAACTTTAGGATTCATCATAAACCAAATGTTGCAACTCTTGTGCGGTTAATAAATTTTGTTATAAACTACTTAATGTTAGGGATGTAGTAGTCATCTTAGTAGTCGTAACTTCCTCGGAAATCGCATCGTCCGTATTGCCTTCGACATCTGATGTATTTTCCGGAATTTCAAGCGGTTCTGATTCTGATAGATCGTTGTCGTGAGAAGCTATAACTTATTCAACGTCACTTGGTTGCCACTCTTCGAAACCATCGCCATAAATTGGTGTAAGATACATACAATGTCTTCAATTTCTGTTGCTTTGTCAGGAACTACTGACGTGTCGGCCATGTACTCTGGCCATAACATTCTCCAACTGGAATTCAATGTTATTGAACATAACTCATTCACTGATTCTTTGATAAATGTTATGCAATTGACAATATTAAAAGCTTTCCAACTTTCAGTAACAGCGAGAATAGGATTTTGTTTGATGCATTCAATACATAACTGAAAGTTCACTTGACATAATATCTTTTAAACTTTGCTATTATTCCCTGACCTAATGGTTGTATCAGTGACGTAGTGTTAGGGGGTAAGAAGCAAACTGCTATGTGTGGATCAGCAAACTTTAAGAATTCAGAATGGCCGGGAGCATTATTAATAAGAAGTAAAACTTTGAATGGAAATGATTTTGAGATCAATTCTTCTATTGGAACTTTTGGTGTAACACAATAAACTTGAGAGATTTATCACTAAACACTAAATCACTTTTTTTGAATCTATGATTAAATCATCTCCTGATGACATGGTTAGCGAAACGTGCGTCGAGAAGTTCAAAAAAAGTGTTTTTGTGTTTAGTGGTAAATCTCTTCAAGTTTAATGATTTTGAGGCCAAATATTGCCTAACACTGGGTACGAAGAAGTTCAGAAACCAGTCTGTAAATAATGTTGCAGTCACCCAACCTTTTTGATTTGCTCTGGCCCGAAACACTGGCCCCAATAGATTGCCCACACTTTTTTATTGTTCTTACTGTGGATAAACTTCTTCGCGGCATTCGCATACTTTTCACCTGCAGCAAGGCAGTCTAAGAATAGAATTTTTGTTCTATTACATTTCGCTTTCTATTAACAAAATCTTGGCCTGTCGAAGCCATTAGACTTTAAAATTAGGACATGTATATATAACTACGTAATTAAACTCACGAAACTGACAAGATTCTCGCTAATCATAAACTTCGTTTGAATAATGATACATAAAAACTATGTAACTGCGTATCCAACGGCTGTGCGTCATGCGAACAAGGCGTTAAAACAATCCCTGGAAAAATAGAGTAGCAGTTCGCACGAGATTGCTACGATTGAAAGTCGATTGAAAATTTAGATTAGGCGATTTTGTAAGACAAAACCGCTGGTAATCAAAACGGGAGTTGACGAGGGTTTACTATATTTATAATAGTAATAATGATAATTTGTCTCTCGGATTGATATGGGCTCTAGTCTTTTCTCAGGAGGGCCCGGAACTCTACCCCTCTTTGACGATCTCTTAACTCTCTCTGATGGACACGCAAACACCTTGCTCCTTTCATGAACACTCTCTGGTGGACCTAGACTACTCACTTTTCATTTCGTTTAAATTTCCTGGTCATTTGAGTTGATTGTTGGTTGCCTATCCTACGTATACTAAAATTTAGGAATATAAATAAAAATTATTTACTACATTTATATTGATATAGATATTGTAACACCCACAAATTTTATTATAATAATTTTTTGGCGCAGTATAGGTAGAACTATATCTCTACCTATTCTGGAGGATCGGGGACTCTTCTACAGTGGTTACCATACATTAGCCGGTAGGTTCCGGATATCAGCTGTTTCGCACATCCTAATGTACGTGCTACATCTAAAGTCTGTCGACTTTACTCAGAATTTTATTAAAGTCTAGATATTAGCACCTCAGACTGTTTCAAAGACCCTATCACCAACCATTTTGAGACCGATATTAAGGTGTTTTGTTTAGTATTCATGTTGCTCAACATTAAACTGAAGTTGACGTCTTTCTCCACGTCATGTACAGCTAATTAGAATCAGAACTCGCTACTGAAGGCCACCTCCATGCCATTACACTTTTCGATATTGTCACCTGGTACTCATTCTTGGCCATTGCCTTCAAAGACCCGTTTGAAGCCTGTTGAACTAAAGTATAAAGGTATTGTTATGATGATGAAGATGTTTGTTATTGTACATAGTATCATATATCTAAGGGTTTACAAGGGGTCCCCTCAACAGAATTTGATTCTGTTTTATTCTAGGTGTTTATAGATTTTATAGAGGTGTACGACGTACAGAGACAAAGAGCAGTAGCAGTAGACCATTAGGGTATGGATTGGCACCAGTCCTGTTTAACGTAGTATTGCACCAAGTCATCAGCGAAACAGCGATAGATGTAAATGAAACAGTGATAAACAAAGAAAAACAGATAGTAGAATATGCAAACGACTAAACATATTAACTCGATTTCCAAGATCATTAAGACGGATCTATGATGCAGTAAAGGTGATGGCAAAACGAACCAATCTAAAAAGAGAACATAACTAGATAATCGAAGATGACAACACTGAAGTTGTGAATGAATTTAATTATCTGGGGAGTAAACTAAGATCTTAACTTATACAAGGGAAGACGAAAGTTATGCTCTATAAAATACTTATTCAGTCAGTACTTGTGCATGACTGAGATGTGGGCCCCCACAAATAAAACATAAGAGTTGTTTGCACTATTTAAAAGAAGAATACTAAGAAGGATTTTTAGTGCTGTTAATAAATGTCAAGTAATTATACAAGGATCTGTATATTGTAGACTATTCAAGGGTATCAGAAAGTCGAAGTATCAAGGAGAATTATGGAGGGACTAATAGGAAAGGTAGACCAAAGACACGGAGGGAGGGCAACGTAAGGAGAGATGCTGTAGGAGATCAAGGCTCACTGAGTGGATTTACAACCTCACAGGAAGAAGAATAATATGATAAAAATTAAATTGTTTTTAAAGCCTCTGATATTTTCTGGAGTTGGGAGATATGAATTCTCATGTTATATGTTTTTATTATTTGAAATATACAGAGTGATTGAAATAAGAGTTAATGTATTTTAAAAAAATCATTTATTTTACAAAAAAAAACGAAAAATCTCCAAATATTTAGTTAATATTAGTTTCAATAAAGGGAATAATAATAATAGTATAATATTATTAGCGTATATGGCTTTCAAAATACAATCATGATAAAATATACATATTTATACTAACGAAAGAAGAAAAAATACCAAAAAAAACATATTAGCACATCACCTGTGTGGCCTTGATTTTCGACTACGAAATATACACACTATACAGGATCTTCATAATATACATAAAATACATATGCGTAATCGATTCGCTCGTTGACACTCGTACGTCCATTCACAATATCACTAGAACCTAAAGCGGGGTCGGTTCGGAGGCGATGGCGGTCGTCTACAGGATCCTGCACGCGTTCCTAAGAACTTTCTTTTTCTTTTTGTGCTTGTGCGGCTGGAGGACGATGGTACCGTTGTGGTTTTTGGATCCGTGACTAGGATTGAAAGCGTCTAAAAGGGAAAAATAAACTTATCAAGTTTTTGATGGTTTGGCAACACAGTTTGGCTACAAAAACTTTAAATTCGAAGATATTTACCACTAAACACCAAATCTTTAACTTCTAGACACACGTTTCGTTGACCATGTTAACATTATCCGGATATGATCCGATCTAATTCTAGAAATAAACTATATTCTATTTATACGATAATCGTGCTTAGTGAAACGTGTATGGTAATAATGGACCGTGAATGGCTGCGTGACGTGGACTCTCATAATGAAAAAACAGAAAAGATGCTTACAATATTTGAAAGAAGAAACTGGAAAATGGCTGTTTGTCGATCGGGTTGATGGCAAAAGTTGATGGTCACGGTTCATTGACGGGTTGTAGTACAATATGAAGAAGAATAGGGTAAATACTCAAGGGATACAGGGCTACAATTTTTTTGGAGCTAAAAATTTACGAAAAGTGCTGCACTTATACAAGAATGTGTTTAAGTTTAAGTCACACACACATACACACACACACACACACACACACACACACACACACATAATACATAATACATAATACATAAAAGCAATACATAAAAGCAAGACGGCTGGATATATATATATATATATATATATATATATATATATATATATATATATATATATATATATATATATATATATATATATATATATATATATATATATATATATATATATCCAGCCGTCTTGCTTTTATGTATTTGGCTATATTCTCTCCTTCTAATTCTTTCCCAATTTCTTAATGTCTTTTAAGTCTCCTTTCCTTATCTTCTGTTATGTCTGGTCCAAGTATTTTTCTCAGTATTTTCTTTTCTATATATATATATATATATATATATATATATATATATATATATATATATATATATATATATATATATATATATATATATATATATATTATAGGTGTGTATGAATTCTATATTAGAAATATGTAGGTACATATTAATTTTGTTATAAAGGTAAAATTTATTTTCGAAAATAATGCAAAATTGTTGGCTGTTTCATTTTTTTTTGTGAGCTTCTTAATTTAAATATGAACATTAACTCGGTTCAAGATACAACTGATTAACTAACCAATTTTTGGAAAAGATATGATTTTACGACAGAAGATTCCAATTTCTTAATAACCTTTGGTCGTATCGACCACATAAAATACACTTTACTTTTTGAAAAAAATTACTTTATTCAATTAATTTAAATTTTTACATTTCTTTGCCGTACCTAGTAAGCCTTCAGTAATTTAATTCAGTAACGATAATTATACAATAATTTATTGTTTTAAACAACTGTTTAACAAACTTTTATCAGTTTCTTGTTTTTATTCATACTGCCCTACGCCACTGCCAAACCGGAAACATTAGTTGACCATTCTGGTTCCACTTACAGAATCATTTGCTCCTTCCTGTAGTTTTTTTATTCAAAGGTTGTGGTGCAATATCGTCCAAAACATAACCTCAACTCGAAATAGTCTTTTGTAAATTTTGCAATAGAATAAATAAGACTGGTATAAAAAAAATTTAAAAACCCAGATTTATTTTCTAATTTATTTATAATAATAAATAATATGTTAATATTAACTGACGTTTAAACATTTTGTTTACAATATAACCAGTCCATTTTATTGCTGCTTATCTTCTTAAAGAATTTATTTCCTCCCAATGGTTCTTAGTTCAGTAGGAACAAAAATTAAAATGTACTATTTTCTTTCTGCATTATCTCGCACCGATTCTGATAAAGTACGCATTTATTTTGTTGGTACAGCAAATCTGTGTCCGTTTCCCACTATATAAGGTGCGTCCCACGGTAAACAGGACTTTTAACAATAGCTATTTCTAATCACGCCATCTTTTGACGGGAGTAATCGTTGGAAAGGTGCATAATTCACTGACGTTTTGACAAAATGACATTCGGATCATCAGAAGCCAAGTTTCTCTCTTAAAGTGTTAGATCGTTTATACCATTGGTTGAAAGCTGAACATTGAACAAAGAACGAATATTAAGTTTTGTTTTAAACTTGGTAAAACATTCACCCAAAACTTTCAATTAATGATTATACCGTACTATTATTAATAATTTCAATTATTAATATTAATTCAATATCGTATGGTAAGGATTGTTTATCCCGTGGCAGAGTCCACGAGTGGTTTATACGATTCAAATAATGTCGTGAGGACATCAAGGACGACAAACATCCTGGTTCGAAAAATTCAGTAATTACTAAAAGTAATATTGAAATTGTTCGTGAATTTATAAAAAATCAGCCAAAATCTTCGTTGCGTTACATGGAAATGGAATGTCCAAACATTCAATTCATCGTATTTTGACCATTGTTACTGGTGATGAGAGGCGGTGTTTTCAATATGATGCAGAAACTAAGCGTCAATGTGTCAAATGGAAGCACACGAGCGAGCCAAATCCGAAGAAAAGCCGTCTCGAGAAGTTAAACATCAAAACAATGTTGGTTTGTTTCTACTATTCGGAGAGAATTGTGCACAAGAAGTCGCTCCACCTGGTCAAACGATCAATGCGTCTGTTGTCTCGTATTCGTCGTGTGCGGTCACAATACCGTCAACAAGGCAGCTGACGCTTGTTGCACGACACAATGCGCCAAAAATGGCATTTTACCCATCAATCATTCACCGACATACTTCATACTCGCCTGGTTTGCTCTCTGCGACTTCTACCTCTTTGAAAAACTTCATTTGCCGATAAAAGGACAGTGTTATGCCGGCATTGGAGCCATTCAAAAGGCGTTGATCACCATCCTCAAGGACATATGTTGGCCGAGGTCAAAAATTCATTCGTCAACCTAATTGACTGTGGAAAACGTTGTATTGACGCACAGGGAGACTATTTTCAATAAAAATAATGTCTTTTGCCGAAAAAATACATTGTATAAATAATACAAAGTTTATATTTTTCTCTAAAAGATAACGCGTTTCGCTACACTGTAGCTTCTTCACATGGTGACAAAGAATGGTTGACAAATTCTTTGTCAACCATCCATGTAGCGAAACGCGTTGTGTTTTAGAGAAAAATATAAGTGGAAATTAGACAACTTTGTTTTATATATACAATTTAATGTTAATTTCCATCAAGAAGATACCGCAAACTTCCTCAGTTTAAAATAAGCGGACATATACTGCCTGGCTACTTGGTATTTCAAACTACTATTGAAAAGAGCAACAGCACAGATCAGCTGATTTTACAACATGTGCATAAAGAATGAAGTCACACCAAAGTATATTGAGCTCAATACACAGAACAACAGATATATGGTCACAGAAAATGGATAAAAGAAGGTAGAAGAATCCAGTATAGCAAAAGAGACACAATCTATATTTCAAGGTAACTCACATTTAACTCTTATTCAGACTACATTACATTGAATTCAATATATTAGATTCAAATATTCCCATTAAAGTTCAAGACATCATACAAAGGAAGTTCAATAAACAAAAGGGAAAATTAAATGCTCTTATTTATGATAAACCTAAAATCACAGTTGACTCTAAAAAACATTTTTTAAATTACAAGTTTTTCGATAGATTCATGAATCTTTCTAACTCAACATTTGCAAAACAAGAAGTATAGTTATTAAGTAAAGGTTTTAAACACAATTT
Source organism: Cosmopolites sordidus (assembly GCA_031761425.1). NCBI lineage: Eukaryota > Metazoa > Arthropoda > Insecta > Coleoptera > Curculionidae > Cosmopolites > Cosmopolites sordidus. The sequence goes on along the minus strand of JARFXV010001063.1, from coordinate 181,426 downwards.
GAGAAATAACGTTAGCTTAAAAGAACTAGAAACATTGGGTGTGAAGACTGAAACAGTTGAAAAGGCCAATCGTCTTGTATGAATAAGAAATATTCAAATGAAAATGCTATCAGATCTGAGTTGTATAATAATACGAGAATTCTTAATATGGAATGAAAATTAGTAAATATAATCCACAAAAAAAGTAGAAGAAAATCAGTTCATTTTTACTAAGGCAGACAAAGGCAACACAATGACAGCAACAGATAAATCATATTACTTAAAGGAAACTTTAGAATTTATGGAGAAAGGAGATTACGAAATGAAGAAAAAAAGATCCAACAGACAAATTCAAAAAACAAATCAAACCCCAAATTGAAAACTCACCTAGCATCTTACCACAAAATATTATTGTTAAATTAAACAATATGAACTCTCAACTACCCCAACTCTACTCAACACTTAGTCTATATATATATATATATATATATATCATCATCATCATCATCATCATTCAGCCATTGTCGATCCACTGCAGGATGAAGGCGTCCTCAGCATGCTTCCAATTCGAACGGTCCTGAGCTTTCCTCTGCCATTCGGGTCCAATATACTTGATGATTTCATCCGTCCATCGTGTTTTCCCCCTTCGTCGCGGGCGTTTATGATCAAGCGGTATCCATTGTTCCATCTGTCGTGGCATCGTCTTGCTATATGACCTGCCTAGTTCCATTCCAATTCTTTCGCCTTTCCAATGATGTCACAAACCTTTGTTTGCTCTCTGATCCATATGCAGGTCTTTCTGTCCCGCTTTGTAATTCCAAGCATACACCTTTCCATTCCCCTTTGTGCAACCCGAAGCTTTGGACTGATTGTGATGTGAGTGTCCATGTTTCACTTCCATATGTCAAAACAGGCAGCACGAACTGATTAAAAACCTTTCTCTTTAGACAAAGTGGGAGTTTACTCTTAAATACTATATGGAGCCCGCCAAATGCCTGCCAGCCACACTTCCGTTCCACCTCTCGGGCGGCATCACCCTCCATTGAAATCCTTTGCCCAAGATATATGTAGTGGTCCACAACCTCCAAATCACTTCCTAAAATAGAAATTCTTCTTTTGACAGCAAATTTGTTAAACATAACCTGACTCTTTTTTAGGTTTATTTTTAAACCAAATGGTTCTGCCGCACTTTGCAGCTCTCGTATGTGTTCTTCTAGTTCATTTGGGCCTTGTGAAAGGAGAACGATATTATCCACGAATCTAAGATGGCTTAGATATGCACCATTGATTTTTATTCCCTGCTGTTCCCAATCCAGATTACGAAATACCTCTTCAAGGGAGGCTGAGAAAAGAACAGGCGATATTGAGTCACCCTGCCGTACACCTCGTTCAACGTTGATTTTAACTTCAAAGTCATCCATGTGAACTGTGGCTGTAGCTTCCTCATACATGGATCTCAGTAGGTTCACATAGACTCTGTCTATCCCTTGGTCAAGCAATGCATCCATTATGGCCTGCGTTGTTACTGAATCAAATGCCTTTTCATAGTCAATAAAAGCCAAGCACAGTGGCATGGTGTATTCATTGTGCCTTTCTATGGTCTGTTGGACAATCTGGATATGGTCCATTGTACTGAATCCACTTCTGAATCCTACCTGCTCTCTTGGTTGTGAGTCATTCAGTGTTCTCAATATTCTTTTAGATATCATCTTGGTGAAAACTTTGTACATAACTGATAACAGGCTTATTGGGTGGTAGTTTTTTAAATCTTCCTGTGCTCCTTTTTTATGAAGAAGAATCACTTCAGCATTTTTCCATAGACTGGGTATTTTTTAATCTTTGAGGCATTTTGAGTACAATTTTGCCAGTATTTTATGAAGAGTTCGACCACCAACTTTCAACATTTCAACCGTTACATTGTCTTTTCCTGGAGTCTTTCAATTCTTCATCGCTGCTATGGCATTTGTCACTTCTTCCAACACTATATCTGTCATTTGCTCTTCCGTGGGCATTGCTGTCTTTAACTGGTTCTGATTTTCATATAACTTTTCATTAACATTAAGGCAAACAAACAAACAAAGATACACCCGCGCTCCACGTTGGTGCTTTGTCGTTTCCCCATCCGCCATCCAAAGCGCCAGCAAGTGTCTCTCAGGACCGGTTTCTGGCCTTAAGCCGTCATCAGCTGGGCTCAAGCTGAACGCCTAGAGAGCGGATGAAGGGAACGACTAAAGCCATGGCCATATCAATCCAATATGACTATAAAAGTCATGACTATAAATTTTTTAGTGTACAATTTTAGTTAAAGCATACTTACTAATACTAAGTGCGTTGTGGTGCATGGCAGGTGGACGAACAGAAAAATAATCGCCCGGAGCGTACTCTTCTTCACGAGGGTCACGAAGTTCTGCAAGGCAACGTTGTGCCAAATGCCTGAAGACTGCAGAGACATTTAGATCTTCTTTAACCGATGTTCGTACCAGGCGACATCCCAGTGCTCGTGCCAGAAGTTCTGCTTCTTCCCTGTTTGAAGTAAAAGTATAAAGTACTGCACAAAAATTTATGTAGATAATGTAAAACTTACGGGCTTACTACACTTTGGTCGATGAGATCGATCTTGTTTTGGACAATAACAGTTGGAATTTCACCACATTCATTTTCAACCTGTAAAAAAAGTTAAATTATCACATTAGGTTGGTAAGTTCGAGGTTCGTTCGAAGAGTTTTCGGCAGGACACAAAGATGGCGCAAGAATGTACAAATTACTATAATATTTATCAAGTACGATTCGTTGGATTACGCGCTGCGAAGATGTGGGCGCGTTCAGTTTGCTTGTTTGTGTTGATTTCTGACTGCAGATATGAGAGCTAATTGGCATTGTAAACATTTCAATGTTTTCTTTTCATTCAGAGTTGGATTACGTTCAATATATAAAGACAATCTTAAAAGTCCTGTTTTCTTTGTCGGGGGAATATTGACGGTCAGCTTACTTTCACCTGATCATGAATGAATATCATTATTGGATGAATATCAGTGTTATTGAAAATAACAGACCGTGTTTTAAATATTTTATTATAGTTGTTCCAGTTAATAATGTCGATTTTTTGCAAAATTTGACCATTTTATGGCCAAGTATTCACTATCGTTAGCTATTGCTGCTTCCCATATTTCTGTCAAATAATGAATTCCGCGCCAAAAGAACTTTTGGTCTTTTGGGCCCAACCATTCAACAAGCCAAATTTTCGCTTCTTAAGAATGTACGTGTTGTTCTGAAAATCCATGGTAGTCCGAAGGGACTAAGTCTGGTGAATATGGCGAGTGGGGTAGGACGTCCCATTTAACGTTTTCCAAATACTTTTTTACCCATTTTGCAACATGGGGCCGAGCATTGCTACATTGTTGAAAAATGACTATATCGTGTCTTTGGGCTTATTCTGGTCATTTTTCCTTCAATCCTCGGTACAATTTTATCACAATGACAATTAATAACGAACTGGTTTTTGACAGCGCATTTTTACCCTCCAAAACGTCATATATATCATTAGTCTAAACGAACAAATGAATTAGTAACGTCATCTCTCAGCAAAATCAGCATTATTTACCGAGACAGTCTTGTATATTTTGTTGTGAATAAATTCTGAATTTTGTAAAAACAGCATCAAACGAATTTTTAAAAATACCTTGAGCTTCCAAGAGTGAGCGGCTTCGAAGGAGTCTCTGTCGATTGTGGAAAAGGCTAGAACACAAGCTTGAGCTCCTCTGTAATAGGCTTTAGTTATGGCATCAAATTCCTCCTGGCCCGCAGTGTCCCAAAGCATCAGTCTGACTTCTTCTCCATCCACCCTGAAGAGAAAGTATTAATTCTTATTTTTTTCTACCACTGTGACTAAGCTTTGATTTCAATATTGCTAAAAATTAGTGTAGTTTGTTAAAATCTTAGTATTGTCTATATGATTGTGGTGTGTTCATATTTTTTAAAATTTTTTTTTTGGGGTTTTTGGCCACGAACTAAACGTCAAAATATATCAAGAATATCTGTTTTTATATCAATAAAAGAATCACTGGGTAACAAACAAAACGGCGACAAATTTCAATTTATTTTTCTGTCATAAATTTGCCTAACGAAAATAAATTCAAACTTTTGTGTCGTTAACATTTCGGGAGGTCTTCTCTTCCCGTTTTCAAAAACAATCTAAAAAGTATTTTTAAAACGTTTAAAAGTAATTTCAAAGTATTATATAAAAATTAATAAAAAATATTTCTAGATTCGTTTTGAAAACGGGAGGGTTCAAAAGTTATTACAGAAAAAGAATTATTGAGAAATTTGTCTTCGTTTTGTTTTTTACCCAGTGATTGTTTTATTTACATAAGAACAGATATTTTTGATGTTTTTTTGAGTTTTAGTTCGTGGTGAAGAAAACAAAAAAAAGGAAACAAATATTGTTATAATATTCAATCACTCGCTTTTCGCAAATTCTCCGAAAATATAAGACCTACAAACTTAAAATGTTATTATTTCTGTTAATAGGGATGTTCCTGATGCGTCGTAGATGTTCGCTAAGGAGGGGGGTTCATAAAATTAATTCATAAGTGGGGTACAAAAGATAAATGTACTCCCGTGTATGAACTTAAGTCCTATAGATTTGAAATACTAGACGTAAATTTGGAATTGCATCGTTGTAAGTCCCTCGTAATTTTGTCTTCATGAAATTTATAGAAAAAAAATGTCAAAAAGAAACGCTATGTAATTCTAAATGCAATTTTAATCATAAAGAAATCACTATTATTACTAAAATTTTATTTAGGCCCAGCGGAGAGGGCGGGAAACGGTGTAAAGTGAAAATGGTAATACGTAAAGCAGTGGTCCAAAGAGTGGCTATGGTTTTCTGGGTTCTTTTGGTGTGCGGTTTATAGACTACCTGGCAACATACAGTGCAGACATATAGGCCTGGCTTTCCATGTCACCCCAAAGAAAATAGCTCAACGGTGTCTAATCACATGATCTTGGTGCCCAGTTAAGATAGCCATTTCTTGCAATACCTCGTCTAGGAAATTTTTCTCTCAATATTCTTTCTTTCATCCTGTTGGAATCACATATCCTCTAGATTAATATTATTCAATTCAGCCTACAACAATCCATTTATACCTAATAAAAGTACGCACTACGACTATAAATTGCACTTCTTTCATATTCCACTGAAGCAGTTGCTTCAACGACGACTATGTAAATCGTAATTTTCTAAAAACCTTTTTCCAAGGACGCTCATTTTCATAAAATAATTCAACAATTTTAACGCATTTTTGTATTGTGCACGACTCCATTTTTATAAATGTCATACATTACACCTTTGAAATGACACTAGACTCAGGCAAATTCACAACGCCATCTGTGATTTATTCAACAATTTAAAAAACGGCTCAATTTAAAAAATCCGTTATGTCCAAAGCTGGATATCATGAAGAACAGATGAATATTTAAAAGAAGCGGTATGGAGACTTTTTGATTTGAACAGTTTATTGGACAAAACGCAATTGTTTCGAAAGTGAAAATGTGCTAATACTTACTCGATTTGCCGTTCCAGAAAGTCGACACCTATGGTCTTCTTGTAGTCCTTGGTGAAAGTACCTTTGCAGTACCGCTGGATCATGCTGGACTTGCCGACGCCGCCATTGCCTACGATGACTACCTGAGTACAGAAGAAACGGTCAATATGTTGCTTGGACAATCCGTTCCAGCTGAAGAAGGATCCTCCTTTTTTCGATTCTTACCTTAAGTGCTACTTCTAGATCTTCTTCGCGCATGTCAATAGCGGTGCCCTAAAAGGGCACCAGAACTCATCGCCCTACCTCTTGCACCACCCGTGTTCTGTCCATCGGGACCCTGAAAGAAAATAAAAGATCTACTGTGGCATATATTCATACAATCCTGGTCAAAATTATAGTAAAATATATTTATTCTCGACGCGCGTTTCGCTCACCATATTAGCACCATCAGGAGAAAATTGAGAGATTGTAAAGTAAATCATCTACCGTGATTTGGTCTTTAGTGGTAAATTTCGTCGAGTTTACACAGAAGCTTCCAATAGATTTTTTTTTAATATTTTTAAAGTTTTATTTACAACTGTATAACTTTAAACAATTGACGTTCACACAGTTTTTATCACTTGTCACAATTTGTGGAAAAAAATTTTATATTTTCTGTTTGGTAAGCAAAATCCTGCAAGTGGTTTTTCGCCTTTCAATGCCCCTTTCCTTTAATTCAGATGGAAATAATTTTCCTTCTTTCTGGATCTTTCCCAATGCATGTAGACGTTCGGAAATGTTTGATTGGATCAATGCTTCTGCCAATTGTATGAGTTGAGTCTTCATCCAATAATGCTTGCAAATCTGCATTTTCAAACTTTTTCGGCTGCTCTGGACGCTCCTTGTCTTTTACATCGAAATCACCAGTTTTAAAAAAGCGTTTAAACCATGTTTTAGATGATTTAGAAGGATATGTTTTAGATGAACATCGGTTAAAATAAGTTTCCCATAAACTTCAACCAACAATCGATAACTTTCAGCAGCCTATCTCTGTTTCTGCTACAGTGCGGTTTAAGATATATCGATGACCGAATGGTTGCAATAAACTGTTAACAACCCCTATCGTAACGAAACCTGGCAAAGAAGCAAGAGGTAAACGGGGCCGGGCATAATAAAATAACAGATAAAAAGATAAAATTAATTTTATATCTGGTTTAGTAGTTTCGAAATATTTTAGTTTAGTTCGCATTCTTTTCTTAAACAGTGCAGTTCTATAATTTCGATTGTACTTTTATTATTCCAAATGTGCTGAAAATGTAGCGTTCTTGGCAAGATAATGATCATTATGCCTCCGGTAGTACTAATTTTAAAAGAAAGCCTTTATCGTCTGATGCTAAGCAAAATGTTAAAAGTGTGTATGTTTCTTTATTGAAAAGGGGGCTTAATGTAAATGCAGATGCAGCAGAAACGTCTTCATTAACGAAAACGGCGTTGTCTAGAGTTAAAGATGTTGCGACGAAGCCAATTAAAGCCAAAAATTTATTTAATTTTTAATTATGCTATGTATGTTATGTATGCTAGGTATGCTATGTATGCTATGTATGCTATGTATGAAGTAAACTGTGCCTGCATTGCATTCATTGCAACAGCGACTAAGGAAAGATGAAACCAACATTATTTGCAGCAGAATTAGCCTCCGGAAAATATCTCTAATGAGGTTTGCATATCAGACCATTAATAAGAGACAAATATACAAGACGAATATATGAAATCATAATGATTGCGACGCTGGAGGTTTAACAACTTAAACTCTATAAAAAAATATAGATTAGAAAATATACCTATTATCTACCTTGATGAAACATGGTTCGATACACATGAGGTGCCAGCAAAAGGATGGGTAGATACATCAAGACAATGCCAAACCAAAGCCCCAGCAAACAAGGGAAAAATAATTATAATTTTACATGCTAGTTCCGAGGATGGGTTCCAAATTGTTCACGGTTGTCCTCCAAAAATATTAAACATTCATCTTTGGACTACCATGACGACACCACAGGAGAGCTTTTTGACGATTGGTTTATAAATAGCCTTTTGCAGAATGTGCCTAAGGAAAGCGTAATTGTAATGGACAATACTTTTTAGTTCTTCTAGTTATCATAACCGCCAAAAAATACAGTTCCTAATGCAAATAACACTAAATTGGAAATTCAGAACTATATATTACTATTACTATTACTTTTTTTTACTATATAACTATTAAAGACATTTAATATTAAAAAGCAATACGGATGTGATACTATTGCTGTCGATATAGGACATACGGTTTTACGCCTTCTCCCGTATTACTGTATTTTTAATCCAGTTGAGCATATGTGGCATCAGGTAAAAATCCAATGTTAGAGCAAAAAAGGCTTATCCGACTCTAAGTGCAAGTGCTGCAACATTAATTAGGAAGGTTGTAGACAGTATTCCCAAAGAAAGTTACCATGCTATTAAAATAGCAGATTCCTATGTATCATTTACTAATAATAAAGAACTACTTATTATTAATGTAGATCAAAGTGATAGTGAGAGTGAAACCGAATTAAATGTATAATTAAATTTAAGTTAAAAATTTTATTGCACTGATAGATAAATTTATTTATTAATTTTTATTGTACTAATAAATTCAAAATACACAAACCAATAAACAATGTTTTAGTCATACATAATAATAATAATATTTTAACAATATTTTATTTTTTCCAAAATGATTCAGAAGTTCAATCACTCTGACTCTGGCTCCTTTCAAGAAACTAGGAATATTTTTATTGAAATTTATTCGGGCAATTAACATTTTGCCGAAAGGCAACGAAATATCTTAATTTTTTTCTTTATTTGGGTTTTTCGCCACGATCTAAAACTCATAAAATATCAAAAATATCTGTTCTTATGTAAATAAAAAATCATTGATATTTTTTGAGTTTTAGATCGTGGCGAAAAACCCAAATAAAGGGAAAAAATATATGAACACACCACAATCATTCAGACATTACTGAAATATCTTGAACCGGACTATACATAATTCGACATATTCCAAGCTATGAAAATATTTTTTTGCACAGTAACAATTAATAATGAACTGACTTTTGATGGTATATTTTTACCATGTTAAGAAATTGATATTTTTATTATTGATTGATTCGTCCGTTACTTTGTGATACTTCATTTTTTAAATCGAATAAAACAATTTTATACTTCGTTATCTATCACTTTTATTTTTAATAGCTGTAGCTATAAAACCTCAGTTTTAAAGTAGTGTTTGAGAATGTAAAATCGTTTTACGAAACTCTAGTCAGACACTTTTTTAAAAATAAAAGTGATAGATAACAAAGTATAAAATTGTTTTATTCGATTTGATGTGTTTATTTCTCTAGTAGAAATAAAAAAAAAAAACCACCCAGAAATCGAAACTAAACCCTGGGAATCCGTCGTGCAGACAGTCCCTAACGATAATTAACAGCTGTTCTTCTTCGACCAATTCTTTTATCTTCATCTGTGCACGGACGCTGAACGTTAATTATTAATATTCAACGTTTTTAATCGCGGTAGATCGACTCGGGTTTTGCATTTTCGCGATTTTAATGAAGAAATTCTAATGGAAAGACTTCGGCATGTGTAATTACCGTTATTTTTTCGCCATATTCCCTAATAGAATGGTACAGAATTACGGCAATGAAATTAAGGACTTCATCGTGAGCCTTAATTCAAGGCCAACTAGATGATATAAATGTTTTTTTCTTCTTTATTTTTATATTGAGACGAAATTGGAAATTTTAGTATATTAGGCATGTCAGGCAAGGTATAAGTTGTCAGGTTCCAACTTTATCTATCTAACTTTCCTTTTATTTGTTTAATTTCTTCTTGGTTTTAAGCTAATTCAGATTTATTGCGATTTTTCTGAAAACCGATAGCAAATTCAAAAAAATACTCATCCTTTAAATAATTTAAACAATATATTATTATTAGGTGCGTATAGACCCGGTTGGATCACGCAAAGCATTCTGACTCATTTTCGAGTGTTCTTTCTGATCTTCCACACCTCTCTCATCCTTTCTCCGTGGATTCTCTTTCTCTCTTCCGTCCACTTTGTTCTCGATCTCCTCAAAACTTCGCTCTCCGATGCAACGTTCCACATATGTATTTTGTTTCTGTACGTTCTTCTATCCTTAATCTCTGTCGGACCCATTTGTTCCTTTTCCAGATCAGCTCGGACTTGTGTGATCCATGGTACTGTTGACTTGACTCCTTGTATGTATGTAAGAATTTTGTTGGCGAGTCTTGTCGGTGGGAGTCTACTGATATGTCCATAGAATTTCAACCTTCTTGTTCTTATGTCCGCCGCTACGTTAGACACAGAATGTAGTCTGTATCCTTCCTCTGTCAGTTTTGGTCCAAGATTTTTCCTCATAATTTTGCGTTCTTCTTTTAGTATGTTTTCTATGCCGCTTTTTGTAAGAAGTGTATGTGTCTCGCTTGCATATAGTACCTCTGGTTTGATTACTGTGTTGTAGTGTTTTATTCTTGCATGTCTGGATAGGCATTTCTTATTGTAGATATTGTGTGTCTTGCCATATGCCCTCTTCATCTTCTGTAATCGAGTCTTCTGTGCTATCTTCTGTCCTCCTGTGGGTTCGATGATCTCGCCCAGGTATTTGAAGTGAGTGACCCTATTTATTTTGCCGTATTTGGTGTTCAAATTTTGGACATCTAATTTTGAGCAGAAGAATTCAGTTTTTTGAAAGGAGATTTGTAGGCCAACTTTCTCTGCACATTCCTGAGGACTTCGATCTATTTGGTTGCCCTTTTTTCATTGTTTGCGAGTATGGCTAGGTCGTCTGCGAAGGCCAGGCCTGATATTTCTATGTTGTTTTTGGATCGTTCGAGTCGTATTGGTTTCCAGTGTCCTTGATTTTTCAGTTCTTTTTCCCATTCCCTTATGACTTTGTCTAGGACCAGGTTTAAGAGGAGTGGGGATAAGCCATCTCCTTGGCGTACTCCAGTTTTAATCAGGAAGGGTTCGGAAATTTCTCCCATAAATTTTACTTTAGCGGTTGTGTCAGTCAGTGTCTGCTTGATCAATCGTAGTGTTTTGGGGTCGAGTCCTTGTTCTTCTAGGATGTTGAACAAAAATTTTCGGTCGATGCAGTCGTATGCTTTCTTGAAGTCCACGAACGTACAGATGATTGGGACGTTCCTGATAGCTTTACATTTCAGTATAGTTTTTAGGTTAAATATTTGTTCAGTGCATGAGCGACCAGGGCGAAAGCCTGCCTGGTACTCACCAATTTTGTGTTCTAATTGTTCTTGTGTTCTCTGGAGAAAGAATGCTGAGAGGATTTTGTAAGTGACTTGTAGTAAGGAGATTCCTTTGTAGTTGTTCACATCTGTTCTGTCTCCCTTCTTGTGCAGCGGGTGGATAAGAGCACATTTCCATTCGTCTCGTAATTTTTCTGTTTGCCAAATGTTCGTGATAATTTGCGTAATTTCCTTCAGTGAATTTGGTGGGAGGTTTTTCAATTGTTCCGCGGTGATACCATCTTCACCGGATGACCTGTTATTCTTTAGTTTGCGTATGTGCCTTTGGATTTTTTCCTGCTGTGGTGGTGGTGATTCTGAGTGGGTATGGATACAATTTTCCTTGGGGAATCGTGTATAGCGTTCAGGGCAATTGTGGAGATCAGAGAAATAGTGTGCCAGCTCCTGACAATTCTCCTGATTGGTTAGCGCTAATCTCCCATTCCGCTTTCTGAAGCAAAGATTTTGTGGTGTGTATCCACGGATTTCTCTTGCAAAAGTCCTATAAAAGTCTCTCGTGTTATAATTGCGGAAATTCTCCTCAATAGAGTCTAGTTGTTCCTTCACGTACTTCCTCTTAGTTTACCTGATAACCTTTGCGGTCTGTTTTCTAGTCACGTCAAAAAGCTGTTGACTTTATAGAGATTTTTTAGTGTTGTCCTGAAATGCTCATTTGCGTCGCTGCAATGCATTTTTCGCATTCCGAGTCCCACCAAGGTTGTTTTGTGTTCTTTTTCAATGGGATCAGTTCTTGTTCTTTTTGTGTAATTTTTTTGTGGAATTTTTTCCATGTATCTGCCTCTTCCTTTTCCCATTCCTCTGTTAGGTTGGATTCCTTAATCGTTTTTGTGTCGAATTTCTGTAGATGTGCTTTCTTGTGGTGAATTCTCCTTGGGGTGAACTTGACTTTTGAACTTGAACTTGATTCGTGTTGGCATAGTTCGATGAGTCTTGTGCCGTTCTTGTAGGTAAATTTGTGACCGGGGAATTTACCTACTGTTTTCTGATGGATTTCTTCTCTACCGATTTGTGCATTTAAGTCGCCCAGTAAAATTTTGACGTCATCCTTTGGGACCTTTGCTATTACCTTCTCTAGTATTGCCCAGAATTTTTCTGTAGACTTGGGAGTTTTCTTGTTGTTTACGTTTGTGGGGGCATATATATATATATATATATATATATATATATATATATATATATATATATATATATATATATATATATATATATATATATATATATATATATATATATATATATATATATATATATATATATATATATATATATATATATATATATATATATATATATATATATATATATATATATATATATATATATATATATATATATATATATCTATATATATATATATATATATATATATATATATATATATATATATATATATATATATATATATATATATATATATAGGGTTTCTCTGTGTAGGCGTTCGTTAGATGTTTTTGTAGTTAGAAAAAACTTAAAACTCTGAATTTTTGGACTTTTGGAGTTTTGGACTTTGCGTGTGTGTTGAATTTACAGGAACAAATTGTTTGTATTATCTAGTGGACAACAGAGGGTTCGTGTGCCTGCTGTGTGTTAGAACGTCTACCATGCCGCGCAGGCATTCCACATATAACAGATACAGTCCGCACAACGCAAATTTGTATTGATGTGGACCCAGCTCTTTCATTTCAAAATATTTTCAAGATCATAGCACTTCCGGTTATCCCGGTAGACGCCAGTAATTGGGATTTCTGAGAAAATTTCATGATTAGTTCCACCAGGTTTCCCTATGACTATTTTGAACTGTTATCTTAAATATCTTTATTCTTTTGCAAATTTTGAAAAACGTAATCTTATTTTCAACTTTGCTCCTTTTACCCATTTTCGACTGGTGCTAAGCGCTTCTGGGGTGATATGATACTTTCGAAATCCAGATTGACAATTCATTTATCGCATGAAGGGTCTCCAAAGTTTGATGACCAATTACATTATTAAGTTAAAAAAGATCGTTCTTTCAAATGTGTCACTCTGTATATTATTGGATGGTCGGATGAAGAATTTTATTGTGCATCGATTCAGTAAAACTTTCCCTATACATATTTCCAACGGTTTTCTTGTTAATCCATATTTTCTATTTCAATGTGATTTTTGGTGGAAACCGATACATCGCCATCGTTTCTTTTTCGAAACAAAATTAACATTACCGAAACGGCAGAAATTCACTTTAATTAGAACATGAAAACATAACAACATTTAGAACGTAATAACAAATGAAAAATATACAAAAATTCGAACATAATTATAAGCGCCATTTTAATTCAAACACTGGATAAGTCTGTCATATACTCCTCGTGAAATAGACCTCCGAATTTCACCTGAACTTAGATTAGTGAACGCATCGTGAACAAGGTACAATAATTCCTCTCTAGTTTGTACAGGTCTAGAGTACACTAGTTCCTTTATACTAATCTAATCTAGTCTCTGTGTGATGCTCGAATATCAAGGTCAACTGCTGGTGTACAGCTATAGTGAAATGTGCTAGAGCACCATCCAGCTGATACAACTCTTTGCGTTGTCACGTGGAGGTAGAACACTTAGGAAATCACTAACAAACCCTCTGAGTATCGCTAGATATTTAGCCCTCCGAATTTCACCTGAACTTAGATTAGTGAACGCATCGTGAACAAGGTACAATAATTCCTCTCTAGTTTGTACAGGTCTAGATTACACTAGTTCCTTTATACTAATCTAATCTAGTCTCTGTGTGATGCTCGAATATCAAGGTCAACTGCTGGTGTACAGCTATAGTGAAATGTGCTAGAGCACCATCCAGCTGATACAACTCTTTGCGTTGTCACGTGGAGGTAGAACACTTAGGAAATCACTAACAAACCCTCTGAGTATCGCTAGATATTTAGCCCTCCGAATTTCACCTGAACTTAGATTAGTGAACGCATCGTGAACAAGGTACAATAATTCCTCTCTAGTTTGTACAGGTCTAGAGTACACTAGTTCCTTTATACTAATCTAATCTAGTCTCTGTGTGATGCTCGAATATCAAGGTCAACTGCTGGTGTACAGCTATAGTGAAATATGCTAGAGCACCATCCAGCTGATACAACTCTTTGCGTTGTCACGTGGAGGTAGAACACTTAGGAAATCACTAACAAACCCTCTGATTATCGCTAGATATTTAGCCCTATTCAAATTTTCATCGTATACTTGATATGCCACTCTATTGTCCGTAATTAAACAAAAAAACATTAAAACCAAAGTGGTTCTGGTGATTGTGTTCCCTTATCACATGTTAATAGTCTTGTGTCCAGTAGTGATTGTGCCCAGTATTTTGGCGATTTACAATTCCTTGCCTGCTGACTTTTGATTCATGAGTCCACATTATTTTATGAAGAAATCTCGGTCATTTTTATACACATGAAGCCGCAAAAGTCGACTCGTCTTGCCTCATCACCAAGACGTTATCGGTGCACAATTATCTCAGAAAAGGGATGCATTTTATGCTTTCGTAATATTCTGTGGATTGATGCTTTTGATATACCCAAATCGATCACTGATGCTGGAGTTGAACTTCGTGCATAAGCTCGAAAATAAGGCAATACATTGACCTCATTATCTTCATTATCTATTACGGACTTTAGGTGACTTCGTGTTGCCCTTACACTCCCAGTTGCCAAAAACCAAGCATCGATTCTTGCGAATTTTCTGGAAGTCATTGTTGGTAGGTCCAGATATCGTTCGATAAATCATATGTATGTTCGTTTGACAATTTCTTCACATTCACCATGCGTATAAAACATATACATACATACATATTATCCATTATAAACTGTACTTGAAAAAACTGACAAAATCACTTAAACTGTAACTATATACCTCATGAATTTGTGAGCTGATACTGCTTTGATATAATATCAACATCGTATCCATTCATGTCAAAATCAAGGCTTACTAGATAAGAGAGAAGAGAGATAGAGAATTTTAGTAGTTTAGGTCGCATCGATATCGAGATCATTTAGCGACCATAAAATCAAATTATGAGTCTATTACTCATGGAAAAGATAAGGATTAGATATATATATATATATATATATATATATATATATATATATATATATATATATATATATATATATATATATATATATATATATATATATAAGCTAACTACGTACAAAGTGTAAAAACATAAAATATATAAGTATAAATGTATAAAGTGTAAATGTAAAATGAGTCGTAGGTTACTATATCACAGATGGGTTGCATCACGAGTAGGAGAATCACAGATGATTATGTCAGAATTGTTGTTATCACAGGAAATTGACTAGTTTGCTCACACTTTGCTACAATCATTGGAGTGACAGCGAAGCGCTTGAAATGGCTATATCTTGGTAAAATAATTTATTTCTTTTAGGTAAGCAAATGTGTTACACATGTTGGCAGAGCTAAGATTTTTGGTTTGGATCTTGACTTAAGCCGAAGAAAGATCTGAGAGGAGATAAGACCGTGCAGTCACTCAGAATGTGTTTGATTGTTAGAGGATCATTGCAATATTCGCAGAGTGGAGGGCTTTCTCGTTTAAGCAGGAATTCATGAGAAAAACTGCAGTGGCCTATCATGAGTATTATCCATTTAACTGTGGCTTTTCTATCCCGCAGTAGCTCTGGAGGAGATTGAGAGAATGAAGGTTTAAGGACTCTCAGTTTGTTTGGTCTCTCAGGATCATCCCAATATGACTGCATTGAGATTTGTGCAAAAGTTTTTGCAAAAGAGAGATGGTCTTTTGGGTGGATGCTGCGCATGTATGGTAGTCCGTGCTCTATTGAGCGCTTTGCGAGCTGGTCAGCTTACTCATTACCTTTGATGCCCTTATGACCAGGGCACCAAACGAAAATAATAGAAGAATCCTGAGAGATGATGTCTTCTACAAGATCTGTAATTTGTGCAATAACTGGATGAGAAATGAAGCGATTTTGAATCATGAGCAGAGCATTTTTGGAATCAGAAAATACAATCCAGGAATTTTCAGGGTTTAATCTGATATATGAGAGACATTTTTCTATTGTCACTAATTCAGCAGTAAGTATACTGGTTGAAGTCGGCAGTTTGAATCCTTAAGAGGTTCTATTGTGTACAAAACCGCAGCCAACTCCTTGGTCCATCTTAGATCCGTCTGTAAAAATTGATTGGCATGGGGAATGAGTATCGAGTAAGGTATTTATAATGGATTTATATATGGAGGAACTAGTGGATTCTTTATCATATTTTAATAGAGAGAAGTCTACCTGAATTGGATGAAGCAACCAACGAGGCGAAGAAATAGGACGGATTGGAATAGGGACATGCAGTTGTATATTTGACTCGATTAATAATTGTTGAAACAGGATTCTGTGGTCGTGGGCCAAATTGTGAGTAGATGGAAAATGATAGGGGGGTGGGGGGATGGAAAAATGACTGATAGCCAGGGATGAATGGTCTTTGCCAGAGATATGTACCATATTTTAAGAGAAGGAATTTTCTTCTGGTGGAGAAGAGCTCTAAACTCGTAATACAATGTAGGCTGGGGATTGGACTAGTAGGGAATGCTTCAGTTATGAGTCTTAAGGGCGTGTTCTGTATGACATATAGAGAGCGCAAGTAAGATTTAGGAGCCGTTGCGAAGATTATGCAGCCATACTCTAACTTGGATCTAATTATAGCCTTGTATAGTTTAAGTAAACAGTGGTGATCCGAACCCCAAGTATTGTTTGAGAGCATCTTAAGTATTCCCATGTCCCGAGCACATTTAGCTTTCAAATAGTGAATGTGGTCTTTCCAAGATAGTCTATAATCAAATGTGAGACCGAAGAACTTGTGACACGAAACTGTGGGGATAATATTATTTGATAGAGTGATGGCGTGTAAGCGAGGACAATTGCGTCTTCTGCACAAATGAACACCTGTTGATTTTTCAGAAGAGAGCAAGAGACCTATGGAATTGGACCATTTTCTCAGAGAAATTAGATTTGACTGAATGATTCTTTCGCAGACTCTTGAATTGGGGGAAGAATAGTATAGCAGGAGATCATCGGCATAAAGTCTGTGCGAGATCGCAGGGCTGAGATATCTTTGGTTATTATTCATTGCTATATTAAAAAGAGTGCGGCTCAGTACTGAAGCTTGAGGGACACCATTTAGTAGTGGGAATTGATCAGACATATGTCCGTCAATCCTGACTGCAAAGAATCTATCAGCGAGGAAATTACTAGATAAGATTTTTGGAGTTTAATCGACTTTTGATAAAAAATACATATGAATTAACAAGAAAACCGTTGGAAATAGGAATAGGGAAAGTCATAGCGAATCGATGTAGAATTAAATTCTGCATCCGACCATTCAATAATATACAGAGTGACACATTTGAAAGAACGAACTTTTTCAACTTTAATAATTATGTAATTGTTTATCAAATTTTGGACACCCTGTATGCGATAAATTAATTGTCAATGTGGATTTCCAAAGAATAATTCTTGTGCGTCCGTCAAGATCATTATAATCAAGATATTTAGGAAACAGTTCAAAACAGTCGAGGGAAACCTGATGGAAACATCATGATTTTTTTCAAGAATCCAAAAATTAAATAATATACCGGGTGTTCAATTTAAAATAAGGAAGTTACTGGCGATTTCCGCAATAACAGGAAGTGACATGACCTTGAAAATAATTTTAAATGAAAGAGGATCTTAAATAATCTTGAAGTTCATCACATATTTTGATATTTGATTAGAAAGCAATTATTATAGAGTAACAAAACTTATTGTTATAGTAAACAAAACGCCATAAATATCCAGTTTTTTTAGTGAGACAGTTTAAGTACAAACATTTATAAAGAAAAAGTTACTATGATCATTTAATTAAATGTTCAATATCTCTGCCATTTTGTGCAATACACATTCTAAGTCTATGTTTAAAAAAAATATTTATAAACATTCTTATTATTCTAATTTGCATGTCCTCTATTATGATGGGTGGTATTTGATAAACTTGTTCTTAAATAAAACCCCATAAGAAAAAATCTAGTTTTGTTAAATCTGGGGATCTGGCTGGCCATGGTGCAGGACCTCCCAAATCAATTCATTTATTTTCATAAATCGTGCATAAATCGTGTCCAAATATTGTCTCACGTTCCTGCTATAATGTGGAGGAGCGCCGTCTTGCTGTAACCACATTGGTCTCGCTAAAGTTAAAGGAAATTCTTCAATCCATTCTTCAAAATTATCACTATTAATCATTCCATCATAAAGAAAAAGTATAATTTCTCAGACAATTAACTAATTATAATAATCAACTAAACAACCAACATATTTACCAAACGTACGGAATAAGACGCCGCTATCTCAGAAGAAATTAACATTTTTAGATGATTGAGAATCATTAATGCAAGCACGCCTTACTTTATATTCGACAGGCATACGGTTGTTTCAAAAGTTGACTTTACGAGACGAAAGCGCGACGTTTATATTTCACGGTTTGCCTTATGGAGATGCGGCTGTTGCTTTCTAGTTTCTTGTTTATAATGATAATGAGGAATTTTTTTAACGGGGTTTTATCAGATGGCTTCGGAGAATGTCGAGAGAAAGAAAAAGATAGGTGTTTAAAATTATATTAAAATTCTTTTTTTTTACATTAGTTAAAACACTAGGGTAGTTGAAAAGTTCGCGGAGCGCCACTCATAGAGCGGTAAAAACTATATAGTCTATTACCTTTTTAAGTTTCCTCATTTCTCATGGACATATGTGAAGTTTCAAGTTGATCTGCTAATTCATTCGAACAGAAAAAACAGCTTAAAGTAAACGTATCAGTGTTATTTTTTATAATGGACAATATTGAAAATATTGTGCATAATATTCAAACCAGTAACACAAGAACAGGATAGTATTACTCAAACCTTTTGGATCAAATGGACCTGGTTCTTTCAATAGCCAAATTGAAGGAGCTACACTACAAATTGTTGGAGCATTCACCATATTCAGCAAATTTGACTCTCTCTGACTTTCATCTATTCCCAAACCTCAAAAAAGGCCTATTTGGCAAGCGTGTTTCATCAAATGAAGAAGTTATGTCGTAGCTCCACAAACATCGTTCGCTCCGCGAATTTTTCCATTAGCCTGGTGTATTGGGAAACGAATAAGTGCAACACTCAGTGTTTCTATTTGAATGAAGCTGATAATATATACTGTATAGCATTTGACAAAAAAACTGATTTACTTTTTGTTTGTTTATCTTAGTGTAATTAACAATTTCAATTTTTACTCGTATATTGTAAATTACATTAAAATATAACTACGATTTTATTCGATTTTCACTGAATTATATTAATATGCTATGTTTCGCACAGTGGCTTTAAAAACAAATATCAAAACACAAACAATCCAATATACATTGTGGTCCAAAGAATTGTTAAGCA
Source organism: Cosmopolites sordidus (assembly GCA_031761425.1). Classification (NCBI taxonomy): domain Eukaryota; kingdom Metazoa; phylum Arthropoda; class Insecta; order Coleoptera; family Curculionidae; genus Cosmopolites; species Cosmopolites sordidus. The sequence continues at coordinate 162,109 of JARFXV010001063.1, read as the reverse complement.
CTTTCAGTCTCTCTTTGCTCGTTGTTCATGCGCTTGTTCCACAATGATGCCAGTGAGTTACTACACTTTTTTCAGTATTTTTGAAATTTGGTCACTATTGTCATTATTTCAGAGCTCAGAATGACAAGGAGGTTTCTGTCAGCTGGTTACAGCGCGTATTGCAAGTATGAAGAGTACATGCAAGAGCAGCACGATGAAGAGGCGACACGAGCCAGAAAACAGGCCGAGGATGTAGAGCCGCCGCCAATCAACTATTGGACAGCTACTTCGAATTGAATCTCGAAAAGAAACTCAAAGAGAGACAGAAGGCAGAGAAAGAGAACAGGAGAAAGCCGCCGATCAACTATTGGAAGACTCAACCAAAAAGCTTGAAAATGCATTGAAGAAGAACGATATGACAGCGGCTAAGATGGCTCAAGGAATGCCAGCAGGGGCGAAGGCTATGAGAGAGAGGGCTGAGAAGTACTATAAGAAAAGTGCGCCACTGCAGAAGAAAGTAAAGAGAAAATCAACAACTTTACTTCAGAAGTTATTTCAAAACCACACCAGCAAGAGAAGAAAGGGCCCCGAAGACTATATATATATATATATATATATATATATATATATATATATATATATATATATATGTACCTTGCTACCTTGTGGGCATATGATTATAATAGACTAGACATTGTCCTAATTAGTAAAAAGACGAAAAGAGCTTTTATAATTGACATCGCAGTGCCGCTCTCTCATAATATCAGGAAAACGGAGTTGGGGAAAACCACAAAGTATGAAAACCAGGGGAAACTGCATCAGGTAGAGATAGTGCCTTTTGTTATATCCACCGAAGGCCTAATAAGTAAGACCTTTTCAAAAAACTTAAAGAACCTTGGCAACCTAAAATCGATTGCCATAGTAGGACAATGTGCAGTACTCTTGCAGACATGCCACATTGTTCGTAAAATCTTATGCTAAGTGAGAGGATCTGCACTGGCTTCTCATTTTGGTATTGTAATATCAACTAGCTTAGGCTGAGATGCTGAGTTCAGAACGAGAATAATAATAATTATAATCTCGTCTAATAACCCAGCGAAATACAGGTCAATTACCTACCTTCAAACGATATATGAACTACTAATATCATGTTTCACAGTGCTACTCACAGGACATATAAACAAACATGATATACTAAATGAAGAACAAAAGGGCTGTCGAAAGGAAATGCAGGGATAAAGAACAACGTATTATAGATTCAGTTATATTGAAATACGATCGGAAGAAGAATCGAAATTTATCATGCTGCTATATTGATTATCAGAAGGCCTTCGACTCGATTCCACACTCTTGGCTAATTAGGATTCTAACACTATACAAAATTCACCCAGCTTTAATAAACACCCTTCAACAACTGATAAAAGTGTGGTGCACAACTATTCATTTATCGCAAAATGGAAGTACCACCAAGACTAAGGAAACCAGGGTGACAAGCGCCATATTTCAGAAGGACTCGCTGAGCCCTCTATGGTTTTGCCTGGCACTGAATTCACTCTCTAATAGATAAATGCAGAATTATTAACACAGAGAGGATCTAAATTAGAGATGACCAGATTTGTCACTGCAGAACAAGAATATATAGAGCCAATGCAGGAGGGCGGATTATATAAATATATTGGAATACAACAGTCCAAGAGAGTTGAGCATACACTCATTAAGGAAACACTAACAAAGAATTCACGTCCAGACTTGAAAGGATATGCAAGTCTGACCTAGTAGCCAGTAGAAATATAGTAAAAGCTATAAACACTTTTGCTATACCAGCCTTGACATATTTGTTTGGAATTATATCTTGGTCAAACAGAGATATCGAAATTCTACAACGAATAATTAGAACTTACTTACAAAATATAAGAAACAACTCTCGCACAGTAGTAAAGAATGACTTATATTACCAAGAATTGAAGGAGGGGGAGGAATTGTAAATAGAGTGAAGAGAGTGAAGGTTTTATGTGTGCAATTTAGGATCAAGTTATGCACACTAAGAACTACCAAAAATATATCGTTAAGCATGCTATATATCATTAAGTATCAAATGACACATATAGGAAATGCCATGAAAAACCTGAGACTATCCATATATTGTAGGAGTATATGGCAGACTCTCCCAGACCAACTATCCTCACCGTCATCACCAGGTGGCCAGTATAGTCCACCAGGAGCTTGCAAGTCGTAATAGTCTTATAACAGAGTGAGTTCCCTATTGGGTACTAGATTCAGCCCCCCTCCGAAGCCCGCATCTGACTCCCTGTGATTTTTTATGGGGGTATCTTAAAAGTCAAGTGTACCGCAATCGCCCCGCTACTGTGGAAGTGTGGAAATCGAAGCCATAACTGTAGGTACTCGCAGCCGCCTTATTGCAAATTTTAGAGGTCAGGTTCAGTAGTGCCAGGATAAAAATGGAGCACTTTTAGATAATGTAATCTTCAGAACATGAACTTACAAGAATTTTTGAAAATCATACGAATACATTTGTTAATACATTGTCAACTTGTTTTTAATTTCATTTTAAAAACTTAACAACTTTTAGGACTATCCTGTTCATAAAAGAAATGATTCGACATATTCGAAACATCGGCAATGAACCGTTCAATGGTTATTTAAAAATACTACATGTAGAAAATAAACATAAAAAACTTTCATTGTTGGGATCTTTACATCAGAGCCCTATGTTAAATCATCATAGATCTATGTTAATAATATTTTGGATCGTGTTAATATGCTTATGATATCTGCATATCCTATTATCTGTTTTTCATTATTTACCACTGCTCAATTTATATTTATGTATGGTTTGCTGACAACTTTAACTCAACTAACAAAAAAAATTGAATTCATATCTGTACAACTTTTGTTATACCTATCTGAATTGCCAAAGTGATCCACAAAGAAGTGCTTGAAAAAACTGGCGAACAGATAAGGCTGTTTCTAATTAGTTACCTACTTCAGGTTGTGATGCTGGGAAGAGTTGACGGAGAAGTTAATCAGTAAGGAGAAAGAAAAAAGCCTGGTTGAAGAACATAGGGGACTGGACGAATATGAGCGTTGAAGATCTATTTTAAATATATATATATTTGCTAATGTTAGGGTCTAAGTCCTCCGTTGATGGAGACCGCATAAAACTAAACTTTGTATGAAGCAGCAAGCCTTCTTCAAACCTCTTTGTTCTCTATTTTCGACTTATTTAGGCGTTATCTAACTGGAACTCGAGGTACACTTACAGTAGGGTTATGTACAGTGGCGGCTCGTGAGGGAGGGCGTTGGGGCGCCGCTCCTCCAGCATTTATCACAGTAAACAATTTTTCAGAGCCAAACACCATATTTTATTTCCATTTCTTTTAACTCATTTTAAGATATTATTAAAAATTAAAATCACCAAGTGTAGAAGAACGTTTGTCGCAACATCACACCAAATCATGTCGATAAAAATTCCATCCTCTCGCCACAATTTTTACATTGTTGGTCGGACGTTTACGTCCAGCGACCGTACGTCACGTCATATTCTCTCGTCGTTGGCGGTATAGGTTTAGGCGGTATAGGCGGTATAGTTTAACTGCTTTCGAAAACATGCGACTTGGACGTAGATTATGGAGCGTATCGGTAAAATGCTGATTTTCTACGTGAAAATAATCAATCTTACAATAACAATAACCCGTTTTTGTCATAAAACTTTGATATTTTTTTGAACTTTTCGAACTTCTCATGAACTTTTTCGAATTTTCTCTATTGATTTGCAGTTACAATAAACTGTTTAAATGGTTTACTCTTCGCGAAACGGCAAGTATCTACTTATTTATTCCTTTATCTTATTCATTCCAATGCTCTTGTAAGTAGTAACAATACAGAATTTTAAGGTTTTCCTGGTTCACCTCCTATATAGGGTTTCAATAGCACGAACAGTAAAAAGGAGGAAGGGAAAAGCAAAAAAAAATCTTCAGCAGCATTATTTTCTTCTAGGCCCTCCCACTTTAAAAGCCGCCACTGGTTGTGTGAAAATTAACTTGACATATAAGTTGCGTAATACCTTCGAGAAATACTGAAGAAAAGACACAATCTGAATGAGCTGGCACAGAAAAATAAACCACCAGTATTTCCTCGAATGATAATACAGTTTTATATATAATATACTTAGAAAAACAAACCCTACAGGCAAAATATGTCGTGAAATATAAATAAATGATCAGCAAAATATTCATATTTTAAACATGGTGCCTTATTAACGCAGAAAAAGATCCCCAGCTGTTAAAAACATCTAATAACAACGCAAAACGATCTCATTATGCAGTTCTTGTTATTTTCTCGGTATACAACGACCCGGTAAATTTGCATAAAACGTTTTTTTACGAAAAAAAATGAAACAATGGTGCAGTTTGTCCCGACCGGGAAGATTTCAGCGTTGTCCTTGAGGAGGAGGGGGTCACCGACCCGTAAAGCACGGTGAAGAATAGCCTTAAATCAAATAAAATTACATTAAAAATGTTTTTTTCTCACTTGAGTTCGCGTAAATGCGTGTTTAACTACTGGGTTGAGTCAAAAACTAGCGGGACAAATTTGTTTTGTTAACAAGTTGAAATAGCTGACAATTTTTTTGCTTCTTTAAATTAATATGCTTATCTTGGTGCTTATTTTCATAAGTTATATAACCCAGATGTCGCTGCTATATTGACCAGTTGTCCTCTTAAAGACGTTAACATTTTTTGCTAATGATTTTTAGTCTTGTATATGTTTTCTGGTTAATTACCATTCAATAACGAATATCGACGACGTCATTTGAAAAGGTCGAAAATAAACATTTTTCCCATGTTTTAAAACATGATACTGGGGAAATCCATTTTTTTTATCAACGTCTAGGAGGACAATATAAGTTTAATAACGGTGCAGCATTCAAGTCTAGCTGGTTATTTAACAAAATATTCTAACTATTCAACTTATATTGCCTTCCTAGACGTTGACAAAAATGAATTTCCTCCCTATCATGTTCTATGGTATTATTAGGTCGATGGACACTTTAGGTAGTAATTATTTTTCTCGCTGTTAGTTTATCATAGTTCGTATTTGAAAAAGGCACTGTGTGTCGAAACAATTGTTATACATACAATTTTAAATAAAGCGGATATTTGTTGATATTAATTTTTGCTTATTTATTTAAAATTAATTTACATCAAGTATTGGCTACCTCAGTTAAGTTTAGGAGTTAATTTGTTTAAAAAATACTTTTACCAGGTGTGGCCATCAATAATTCTTTTTTTTTTTCTTAAAAAACACGTTTAATTTGGCAGAAAGGTAAAAAATGGTTTATTCAAAGTATACGCCATCGCTAGCTGCACATTTTTCCAATCTCTTTGAAAATTTGCGAATGCCCTCCTAGAAAAACCATACATCTTTTGAGGTGGTCCAGTCATTAAGCCATTCGACATCTCGGTACTTATTGAAGTGTTTTATGAAGAGTGTGTGAGACATCGTCGAAAACAAGAGGTAGCCGGAAGAGAGCAAGTCTAGTGAGTAGACGGGTGGACCCAGTCAAGTCCAGAAATGGTGTCTCTGATTGATTTCGCTATGTGTGATGCGTGTCAATCACTTTTGCGTGTCTTGTAGTTAATTCTGGTCGCTTTTTGATCAATGCATGGTTCAAATTGATCATTTTTTGACAGTAGAGAACTTAATTAACTGTTTGACCTGGTTTTCGAAGTTCTCGATACACAACATCCTTCGGATCCCACCAAATGCACAGCATTGTCTTCTTTCCAAAGCCATTCGGTCTTGCGGTCGATGTTGATGGTTGTCCTGGCTCAACTCATAATTTTCTGCGTTTTGGGTTCTCGAAATATATCCATTTTTCGTCTCCACTTGCAATCCGACTCAAAACGGTCTTTCCTTCACGCCGAGAAACCAAACTGCGCACACCGATTTCGTTTTTCCATCTGCCTCTCGTTCAGCTGATGTGGTACCCATTTTCTAACCCCACCTTCTGGATCTTTCCCATGGCATGCAGACGATTACAAATGGCTCGGCGATCAACAATTAACCTCTCCACCATTTGTTGTTGAGTTTGCCTATCGTCGTTTAGCATCTTCAATTTTTTTTCGGTTGGCTTGTGCGTTCTTTGTCTTCAATCAATCTTCTCTGTCGAAATCACCACTTTTGAATCGTCTAAACCAACGCCCACAAGCGTCTTGCGTCAGAGTGAGCCCACAAGCGTCTTGCGTAAGTTTCCATAAGTATACTTTCTGATTGAACAGGAAAAGCAGTACGAGCCGGAAATGCTCGTTTTTCTGACGAAACGATTCAAAATCGTTTAAACATCAGTGGCGTGTTGAAGGTACTGTATTAGCCACAAAATGACATAAGAGATTGGTTTCCCGCGCCATGTCTTAAAAAAATTAAAACCCCTATATACAGACGATGAGGAAATAAGCATTTTTCTTTGCTTGGTTTTTCGCAATCATCTCCAAATTTGATTCAGCGATAATTGAGACCCAATTAGTGAGGCAACATCTTTTCCACACTGCTAACTGAAAACACATATGTTTCTGATTTATAGTTACTGCATACCTTTGATAATTAAATACTGTCTCGTGGATCAAATCATCATCTTCTTTAATCATCACCTGTGTTCGGTGCTTCCGCACCTGGTGCATCTTCACGAGACGGTTTTTAAATCTAAATCCTCGTAACTTTCCTTACAAAATGGTACATTTATGATTTTATATTTCTCTTTAATTACATACGGAATTTTTTCTAGATAATTTATTATTGACTCGAGTCCACGAAACAGGTTTTTTTCTACATATGGTGGTAATTAATTTAAAAAATAACGCTTTATATCTGTTAATAACAAAAGTAAAACGTTATCGAGTCTTTCACTTTGATTTGGACTAAATTTTGGGTAATTTTTTTGGCGTGTTTAGCCGAGATTGACCTAAACTTATCTACATCTGGATCATCATCACCCTAAAGGTATAGGTCACTTTGATAAACTTTCTTCTTCGAGATGAATTCGGTGTCTTATTATTTTGGAATACGTATTTAACTATAGTTTTAATAATGGGTGGGGCAAGTGTGAGGCAATCATTGAAATTATTTACGACAATACAGCATTTTGTTTTCTATAATATAGGATGATTTTTTAGTGTCTCGTCCTTTTGGAACCACATCCCCTCCAGATTAATACCATTCAAATTTGCAATTAAATAATCCACGTAGTCGAATAACAACGTAACTTCCTGCAAACTCCAAATTTGATTCAGATGTAATTGAGAGTCAATTAGTTAGGCAACATCTTTCCCACACTGCTGACTGAAAAGACACATGTTTCTGATTTATAATTACTGCATATCTTTGATAATTAAATACCATCTTCTGGATCAAATCATCATGTTCTTTAATCATGACGGTGTTCGGTGCTTCCGCACTTGGTGCATCTTCGCCAGAGGGTCTTTTAAATCCTCTTAACTTTCTTTACAAAACGGGACATTTATTATTTTATATTTCTCTTTAATTACATACGCAATTTTTTCTAGATAATTTATTATTGACTCGAGTCCACGCAACAGGTTTTTTTACATATGGTGGTAATTAATTTAAAAAATAACGCTTTATATCTGTTAATAACATAAGTAAAACATTATCGAGTCTTTAACTTTGATTTGGACTAAATTATGGGTAATTTTTTTGGCGTGTTTAACCGAGATTGACCTAAACTTATCTACATCTGGATCATCATCACCCTAAAGGTATAGGTCACTTTGATAAACTTTTTTCTTCGAGATTTTTTTTTTTATTATTTCGTATATTAGCAATCAGAATTACAATATTCTATAAGCTAATGTGATGGCTTGAAGGCTAGACTTCCCTATATTGGCGTGATGAGCTGACTCCCCTAACGACGCGTCCCTATTATCCTTCTATCAGGTCTGTTGGCCAGTTTCTTTTTAGTCTTCTATTATTTGTTGGATTCAAAACAGGCTGTAGTAGGGTGTTAGGATGGCTTTCCAGTTTGTGGTGATATTTTATGCTGCTGCTCTTGATCACGTCCTTAACATAGGGTATTTGGAGATCTTCGTGAAGAGTGTGGTTTGATATGTACCAAGGTACGTCGGCAATCATTTGTAATATTTTGGGCTGACATCTTTGGATAATGGCTAAATTTGATTTACTGGTACATCCCCAAAGTTGTATCTCATAAGTCCAAATTGGCTTAATGATAGCCTTGTATAATAGAATTTTGTTATCTAAAGATAAGTTAGACTTTCTTCCGATAAGCCAGCTCAATTCTTTTACTTTTAGGTCAATTTGTTTTCTTTTTTTGACTATATGGATTTTCCACGTAAGTTTACTGTCCAAGTGTATACCTAAATATTTTGTATTCGTGAATGTTGGGATTTCTACGTTATTAAAATGTAAGTTAGGGCACTGCCCTTTCCTGAGAGTAAAGTTGACTTGCGCTGATTTTGTCTCATTTATTTTAATTTTCCACTTTCGAGTCCGGGTTTGAATTAGGTTCAGGTGGGTTTGTAGTTTGTTTGAGGCTTCGACTGGGTTTATATTTGATGAAACTTCTTCGAGATGAATTCGGTGTCTTATTATTTTGGAATATTTATTCAACTATAGTTTTAATAATGCGTGGGGCAAGTATGAGGCAATCATTTAAATTATTAATAACTTTAAAAGAAAAAAAAACCGGACAGAATTTTTGTTTTCTATAATATAGGGTGATTTTTTTTAGTGTCTCGTTCTGTTGGAGCCACATCTCCCCTAGATGAATACTAACAAAAGCTAACTTCCTGCGAATGGTGATGAATTGATAAGTTTAAATCTTCATTAATACTGGCAGCAACAGCCGCGATATATTTTTCGGAACGCACAGTTTTTGTTTTAATATCAAGCAGCCTCAAATACTTTCGTAATTTGTCGATAATTCGGCGAATATATCACGAAGTGCTCTATAAGTTTGGTGCAAGAACACTGACCTGGTAACACAGGCCTACGAAATAAAAAAAAAGCGTGTGTACATTTATGTACGCACGTAAGAAGTTATACTTCTTGGCGTAAATTATAAAAAAAAGTCTTGACAAATGGCGGAGGTTTCCTGATTTTAAAAAGAACATAATGCATTATGTGTTACATCGGCGCGCGCAACTTCGTCCCCCACTAAAAATACACTCTGATCTGTTTTCCCAAACGCGCGAAAAGAAGTATAACTTCAAAAATTTGGTGCCACCGAGGCTTAAACGTAATTTTAAAGTATAGTGTTTAGTAACACTCTACGTAACATTAAATTATTAAAAGCACGTACAGTTTTTAATCTACTCACATTTATAATATTTTCTTCTCAGTAGCCATTTAACTTATTTATTTTTGTTGTTTGTCCAATTAAAAAAGTTAGTAAATAAAACTTGGAAGATATCATCGTCAAAAAGATCGTATTTAAACAACCCGAACATTTTTTGTTACGTTTTACGTTTGTAGCGAGTTTACGGTGAAAAAGTTTCAAAAACCTATATCTGCATTTGTGCAAAGTGCGTATCTCACTAACTTTAACTTCAAATCAAAGACGTTGATAACCCATGGATTCCAAACGATATTTGCATAATGTGTAGTGCACATTTAAGTCAACGGAAAAATGTTAAAAGAAGTTAATAAAAGTTTGGCGTACCTTTGTAATCACTACAATGACTGTTATTTTTGCTTAGTCAAGGTACATGACATTAACCAAAAAAAATCCTATCCCGATCTGGTTTCTGTTAAAAGACCTGTTTCTCATTCAGACGACGTCCCTGTTCCAACTTTTCGTGGCCTGTTTGATCTTTCACATCTAGAATGCACTACATACGAAGATAGGCAAGTTTGTACTAGGAAACAAAGTGATCATTTTGCAGCTATGTCTTCAAAACCCCTACTTTTTATTCAAGACGCTTTAGGTGACCTTGTCAGAGACCTGAACCTTTCAAAAGAAAAATCAGAACTGTTGGCTTCCAGAAAATTATGTTGTTTTTTGTAATGATGTCGGTGGTCTTTTATCAAAAAAGATTTTTTTTTAAATACCAATTGAATGAATGGAGACTTTTTATAGGCAGTTCCAAGCTGAGATTGAAATGTGCTTTGCTACATAATGCCAATAAATATGGTGCGGTTCTCATTGTTAATTCCAATAAATTAAAGGAGGAGTATGAAACCAGATCTCTTGTATTGGCAAAACTCAAGTACCATGATTATAAGTGGGTCAACAAAGAGGCTGCATGAAATTTCCATGTTTTTTCTGTTTGTGAGATAGCTCAGCTAAAAGCGAGCATTGTATTAAAACTAAATGGCCTGAAAGAAAATACTTAACAGTTGGAAAACAAAATATCATAAATACAGCGTTAGTTATTACAGAAAATAATCTTACCTCCATTTAATGTGCAACTGGGACTAATGAAACAGTATGTGAAATCATTTGATAAAAATGGTTCCTGTTTTAATTATATATTTAGGAAATTTCCTGGCTTGGACAAAGAGAAACATTTTCGATGGACCGCAAATTAGGCTTTTGACGAACGATAACAATTTCGTGCATTCGTGCAATTGAAGATTATCACGAATTAGTGCAAACAAGCTTGGATGTAATATGAGAATCAAAGTTCATTACCTCTACAATCATTTGAACACATTTCCGGACAACCTGTGCTGTTGCAGTAAGGAACAAGGAGACCGATTTCATCAGGAAATATTTCTATTTCTCTGGTATTTCTATTCTATTTCTCTGATAAGTCTCAAGTTGGACTAGCTCCAGATACAGGTAGAAGAAGAGTGTGGGGACGATTTGGTAAACCAGAACGCTTGGTAATAGTTCATGGAGGTCCCAGACAGCATCGTGAGAGTATAATGCTTTTGGGTGGTCTCACTATTAATGGAGGAATCGATCTCGTTTACTTAAAACAATTTTTAAATGTAATGCAATACAATTTCTATGTATATTTGCACAAATAGTTGGTTTCCAATTTTGACTGATGCATGATAGTGCGCGCCCTCATACATGCATACCTTGAAGAACACGAAGTTGAGGTTTTACTGTGTCCTGCGCACTCACCAGATTGCAAGCCTATTGAACGTTTGTGGGACAGCTCACTGTTTTACTATCGCATACAAAGGAGAAGAATCCTATAAAGTGGCATCTAACTATTTGTATACCAGGGAGGGGCGGGGGGCTGGTGGGGTTTGAATGACAATGAGTTCCCAGCTAACTCCAGAAATGGTATTTCTGACATCTTTGATTGCACAAGAAAAGCAGAACGTGCAGTTAATGTTCTTTATTTGGCATAGTGAGACGTCATCTAACGCATCATTTTTAACAAATATCACAGCATCTCTTCATGTCGAGAACTTATAGAACGACCATCGAATATAAATAAATTATAGCGATAAAATTTCCCAAAATTTGGACTTTTGTTTGTTTTGATCACTTTATTAACTGCCATTCAGTATCGTGCTAGTTTTGAAACGTATTGAGCCGCACCCTGTATTTAAAGTGCACGAATAGAAATAGTTTTTTTAAAAATAGTCTCCGCTCATTACGGTACCGAGGATTTAAAATAGTTTCCGAAAGGTCAGATCGAAATTATTTTTGTTCATTGAATTACTAGATATGGTCCCCTGGAAATTCTAATCTGGAATATTCCAGATTGATCTGGAAGGCTGTTACCGTCTGTTAATGATGATTAATTTGATTGAAGACGATATTAGAGTTCGTCAGGTTTATGTTAGAATAATTTAAATAGAGAGTACTTCACTAAAAGTCTTTTTACAATCCTCATGGTTTAGATGTTTCATTATCGAAAAAGGATTGTCTAGTAAAAATGCCAGAATTTTAAAAAGAGGCACAATGATAATTACAAGTGTTAATCTGGTAATTTTTACTTTATCTTGAAGAACAATTAATGGAATTATGTTTTGAAAATAATTTCGGCTCGGCTTCGTCTAGTCGAGTTCCATTCTGGAGATCCAATTCTCGAGAACTCTTACATATATGGCGTGGAATATTTTTAATCGTGGCCTGAATGTTGGTTAATCGATTATGTTGGCTATAAGGCTAGTATCAGAGGGCTTTTGGGTGGCGCGACCTAGGAAGCGTCACTTAATTTTGACATTAATTTTGACATTAAAGCGGACACATTCCGTTTCTGTGTCCGCTTTCTGACACAATGTTTGACAGACTGATTAGAAAAACATAGCCTACTGAGTGACAGGAGATGCCAGCTTTTTAAACGCCTAAATTAAACTACCTTGATCATTGGGTCGTGCGTCTTAGGTCGCGACACCCAGGCCTCGTTTAACACCAGCCTAAATTTCCTCAAGCAATGCTCGCAAAGTTTGACAAACTGAATACGTATTTGATGATTCGTTCACTATTAACAGTAAAAAAAAAAACAAAACAGAGTCCAAATAGGTCACGGAATCTGCAACTAGAATCTGGCCCAATGGGTAGACGCGGTGAACCTGAGATGTGATAAATGTGGTCAAGAGTAAACGATTGCCCACTTTACCTTGGAATGCCTCGACGTATGCTTCAGAAGCAAGATATCCACAACCTTTACGATAAAGCACTGGAATGGCTATACAACTGCCAACTACGCCTGTGATATAAACCTATTGTATTTATATTTGTTGCGATTTCGTATGCTACAGCTTTTACTACATGGCAAGAAAGGTAATTTAAAGAGGAATCGTCCAGTGAAAACCCGAAATCGATATCTCTGACATGTCAAGAGATATTTCGATTTTTCTGAAAAAAATCAGTTAGTTTTAATTTTTACCGTAATATTAAGTTAAAAATTGGCCTTAATATTTAGGTCGCAATCGCAACCACAACAATTTTATTTAAAAAATAAAATTATCTATTCAGTATCAATCATCATAAATGTTCTAATCCTGACCTTGATAATATTTTCTAATTTAATTACATAAGCGGAAAAAATGCCTTTTCCCAATTGTTGCATTTTCTCTTTTGTGATGCTTAAATACTCCTTGACAGAATATTGAAATCAGTCATTTATAAATATACCTACTCTTTCTTTTAAACTAAATGAATGGATGAATGAAATTATGCGTTTTCGGGTTTCCAAATAAACGCATACAATCCTTAGGTACATTACACACAGAGTGTAAGAAGGGAACCATGGAAACAAACAAAAACAGTCAGTTTTGAAATGCATTACATTTTCAACATTGCATTTATTGATTATTAATAATTATTATAATAATATATAGCAATACCTTTTACGAAAAAAGACAACTTTCACAATTAGAAAAGACAACTTTTCAAGTTGTGAGCTCTGGGGAGTAGACAGATTGAGGCCCTGGAGTAAATCAACTAGATTCTCTTGAAAATGGCTTCAAAGTGGAATCCGAAACGTCGAGATTTTACAAATCTGAAACGTGGTTCTACCCGAGAACTTAGTAATTCTAATATTACTGACTGCGGAAGCCTTTTCGAACATGGAATCAAAAGGGGATTAATGTATGAAGAAGCTACAGCTACAGTTCACATGGATGACCTTGAAGTTAAAATCAACGTAGAACGGTAGGGTGACTCGATATCGCCTGTTCTTTTCTCAGCCTGCCTTGAAGAATTCTTCAACAGAAGAATTTCTGTTTTAGGAAGCGATTTAGAGGTTGTGAACCACTACATATATCTTAACCAAAGGATTTCAATGGAGGATGATACTTTCCTGGAAGTGAAACTTCAATATACTGTTTAAGAACAAACTCTCACTTTGTCTGAAGAGAAAGATTTTTAATCAGGGTAGCACAGAGGGGAATGGAAAGGTGTATGCTTGGCATTACAAAACGAGACAGAAAGACCTGCATATGGATCAAAGAACAAACAAAGGTATCTGACATCATTGGCAGGGTGAAAGAATTTTGAATCGTATATCTTCCTCTAGTGAATTTACATAATGTACTGAAGACAGAAGCCTATGAGTGACAGTTACATTTGAAACAGCGTTGCCGCTATTACGTTTCAAAGTTTCGACACTCTTATTGGAAAATTCTTTGTTAGCTTCCTAACTTAATTCTCGGGCATTTTGGCCAACTTAATCCTCAGTTAACATTTATTTATGAACAAGCAATACATGTCCTGATGATTCTAACAAGGTTAGCAAAACGCGCGTCGAGAGATTAAAAACAACTACTTTGGTGTTTTACAACAAATCTCTTCAAGTAACACTTAGCCATATCATAATTCAATATCTAAGAGAAACATAATTACTTTGGAATTAATAATATTTGAACAACCTTCGTATGAGTGCTACCTCATATATTTTGATATACGCCACAATTTTGTAATTATCTCGGAAGCATTGCACAATATATAATTCATTAATTTTGATTTATCTATTCCCATAAATCTAACAGTGCTTTTGCGTGGAATGCCACACCAATAAATATATCCACTCTTGTTCATTTCTCGTGTTTTTCCTGATATTAACTGTAACAGCCAGAGAAAATGCTAAAAATGCTGCTATTATATCTGCACATGTTCGTTTCATCGATATAGAAATATAAAGTTAAATTTAATTATACATAAACATCTCAGTAAAATATTTGATTTAATATAGACGAGGAAAGCTACCAACGTGATCTAAATTACTTGTTTTGCAGTATCTGGACTTGCGTTTTGTTAACAATATTCGCAACATCAGGGGTTACTGTCACAAATTGTTACTGTCACGAAAATTCTATCTGGACTCACTATCAAGTGAAATTAATAATGACATGATATAATCATATCATGTCAAACGAAAAAACAATATTTTGAATTTGTACTGTCCTTAATTATGTTAAGGACATCCCCCGGTATCCCCCTCCATAGAAATCCTCTTCCCAATAAATATAAAATGGACCACAATCTCCAAATCCCTTCCTAAAGCTGAAATTCTCCTGTCATCAGCGAATTTATTAAACATAACCTGACTTTTTCACGTTTATTTTTAGGCCAAATGGTTCGCCAGCCTTTTGCAGTTCTTGTATGCGCCTTTGCAGCTCCTCTGGGCCTTGTGAAAGGACAACGACATCATCTACAAATCTAAGATGGTTTAAGTTTGAACCATTGATCTTTACACCATCCTGGTCCCAATCAAGTTTACGTAATACTTCTTCAAAGAAAGCCTAGAAAATAATACGCGATATTGCGTCACCATGCCGTACACCTCGTTCTATATTAATTCCCACTTCAAGATCATCAAGGTGAATTTTCGCTGCAGCTCCATCAAATATCGATCCTAGTAGGTTTACATATGCTTTGTCTACCCCTGGCTAAGCGATTACGGCATGCTTTGAGATAGAGTCGAATGCTTTTTCGTAGTCGATAAAAGTCAAGCACAGTGGCATGGTGTATTGGTTGTGCCTTTCTATGACCTGCTGTACAACCTGGATGTGATCCATTGTAGTGAATTCACTTCTGAATCTTGCTTGTTCTCTTGGTTGTGCGTCATTCAGTTTTCTTAATATTCTTTTAGATATTATCTTAGTGAAAACTTTGTACATTATTGACAGGAGGCTTATTGGCCGGTAGTTCTTTAAATCTTCCTCTGCTCCTTTTTTATGTAAAAGGATCACTTCTGCATTTTTCCATACTTTTTGTTCTTTGAGGCATTTTGAGTATAATTTTGCCAGTGTTTTATGTTACCTCCGACCACCAGCTTTTAATATTTCGAAGTTACACTGTCCTTTCCTGGAGCCTTGCCGTTTTTTATCGATTCTATAGCATTTGTTATTTCCTCAACTAGGAAATTTGGTATTTGTTCTTCCGTGGGTATTATTATCTTTCATTGGTTCTGATCTTCATATAACTGGGAATAAAATTTTCTAACATTTGCGTACACGCCCTGCACACTATGCCGTCCTCACACATTAAGGCATAAATTTGCGTTCTTTTGTTTCTCAGCTTCTGCATAGCCTTGTAAATTCCTTTGTGTTCTTCCAGGGTTTTTTGCACTAACTGCATGTTGAATCAGTGCATGTCCTCTCTGATACATTTTCTTATAATTTTGCAGTGCTCAGCGTATTCAACCCTACCAAAAGTACCTCCTGCATTTCTCATTGTTCGTCGTTTCTTCATTAAATCAATGGTCTCACCGGAGATTTTTGTCTGTTTGAGACCTTTTTTCTTCTGGTGCTATTGAAGCAGCTGTTTGAAGCATATTGTTGGTGATTTCTTCATATTGAATGGATATCTCCATCTTCTCCGGATCTTGTAACACAGCAAAGTGGTTTGACAAAACAATCTCAAAATCGTTGCCACTCTTCAGCAATTTCCCAGAATCCACTTTGATCTTACTATTCTTTCACACTCTTCGACAGTTAATCCTATCTTTTGCTCGTACCATTCGGTGGTCACTTCCAACATTAACATTGTTAAGTACAATTGCAATATTGTTTTATCGTTGGTCTGATGTAATCAATTTCACTTATGATTCCAGGACTACTTTTCCATGTCCATTTTCTGCTGATATTTTTCTTATAGAACGAATTCATAGTATAAAGTTCTTGTTCTTCAGCAAAATCACCCAATCTGTCACTTCTATTGTTTCGCTTACCATTTCCATATGGGCCAGTTACATTTTCGCCAGTTCTTATTGTTCCAGTTCTGACATTAAATCACCCATTAGAATTTTGTTTGTTTTACATTTCTCCTTGTATAAAAGCTTGGCCACATCATCATAAAATTCCTCAATTTCCTCATCCCTGTGGCTTATAGTTGGTGCATAAGCTTGGACGATTTGATTATTTATATATATTAATACGATTTATATATATATATATATATATATATATATATATATATATATATATATATATATATATATATATATATATTAATGATTAAATTAATAGGTTCAAATATAAATTACACCCTGTTACAACAACAACATTTTTTATCGAAACAATTCTTCGAATTTTTGAACAGCTCACCATCTAATCACCTAACTTTATTCGTCATCACAATGCGTACTTATATAATTATCAACTCGTCCTAACTGTTCTTTCTTTAACAATCAATTATCTGTAACATTCCAATCAACTTATACAGCGTTGTTATTCGAAATTTCAACATTAATGATTTTAAAGCAAGATCATTAACAAAAAATCTATATGATTAATGCAAATATTCATATATTCATAGATAAATAGTTATTTTTCTGAGAATAAATATGTGTGCGCACCTGCGATGACATAAATTATTATATTTGTCTTTTTTTATTTGTTTATAGTCGTTATTTAATATTTGTATGTTAATGAGTTAAAGCATACTAACAACAACCAGGTTCAAGGTTATCTTTCAACGTATGCCCAATTATATTACCAGAATATTTTTGACGATTAACGCTATCTTCATGTTTAGGCTGGAAACTTTTCAGACTACTCTCGTAAGTACGAGGTTACTGAGAAATCACGCAGAAAACCTTACGAGTGACTTTCCTATATCAAACGTGATAATGTACACTCAAACAATTATTGTAGTAGATACAACAAACATCGAAAACCAATTTTCACAATGTATATGTTTGTACAAAGAGTAATAATAAATACAGACTCTGTCTTGAATGATTTCTCTCGACTTGAAATAAAATTTAGAGATATTTTTAGTATAAAATCTGTCAAAAGACGCCAAAAAATGAATGGCAATATCCATTGCCGATTCCCGTTCTATCAATATTTATATTCGGGGAGGTGTGAGAGAATTTCCTGACGTGCACTTGAAATAGATTGCGACTTTCTTTCCTGCAGAACGAATGTATGAGAAATGAAACTGGGAACGTTTTCTACTTAAAAACTGTATATTTTATTATGTAGCGACTTTTTCGGAAAGTTCGTACAGTTTTTTTTTAACAGAAAGAGAGACGCAAAATGTTCGAAAACCGATAAAACAAAACATTATTCGATATCAACATAATTTTTTTTATTAATTTTAAATATTGCTATTTTTATTTAAGAATAATTTTATATAAATGACCGCCTCTGGATTAAAAAAATCTATTCTGGAATACCAATTTTCGATCACTTTGCCACATAAATCGGCATTTATTTCATCAGTGACACGAATGTTGGTTTCAAGGTCATTAAGTGTTTGTGGTTTATTAGCGTAAACCAATGATTTCACATAACCCTAGAGACAAAAGTCCAATGGAGTTATATCGCATGATCTTGGTGGTCAGGTAACATCGACATTTCTTGAGATTACACGGTCATTGAACTCTGAATTAATTCATTGTGTCACGAGATGTACGGTATGTTGCACCCTCTTGAACCCACATGAACCAAACGAATTAATACATTAGGAAAACCTAAGAGAAAAAAGAAGAAGAAATTGAAAAGTTATTGGAAATGATATTGAAAAACACTAAGAGAAAATATTTCAAGGAATGATTTCAGAAAAAATGTCACATATAAAGGGGTGAAACAGGAAGACCCAATGTCACCAACGATCTTTAACCTGATACTAGAAGCTAGTTTAAGGAACCTAAACCTGAACAATAAAAACATCCAAATAGTCATAATGAACACCGAAGAATACATGGCAAAGATGACGAATATTTTACTGGAAACGACATATAAACCAGTGAACAGATCCAACAACCTATCTAGAAAAAACGACCAAAAGTAAAATCAAAGCATGGAAACTAGAACCGGACATTGAAGGAAGAATAATTCTAAGGGAAAAATCAAGCAGATGTCCTAAACTTTACGGTCAAAATACATAAACCAGAAATCCCATTAAGGCCCATAGTAAGTGCCTTCGGTTCTCCAACACAAAATTTGGAAAAATATCTAGCAAGTACCATGCAATCAAGCGTCAAACTTGCGGTGTGCTATGTTCAAAACTCAGAACATTTGATAAGGATGATTAAAAATTTCTAACTAAAGGATACAGACATACTGGCAAGCCTGGACGTTGTCTCACTGTATCCAAGTATCCCCATAGACGAGGCCCTGGACCTAATTTCGGTGAACGAAGACTTTCCACCATTTGTGGGGGAACTCTCCGAACATTGCTTGAAGAATACATACTTTTCTTTCTACCAGCAGATGTACAGACAGACCGACGGTGGCCCAATGGGATCATCTTTATCACCCGTTATAGCCAACCTGTTCATGACCGACTTCGAAACAAAGGCATTGGCCAACGCTCCTTTAAAACCTAAACTTTGGAAACGCTACGTAGATGAGATCTTTATAATATGGCCTCATGGAAATGAACTTCTAAACAACTTCCCAACCCAGTTAAACAAAATCCACCCCAGAATACAATTCACTCTGGAAGTCGAACAGGATAGAAAACTGCCATTTTTAGATCTCCTCACCACAAGGAACCTTTCTGGAACACTCGAATACACAGTGTATAGTAAACTAACTCACACACATCGATACCTCAACGCTAAATCCCAGCATCATCCTTCTCAAATCCAAGGAGTAGAGAATAGCTTGATTTCCAGATCCTTCCGACTGACACTACCAGATACACGAAACGAGGAACTACCAAAAATTTCCACAGCCCTTAGACAAAATGGATATTCAGAAAATTGTATCAGGAAGGCCATTCGCCGCCAGGAAACCCAAACACGAAGAACAATAGAGGATCATGAACCAAATACACTAAAGGTCCTGCTACCATACATAAAAGGAATTACAGATAGGATAGGTAGACTACTAAGGAAACATAAGATCAGAACAGCCTACGTGCCACACAAAACTGTTGCAAACATCCTACAAACCCCCAAGGACAAAGTTGGACTGGAAAATCATGGGGTGTATAGTATATCTTGTTCCGACCGCAACATAGCATGCATAGGACAAACAGATGAATATCGGCCAGAATACAAGAACATAAAAACGACTTAAAATACAAACAAACCACTTCCGCTCTGTTCCAGCACCATCTACAAACAGGATATAACCTAAATCAATTTTGAAGGAGCCAAAGAAATAGCGAATATTGAAAACTACAAGGTTCGAACAATCAGAGAAGCCTTTGAAATAGAAGAAAGGGGTGAGCGAACTACGCGAAACGATGCTCGCACCATTCCAAAAGTATGGAAATTCCTTCTGAAAAAGGAAGAAACGCGGCAACGTGGTGGCGAGGCAGAAAAATCAATAAACGGACGCCCAACAGCGTTGCCGAGCGCCGGAAATAGTTCCGAACTACCCCGATATAATCTGCGCAGTCGCCGGCCGGCTATAAAAGCGAGCAAAACGACTTGTGCACGTTAGTTGGACTCTTCGGTCGAAGCGAAATATTAAATGTAACATATATATATATATATATATATATATATATATATATATATATATATATATATATATTTATATATATAATAATTTTTAAAAACATGGCATAGGTTTTTAGCAAAAAGCATCAGCAACGGAATTTCGAGACGCACATTGTTTAGCCATTTAGTATTATATTATATATAACTATTTAGTATTATATTATATATAATGACTTGAAACATTATTTTTATACACATTCAAATACAACAGCTTTCAAATAACACAATGAATGTACAATCATGATGGCCCCTTTCAAACAACACAATTTTTGTTTAATTTCCAAGGCCTACAATTTCTTGTTAGCTTCTTTTAATTCCTGCTGACTGCAGATTGTTTTGGTTGTTTTTGCTCATTGTTCTAAAACGGCTACTCCAATAAAGAAATGTTACAAAACATTTTTTATTTCTAATTTTAAGATTTGTCAATATATGTTAAAAAATACAGTGTTACCATTTAAAATATATTGTTTTACTATCTACTGAAGAAATCTAGTAACATCGGAAAGTATAATTTGTAAATTTTTCTTAGTCAAGTTATTTCCTACAACTTTGCATTTGGACGTACGTCTATCATTTCAAATAAAAAAGTTAGCCTAAGTCAGGTTTAAAAAAAAATCACTATATATATATATATATATATATATATATATATATATATATATATATATATATATATATATATGAGCAATGGTTAGTTGCTTGACCGGGAGGAAGCCCTACCCATCCCTTACATTGGAGGGCACATGTTTCGTCTGTTGGTGGTTAGCCTCATCAGAGTACCGACATATGCTCTCTCGCCAAGAATAAGGAGTCCCTCTCCACAATCAAACAACCCATACTTTCGCCGACTTCGTTGAACGCTGTCCAAAGAAGTAAAAAAACTTGATATATATATATATATATATATATATATATATATATATATATATATATATATATATATATATATATATATATATATATATATATATGACATAAATATGTGACATACATTATTATATCTGTTTTTTTTTATTTACATACAATTTTATTTTTTAAATTTTAAATACAATTTAGAGATATTGTAGTAAGTACAATAAACATCGAAAATCAATTTTCACAATGTATATGTTTGTACAAAGCAGTAATAATAAATACAGACTCTGTTTTGAATGGTTTATCTCGATTTTAAATACAATTTAGAGATATTGTAGTAGATACAACAAACATCGAAAACCAATTTTCACAATGTATTTTTTGTACAAAGCAGTAATAAAAAATACAGATTCTGTTTTGAATGATTTAACTCGATTTTAAATACAATTTAGAGATATTTTTAGTACAAAACCTGTCAAGAGATGCCAAAAAATATTGATATTACATATGCCAGTCAGCTAACATAAATAAGAAAGACCTAACATACTAGAGAAGAAAATACCGAGAAAAATACTTGGACCAGACATAACAGAAGATAAGGAAAGGAGACTTAAAAGACATTAAGAAATTGGGAAAGAATTAGAAGGAGAGAATATAGCCAAATACATAAAAGCAAGACGGCTGGAATAGGCAGGTCACATAATGAGAAGGTCATCCACAGAAATAATTAAAAAAGTAACAAAATAGTCTAAATAAATTTCTATCCTTGTGGATTGCAGGATTAAACATAACAACCTAAGGATAAACAAGCAAAAAGTGTATTAGTTTTTGTGTTCAAGATATGGTATACAGTGTGTATATCTTTAGTTTGATTCGGATATTTATATTGATATTTATATTTTGTTAGACTTTCTTTGTTCCCCAATATACGTCAAACAGTCGAATAATTAAGAATAATTAAGTAATTCCTACATACTCGGTTCGAGATGTGTACACATACCCAAGTGACAAAAAGTCACTCTAACACCTAATAATAAACCATTTTATTATATAAATGAGGTTGAAAGAGTTTTAGAAAACTTTCCATGACATAATTTCTACATCTCCATAACTCGAGAAAAAGTCAACTATAGCTAAATCTGGTAAAAATGGTGGCGAATTTATAACACAAAAAACAAATACAAATTAATACGCTTACTATTTATGGAGGGTAAACGTAAGAACCGAGACAGTATTCTGTTGGAAAAAAATTGCAGGTAAAAATAATTTTTGATGATTCAGTTAGGATGTTTTCACAGACTAATTAGTTTGTTTTGTTTTTGATGCTTTCCCGACACGTGATAATTTGACTTTGAAAATTCTGATTCATTAAAAATACGGAGGTTTAGGCTTTCATTCATTTTTTTTTCAACGACTGTTAAAAAAAAACAACTGAGCATCTAATATGGCTGAAATTTTCAAAGTATTTTTTCACCGAATGCCCAGTTATATTATTAAAATATTTTTGACTAGTAACGCCATCTCCATGTTGACGCTGGAGACTTCTCAGACTACCCTTGTACACTGGCTAATCGCAAAAAACTATAGGTATAGTTTGATGTTGTTGTTATCAACTGTTATATTCCTGACTTGAGTGTATGAACCTAAAAAACACCCAGGCGGCAACTTCTTCCAGAAACGGGAAACCGTAGGTAGAAACTGTAGGTTGCAAACAGCAACTTAGGTACGCAAAGCGATTGCTCATTTCTAAACATGATATTCAACACGTAGAGTTTAGATCAGTCATATCTTAAGCTATGAAAAACTAGTAAGAACTTGAACCCCAGTACTAAACGACCCTTAAGTTTGGTGTATACGAAAATAGAACGAAAAGTCATACTTTTTAATTTCAATATTACTTTTTTTCACGCTTTAGAGTTCGCGTGGTATGGGGCTTATAGACTACCTGACATAAGGCAGTGAGAATTACCCTTCACTACTCAACCAATTGAAGGGTGTTATTCAGACTAAACGTCCACTTCTTGCCAAATATCTATATATTCTTATATATAGGACAAGAACTATATATTATGAATTCATTCTATAGAAAAATATCAGCAGAAAATGGACATGGAAAAGTCCATCTGGGCTCACAAGCGAAATTGACTACATCATGACCAACTATAAAACAATATTTACCAATTGTACTGTCCTTAAAAATTTTAATGTTGGAAGTGACCACCGAATGGTACGAGCAAGGGTTCGGATTGACTGTCGAAAAGAGCGCGAAAAAATGGTAAGATCAAAGAAGGGCAAGGTGGATTCTGGAAAACTGCTGGAGAGAGGAAGCGATTTTGAGATTGCTTTGTCAAACCGGTTTGCTGCGTTACAAGATCCAGAGGAGGTGGAAATATCAGTTCAATATGAAGAAATCGCCAACAATGTACTTCAAACGGCTGCTTCAATAGCACCAGAGGAAAAATGTCTCAAACAAACAAAAATCTCCAGTGAGACCATTGATTTAATGAAGAAACGGCGAGCAATGAGAAATGCAGGTAGTCCTTTTGGCAGGGTCGAGTACACTGAGCTCTGCAAAACTATAAGAAAACGTATCAGAGAGGACACGCGCCGATTCAATATGCAGCTAGTGCAAAAAACCCTGGAAGAAAACAAAGGAATTAACAAAGCTAAACAGAAGCTGAGAAACAAAAGAACGCAAATATATGCTTTAAAGCGTGAGGATGGCACAGTGTGCAGGACGCGTACCCAAATGTTAGAGATTGTCAGAAGGTTTTATTCCCAGTTATATGAAGATCAGAGCCAGTCAGGGACAGCAATACCCACGGAAGAACAATATATAATACCAGATATCCTAGTGGAGGAAGTAACAAATGCTATAGAATTGATGAAGAACGGCAAGGCTCCAGGAAAGGATAGTGTAACTGTCGAAATGCTAAAAGCTGGTGGTCGGACGTTACATAAAACACTGGCAAAATTATACTCAAAATGCCTCAAAGAACAAAAAGTACCTGACTTATGGAAAAATGCAGAAGTGATCCTTTTACATAAAAAAGGAGCACAGGAAGATTTAAAGAACTACCGTCCAATAAGCCTCCTATCAGTGATGTACAAAGTTTTCACTAAGATAATTTCTAAAAGAATATTAAAAAAACTGAATGACGCACAACCAAGAGAACAAGCAGGATTCAGAAGTGGATTCAGTACAATGGATCACATCCAGGTTGTACAGCAGGTCATAGAAAGGCACAACGAATACACCATGCCACTGTGCTTGGCTTTTATCGACTACGAAAAAGCATTTGATTCCATCTCAAAGCATGCGATAATGGATGCACTGCTTAGCCAAGGTGTAGAAAGAGCCTATGTAAACCTATTAGAATCGATATATGATGGAGCTACAGCCACAATTCACCTTGATGATCTTGAAGTGGGAATTAATATAGAACGAGGTGTACGGCAGGGTGACGCAATATCGCCTATTCTTTTCTCGGCTGGCCTTGAAGAAGTATTCCGTAAACTGGATTGGGAACAGGATGGGGTAAAGATCAATGGTGCAAACTTAAACCATCTTAGATTTGCAGATGATATTATTCTCATTTCACAAGACCCAGAGGAGCTGCAAAGACGCATACAAGAACTGCAAAGGGCTGGCGAACCATTTGGCTTGAAAATAAACCTGAAAAAGAGTCAGGTTATGTTCAATAACTTCGCTCAGGACAGAAGAATTTCAGTTTTAGGAAGGGATTTAGAGATTGTGGACAGCTTTGTATATCTTGGGCAGAGGATTTCCATGGAGGGGAATACCGCCCGGGAGGTGGAACGGCGTGTTAAATGTGGCTGGCAGGCATTTGGTAGGCTCAACATAGTGTTTAAGAGCAGACTCCCACTTTGCCTGAAAAGAAAAGTATTCGATCAGTGCGTTCTACCCGTTATGACATACGGAAGTGAAACCTGGACACTCACATCGCAATCAATTCAAAAACTTCGGGTGGCACAGAGGGGAATGGAAAGATGTATGCTTGGCATTACAAGACGAGACAGAAAGTCCTGCGCATGGATCAGGGAACAAACAAAACTCTGTGACATCATTGGAAGAGTAAAACAGTTGAAATGGAGATGGGCAGGCCATATAGCGAGGCGATGGGGCGACAGATGGACCAAGGCAATCCTGGAGTGGATACCGCTTGATCGCAAACGTCCGCGAAGAAGACCGAAAGCACGATGGACTGATGACATCGTTAAGTATATTGGACCCGAGTGGCAGAGGAAAGCCCAGGACCGTGAAGGTTGGAAGCATGCTGAAGAGGCCTTCATCCTGCAGTGGATCGATAAGGGCTGATGATGATGATGATGATGATATATATATATATATATATATATATATATATATATATATATATATATATATATATATATATATATATATATCTTCACTATTGAAGTAATGCATTGTGATGAAACAGCACCCTTCTCGATACTGCAAAAACTCCCTGATCTACTCTTCGAAGGGTTTCTATGAGCACCATATTCGCCGGATTTGACTCCCAGCGATTATCACCTTTCCTTTAATCTAAACAAAAGGCTTGCTGGATAAATATTCATTTCTAGATAATGAGAATAAAGCTAGAAAAAACTGTTATTTTGCAGAGTTAAATAAATCAGATTATATGAAGAGTGAATATTAAGTTTTGTTTTAAACTTGGTAGGATTGGTGAAGAGTGTTTATCCTGTGGAAGGATCCGCGAGCGGATTATAGGATTTAAAGATGGTCGTGACGACATCAAGGACGACGAACATACTGGTCAGAAAAATTCCGTGGTTACTCAAAGTAACACTAAAATTGTGCGTGAATTTATAAAAAATCAGTCAAAATCTTCGTTGCGATACGTGAAAATGGTATTGAACGTGTCCGAAGATTCAGTTCATCCCATTTTGACCGATAATTTAGGACTTCGGAAGGTTTGTGTACGCTTTGTTCCAGACAAATTGACTCACGGCCAAAAATTGCTCCGAATCGAACATTGCAAGAATTGATATTGATTAAAACATCGAAAAAAGGATGAAAAATTCAAGTACAGCATTGTTACTGCTTATGAGATTTCGTGTTTTCAATACGATCCAGAAACCAAGTATCAAACTGTCGAATGGAAGCACCCGGGCGAGCCAAATCCTCAGAAAAGCCGTCTCGAGAAGTGAAAAATGAAAATGTTGATTTATTTCTACGACTCGAAGGGAATTCTGCATAACTACTTTGTTCCATCTGGTTAAATAATCAATGCTGTGTCTTTTATCTTGGTGCTGAGATCTGTTGTCGCGTATTCATCGTGTGCGGGCCACAATAGCGTCAACAAAGCAGTTGGCCCTCACCACTGATTTTTTTTTTATCAAAAATGGCATTTTAACCATCAATCATTCATCATACTCGTCAAGCAGACTATATTGTATAAAAATTATGATTTTTGCCGAAAAAAAAAAATTTGTTTTTTTTTTCAAAGTCATGTTTTCCGTGAGACGCACCTTGTACATCAATAATCCTTAAAAAGACAGAAAATAAATCAATAACACATAAGTTGACTAAGAATGACATTAATTAATTAGTAATTGTCATTAAACGATAATTATTAATTATTCGTCGTTAAGCTAAGCGTGGTAAAAGAGGGAAAGAGAGCTTCAAATCTCAGCTGGTCATGGAAAACAACCGTTTTGCTAGATACTCGCGGAGCCGAAAGCAAACCTGTTACCCGTTGTGTTGAGGAATGACGGTCAGACGGCTGAGTTGGTAGCTCCAGTGCCTTCAAGAATGTTCTAATAGTTGCAAAATAAATATGAAAAGGCGTCTAAAGACGTCGCGCCAGCTATAAATCAATATATTAGTAACGGTACAGCCGCTGGTATGCAAATTGTAATCTTTTTAAAGAATATACCGCGAAAAGTACAGTTGAACAATAAGGCTTTTCGTTGCATCAACCATAATCAAAATCTTTTGCGTTTCGGTGCGGTTCTAACAGGGGTTTATTGACATCAACGGAGTCTAATAATCTAAATAATAATGAAGACACCGATGGTACTTGATACATAGCTTCAATAAAACACTCAAAAGTTCATCGACGGTCATGAAATATAATTTAATATATACGATGATGAGGCGCAGATTTCGTACAGTAATGAATGGGGTAATATTTTTCGATTTGCAGATATTGATAAAAAAGTTGATTTTCTTACTTCCAGCATTTTATCGTTATTCAACAGACATGCATTCATAGTGCTATTCGTAGAGAAGAACCTGCTATCTTCATGCTTGAATACAAGTTCTGGTGTACCTCAAGGATCCGTATTGGATCCGTTGCTTTTCTTAATTTACACCTTCGATTTATAGGCAGTTTACAGGCACCTTCGATTTACAGGCACCATCGATTTACAGGCGATTTACAGGCAGTACATTTAAACCCCACCAAATCTAAAGCAATAATTTTGAGCTCAAATAAGAAAAGGCAGTTTCTATGTTCTCAAATATATCTGTACATTAATCAGCAAAAAATCCAAATTGTAAATTGGTTGACGAAAGGTCAACATATAACTTATAACTTATTATGGACAATGTGTGAACATATAACTTATTTGACAAGACAAAGTTATGCTGCTACAGCAACACTGCAAGAAGTCGATCTGGCTATTGAGATGCTTGAGAAATAATAAATCTGCCAGATGTGATGACATACCCACAGAACTACTGCGGAAACATGGCGGAAATATCTTAGATCAAGCCATATTCCTCCTAAGTACCATATATACAGTACTGACTAGAATAATAAACCAATGAGTAATTCTCCTAATGGAAGAAATAATTGGAGACTATCAATCCGGCTTTAGGCAAGAAAAAATAGTAAGGGAAGCCGGCCTGAAAACAAGAAATGTCATCTGTAATAAAAGCTGTCAAATAAATGTATACACCTAAGTATATGCTTGGAAGATCATGTAAGGATATTGAAGATGGTATCTCACGCCTGGATCAAGCTGGTAATATCAGTGATAGCCAATGACAATCAGAAAGAAAACTAAATAACATCTCAATTAACAATAATATTTTCGTCACAGTGAATGATTTCAAATATCTGGGAAACACGTTAACAGTAATGGCATGTACGGAGAAACAGTGAAGCGCACAGAAACACTTAATAGATGTGTATATAGTCTTATGTCCGCAATTGGCCGAGTTATGTTGGGTTCCAAGGCGTCAATAGTAATCGACATAGACCAAAAATTTAACATAACCCCAAATAATTTAAAGGTCTTAAATCACATGACCTTGGTGGCCAAGTAACAGATCCGTTTTTTCAGAATAATTTTCTCACCGAATAGTTTCCTTCGAGAATTTGAAGCGTTGCTCTGATGTTAAACGTTCCATGGTGATTTGTCAGACTATTGAGACACAGATTTCCACATAGACTTCCGCGCAAACTCTTAATTCGTTTGAGAGCGACCCCTGTTGGAAGTTTAGTTCCTAGAGTAAATATTCTGTTCCTTCCTTTATCGTCTCGTATTACTACAATTATCACGTTATTAAAATAAATCTTATTTAATTGGGAAAATAGAAATCTGTTAACTTGTTTTTATTTGAAATCACCGTTATCACCAATTTACCTGTTATACTACAAATTAGCAACTAATGAGGAAGTACTATTAGCAAATCTAATAAGTATTCCTTTTTTGTTTTGACGAATCTTTAAATTTCTCGAATGGTAATTACCAGAAAAACGAATTCTGTAATTGATCCACTATTACTTGACATATTTACATTAAAATTCAATGAGTTATACTAAATTTTCCTACACTATAAAACATTTAATTAAAATAATATCTTCAAGTGATCTCGAGGAAAAAACGAAAAAAGTAAATTCTTTGGACTAGTTTTCATACTATTACGGAAATACGAGGGGAAAAAGTTTTTAGTTTAATAATAAAAACCCGATAATAGCAATCGTTATTATCATATAATGATTTTTTGAATATTTTTCAAAAATGTTTAAAGCTCAAAGAATCAAAGATAGTTTATAGGGTAGAGCGAGGCTAGTTTATCATAGACGAAAGTTGTGCAATCCAAATATCTCGAAAACTAAGCGACCTACAACAAAAGTGTAAATGGCGAAAGGAAGGAGTTATGGGAGGGAAATACATAGCGCGACTGTCAATTGATGTCCGGTAGTCCGATAAAATAAAAGAACGCTTTGGCTTTTTTCGGCGTAAAAAAAATTACAGGTCATCATAATTTTTCTACTATACTCGTATATAAACACTTAATAAGGGCCACGTAAGTATTTAAAGATTACTTAATTATTGTTCTTTCGATTATAGAGGGTTATATACACGGGCGTAGCCAAGGGGGGGGGAAGGTTTGGGGGTTCAAACCCACCCTGAAATAAGCCAAATATTACCTAATATTATACCGAAAAAATATTAAATTATTACATTTGACTTATTGAATTTATTTGAATTATTACAATTGAATTATTATTATTGACAAGTATCTCGCCTACCCCGAAATCTAGTTTGGAATGCCTAGATATGTGCGATAAAAACCTTTATCCTAATATTTACACATTACTACAAATCTTGGCTACCATTCCTGTATCCACTGCTACCCCAGAAAGGTCTTTCTCGAGCCTAAGGAGACTGAAAAACTATTTACGAAACACTACAAGTGAAAACAGGCTTAATGGTTTGGCTCTCATGAACATTCACTATGGAACAGAAATTCCTGCAGATGAAGTAGTGGATATATTTAAAAGAAAAAGCCGAAGATTTCTTCTTTAATGGTTTTAGATTTAACCCAGAGGAACGAAATTTTTCCGATGAATATATATATATATATATATATATATATATATATATATATATATATATATATATATATATATATATATATATATATATATATATATATATTAAATTTCATGTAAGTATATTTTTGTTGTTTTATTTACTTCAAACTAGCCCCTCCCCCCAAAACTAAATCCTGGCTACGCCCGTGGTTATTTACTTTTAACTCTTATGATTTTTTATAGCCTAATTTTTGTTTTGTTACCTCAACTGGCACTAGCTGAGTAACGCGCTTCCAATGCTTGGTCAACTAGCCCCACTAGATGTTCTGAAGGGGCTAATTTTTCTAATTTTTCTTTAATAAATTACTAACCATCAATTTATTTGTGTCATGTGATGATTCTACACAAAGTTTACTAATTAAAATTATTTATATTGATAATTGTATTAATGATTATCATTGCATTTTAGGATGCGTACATATAAAAGAAATACCTCAATAGGTTTAGCTACTAAAGTGATGCAGCAAAAACTGTAAAAGAGGAAAAAATTAGTGTATATGCTGCAGCCAAACAAGTTAATATTAACAGGATGCTAAACTTGAAGAGATTTACCACTAAACACCAAATCACTTTTTTGAACTTCTCGACGCACGTTTCGCTAACCACGTTACCATCATCAGGAGATGATTTGAGATTAAATCATCCCCTGATGATGCTAATATGGTTAGCGAAACGTGTGTCCGTGCGAATTCTTCTGTCCGTCTTACTTCCTACCCTACACACATATTTATACACTCACATATACACACACATGCCCACACATATCCACGCCTAAATGTCTGTGATTGTTTCTAGGCAAGAGTGTAAAAACGAACTGACCCCTCAGGCACGCCAGTTAAAGGCTGGCTAAGGCCGGATGCCTTCTGAGAAGTGTTCTGCGTTGGTGACTCGCCAGTCGGTAGGCTTCCTGATAGACTTATGGGTAGGCACATAACCAAGGGTTGATAGCCTGAGGGGGTGCTAATTATAATGAGGGGGTTACTAATAGAGTAAGAATCAATTACATCCGATGCATATTCTTAAAATTATGGGCGATCAAGCGAAAAGTTGCTCAACTAGCCCCGCTTTACCCTACCACGTTTATTCCAAACGTGGTTCCTAAATCATGTCTTCTCTCACCGTCTAATATATTTGCTACTGATCCCCTCTGAGAAGAATTTAAAAGAAATATCTTGCAGTCGATTTGTTCAAATCCTATCGTGTCAAGTATCAAGTCAGGTCAAACATCAAAAACCTCTAAAAATATATAATACTAGGAACCTGTTTTACAATAATCCAAGCAAACTTTACGAATATATTCCCAGACATTTTTACGACTATTTTAACCGTTTTATATTGTCAAGTTCACTTCAGATGAATTTGTCTTATCCGGATTTATAAAGTGTAATGGGACACGATAATTTTATTGTCTGAGGTAATACACTGTGTGACAAAAAAGCAACCCATTTTTTGTAAAAAGATATCTACATATCTATGGGCCTCCAACACGACGGGGGCCCTCAGTCCGAGAAACTGCAAGCTCAGAAGTAACCTAACATTTTTAATAAAATTTAGTAAAAATTATAAATTTTATATAAGTACTTAAAATCGATTGTCAAGCGAGAACTACAATTTTATTATATTATTGGTTTTCCATTGCAAAATTCTTCCAAAGCACTTCAGTCCAAAGCCACCGATCTTTCAAATGCCTTAAAGCATTTGAAAATTTGTCTGGAAGAATTGGAGAGGTATAGACATAAATTTGAAAATTTAAAAAAGAAAGCAAATCGTGTAGCAGAAAAATGGTCGATAATGCCACCGTACCATAATCCACATCAAACAGTGATTCTTTCGGGAAGTAATGAAGTCTGATGAATCACTTGTGGGTTTGCCTCACACCAATAATGACCATTTTGCTTATTGGCGTAGCCGTTTAACCAAAAATGAGCCTCATCAAGATTTTGCGATGAAAATTTGGATTGTTTTCCATTCCTTCCAACGCCCAATCTGCAAACTGCCGACGTCATGGTCAGTTGGCTTAAGTACTTATGCCAATACAATCTTGTATCGGTGTAAACCGAGATTTAATCGAAAAATACACCAGGTTATCATTTAGATAAGCCCAAGTCTTAAGAATGGCGCAGAACAGACATTATTGTTCTCGGCAACACTTTCGCGAACAGTAGCGATATTTTTTTTACTTCGGCCACTACGAAGTCGTGACGGTGGTTTTTGGTCGTGAAGACTAAACTCACGTTCAAACTTATCAATTATACGGCGGATAGCTTGATAAGAAGGTGCAGAATGACGACCGTGTTTTGTACGAAATGTTCTTTGAGTAGCAACAAAATTTCTCGAATTTTAATAAAATGTTTGGACAATTTCCAACGATGGCACCGAAAACTTGTTCATGGTGAAATGGCAACCCTTACTGAAAACGATTGACGACAAATGTCAGGAATTAGATGTCACATAAGGCCTCCATTAGCTGTCAAGATCCTATCGTCTCCATTGGGAAGCACTTTATTTGGAGTCCATGTTTCTCTTGCATAGGTAATAATGGGTTTTATTGCGGTTTTATATATTCCTATCTTTGCTTTTCAATACCTTCTATAGCGCTTCTACTCAATGATTTTCGGCCATTATTCTTGCTTCTATCTCATCTATTATATTAGGTGTTCTATTAATGTTAGTTTCTAAGTATATGAACTGGTCAACTTCTTCAAACTTATACAACCTCCCTCTATCCGATTCCACTGTTAAATGCCTATTTTTCTTGCATTCTTCGTCACTTCCTCAATGTCACTTCCTTTATTTCTTGTTTATTTCTCTATATACCAGTCCTGTGCTATTGATCTCTGCTTTTGTATGACTTAAAGTTTTCTAACTACCTGGGACTTCTGCTATTTACTCTTACTTCATTTTCTTTTTTCTGTAGCGTTATTAGTATCATGTTTCTCGTTTAGCTTCATTTTTCGAGTGCTCTGTGTAATTATTTTTTCTGAACTTTGTTAAACGCCTGTTAAAAGCCTATAAACAGCACTAACATTAGTGTTTTATATTTATAGCTCTCCGGCTGTATTTATCGTAGATTCTAACGAATCAACTTGAGTCATGTCATAGCTATTTGGTCATACTTTCACCATTTCTGTGTCAGATCGAGAACTTTTCGAACAACCCTCCCAACAATTAATTTCGAATTTTAAATCTTGTTATTTACATTGACACTTCAGATCGCCTTTGTAAACAACTTATGAGATAAAAAACCATCCAATTCAAATAACATTAAACAATTTTGCTCGTAAATTTACCGGAATAAATGCCGAAAAACCACAATTTTTCTATACCAAAAGCGCTAGTTCATTCAATTACTGGTTGAATTAGAATACCGATTTCCCAGTCGTATTCATTAAATTGTTGGCAAATGCCCCGCAGAACTAAAACTGAGTTGTTTGTGAACGTACAAATGATTACATTATTTTTTAAATCTGTTTCAAGAGAATTTAGTACCGGAGAAAACGCAGGCTTTCTATTTGATGTATTAGTTGATTTAATGCGTATAATATAGGAAGAAATTGTCGTTTACATAACGTAAGAACCGGTAATTTTACCGCGAAAGTCTGTTATTGAACTATCCATTTGCTAATATAAATTTACTTTATCCCCTTGAAAATTATTTCCTGTCATATATTCACGGTGTCCCAGATAAAAATGCACTCTACAGGGATCTCGGAAGCCATAACAGATACAGAGATGATGAAATTGGAAAATATTTGAACCTCACTGAACTCTGCAACGCTCAGTGAGGTCCAACTTTTTTCTAATTAATCATCTTTGTACCTCCTATGGTTTCCGAGATTCCCGTAGAGTGGATTCTTATCTGGGACACACTGTATATACTGTAAAGTGGTAATTTCAGAAAGTCGAACAAGTAGAAGTCACAAGGTGTTATATTAGGCGAATTTGGAACTCACGAAAATACAGAGCATGTCGGAAAAATAACGGAACTTTATAAATTAAAAAAAAAATAGTTATTTGCGCAAAAATATTTCCTTTTATTCAAAATACATCCTTTCCGCATCAATACACCGCTGGACACGTTCAAACAATGGTAGCATATATTTTTTATGTCGTTTTTCCGAATTTATTCAAGGGTCTCCGTCACGCCTTCTTGGACTTGTGTGTAACACTGTCATAAAACGTTTCATGGTCCGTTTGAATTTCGGGAACAGGAAATAGTCATACGGAGGTAAATCAGGCGAATACGGAGGATGTCGAAGCACACGCATTTGCTTTTTCGGCAAAAATTCATTGCGATTGTAAACGACGATATTCTGATTACCTGGTTGTACTGTTATACCTTTAGCTAAGAATATCGTTTGCAGCTCTCAAATTTAGAGAAATCTATAGCCCTTTTAAATCCATAAGAAAGAAAAAATCATTTAAAGTTCGAAGCACTCTCTTTCCTTCTTCCTCTAATCCTATTAGAATAGGATAAAAATACGGTGAGCCGACGGGTTACATTCTGTGAATTCGCTTTCAAGACGACATTTTGGTTTGTGGTTCTGGACGGTATTGCCGGCCTAACACAACTTTCTTCGACGAGTCTGTCATTTTCATGTTCTGATCGTTTTTGAGCTGTGCCTTGAAATGTTTTGAATTATTTTTACTGTATTCTTTGCTGTTTTAGTTATTTTCTAGTTAATTTCTGTTTTTGATTATAATTGCAAAAAAACCGTTAAGCAGTCGGTGTAAGCAACTTGTCTCGTCACTTATCAGATAATTTGTAACAGGAACGAGATAATGGGGATTGTCTTTTGTCATTAAATTAGAGTTTTTTTAGCGAGTCGCAGGCTAAGAGAGTAGCAATCATCTTTCGCGAGTGAAAGAAATTTCATAGGGACACCTCTATACTGTAAGGGTAGAAGAGGAACGATTATGTATGTAGGATCACATATATTTCTCGTCCAACATAACATCAAAGATAATGAGTGGTGATCCAGCGATAGAATTTAAATCATATATACAACATCCAGCGATTGAATTAGGTCTATAAAACTCTAATTTGACCAGAGGTCACTTAACGTCTGCCAGACGTGGACCCTCATAAACCAAACAGAAGAGACACATGCAGTATTTAAAAGAAGAGTTTTCAGGAGAATTTTTGGTGCTGTAAACGACAATGGAGAAATTAAACAAGGATCTGGATATTGTACTTTACATAGTCATGTGAGAATTCAACGACACGACACGGTTTCATAATGCCAGAAATCCGAA
Source organism: Cosmopolites sordidus (assembly GCA_031761425.1). NCBI lineage: Eukaryota > Metazoa > Arthropoda > Insecta > Coleoptera > Curculionidae > Cosmopolites > Cosmopolites sordidus. The sequence continues at coordinate 126,771 of JARFXV010001063.1, read as the reverse complement.
TATCAATGAGAGTCATGGAGGGACGAAAAGTAGACCAAAGCCACGGTGGCAAGGCAAATCAAGAAGAGATGTTGAAGAACTACTGTACATCAAAACTAAATCTCACCCCGTGTCATCCTCTCCCATCTTGAAATACCTCGTATGCCACTCTACAGCAATTGTTCTTGCTTCTCGCGTATTACTCTTAAAATTTATATAAACTAGAACATTTTAAAAATTCAGTTTTTTTTGGTACGGGTAACAGTTTAAAGTATCCGAAGTGGCAATCACAACTTGTGTATACGGTTCTTCTTTCTGGACAAGGCTTCAATAAACTGAACTAGATCAGAGTAAGATGCAGTGCGTTTTTTGCTTCTAACAAGAATTGGCCTAGGTGCAGGGCGTCCAATTATAGAATAAATGGTCGAAAAGCGACCAGAATGGGCTACATGACACGAAAAAGTGATTTTGCAATACGACAACGTTCCATCATACAGCGAAAGCCGTCAGAGACACCATTTCTGGACTTGGCTGGGAACTCTTGCCTCACCCGCTGTACTCAACAAACTTGGCCCCTTCCGACTACCACTTGTTTTCATCAATGTCTCATGCACTTTCCATGAATCACTTTAGCAATTATGGAGATGTCGAAAAATAGCTTGATGACCACTTCAAAAGATGCACGGTTTTTCTGGGAGGGCATCCACCAATTGTCAAAGAGATGGAATAAATGTGTAGCTAGCGATAGCGCATACCTTGAATAAACCATTTTTTTACCTTTTGATTAAATTACAAGTGTTTTTTTAGAAAAAATGTAAAATTATTTACCGCCTGGTATTTAATTACAAAAAAATTGTGAAATTATTTCTCGATTCACCTGGTATAAAAAACTGCGCATATTTGCGACTTAAATATCGAAAAAAAACCGTTAAATTAATCTCTGGATTCACGAACTTGTATTCGTTTGCCAATATTTTAATTCTACCAAAATGACTAACACGACATGTCCAGGTTTAACGTCCAATCATCTGGGATATATTCATCCCGTGTCGTGTCACTTTTAAAAATTAAAAAATCAACAACTTTCTTTTTTTGAAGTTTGAAACCTTCAAAAAAAGAAAGAAACCTTTTTTTGTAACTGTCTCATTAGATTTCTAAAAATAGGTTTCAAAAAGATCATGTTATACGAGGGTTGCTATTTATGTCTCCGGAATCTACATAAATGTTCGTGACAAATGAAAACATGTTTTATTTTTGAAAAACAGCACCATCTGTTGGTGATGTGTGCTGGACGCAACACACTCTATACTAAATATTTTACGGCAATGGGAGCGCCATCTTTTGAACGTAACAGCAATACACGAATTCGAAAATCGTCGACCACGTAGTTTATTCTTCACAGACAGAAACAAAAACAAATTATTGAGTGCCAAATCAGGACTGTACGGCAAATATTGAGTTATTAGGTCCAGTGTATGAGAGTTCGCGTTGTCATGGTGAAGAATGATACTGCGTCGATGGATATTTCTTCTCATTTCTTCAAAGACTTCAGGCAAACAAATGATTGTGTATCATTAAGAATTGACCGTTCTACTATTCTGTAGTGGTACTGTAGCCACATGCCCATTTATCCGAAAAAAACAAGCCACCATTTGTTTCGAAGTGCTTCTCGAGCTACTTTTTGTCGTCATGGTAGTCCAAAGATGAATGTTTAATATTTTTAGAGGACAAACGTAAACAATTTGAAACTCATTTATCCTCGGAACCAGCATGTAAAATTGTAAGTTTTTTCCTGAGTTCGCTGGGACTTTGGTTTGACATTTTCTTGATGTATCTTCCCATCCTTTTGCTGGCGTCTCATGTATATCGAACCATGTTTCATCGAGGTAAATAATGGGACGATTTTCTAATCTGTATTTTTTTAAAGAGTTTAAAACCACCAAACCACTATCGTCGCAATCGCTGTGATTCCATTAATATTTGCCTTTTTTTAATGGTCTGATATGCAAAACCCATTACAGATAATATTTTCCGGAGGCTAGTTCTGCTGCAAACAATGTTGGTTTCATCTTTCCTTAGTCGCTGTTGCAATGAATGCAATGCAAGCACAGTTTGCTTTTCATACATAGCATATATTTTGCTTCGAATTAAGTCACATTTGCTTTTACCAGAATCATGTGTATCAAACCATGTTTCATCAAGGTAGATAATGGTACGATTTTCTAATCTATATTTTTTTTAGTTTAAGTAGTCAAACCGTCATCGTCGCAATCGTTGTGATTCCATTAATAATATTTATCTTTTATTAAAGGTCCGATATGCAAGACCCATTTGAGATAATATTCTCTGAAGGCCAGTTCTGCTGCAAAGAATGTTGGTTTCATCTTTCCTTAATCGCTGTTGCAATGAATGCAATGTAGGCATAGTTTGCTCTTCATACTTAGCATAAATATTGCTTCAAATTAAGTCTTTGTCGTTTTCTTCAACACATTTGCTTTTAGCAGGATCACTACGGACTTTTTTGACTTTAACTGGCTTCGTCACAATATCTTTAACTTTAGACGACGGAGTTTTCGTTAATGAAGACGTATCTGCTGCGGCTGCATTTGCATTAGCCCCCTATTCAATAAACATACACATTTTTAACAATTTGCTTAGCGTCAGGCGATAAATGTTTTCTTTTAAAATTAGCACTACCGGAGGCACAATGATCATTATCTTACCAAGAACGCCACAGTTTTAGCCCGTTTGGAATAACAAAAAATACGATCGAAATTATTAAACTGCACTGTTTAAGAAAAGAATACGAACTAAGTTAAAATATTTCGAAACTACTAAACCAGGTATAAAATTAATTTTACCTTTTTACCTGTTATTTTATTAGGCCCGGCCCTGTTTACGTTTCTTGCGACTTTGCCGGTTTTCGTTACGCTAGGGGTTGTTAAGAGTTTATTGCAGCCAATCGGTCAACAATATCTTGAAACGCAGTATAAAATCCATGGAGAACTTGCAAGTGTGAATTCGGGCAATGCTACTGACTGGGTTAAATCAAAATTGGTTGCTCACATTGACATCTACGACATGAGTGTCTTTTTTACAAACTTACCATAGATCGTACGATGAACTTTAGAGGTGAATAACACGTTTGGCGGCAAACTTTCCAAAGAAAGAATGTTCTGGGGTGCGCAAATATGGCCGGCAGTGAGAAATGTAAATGTCTGATTATTGGTATATTTCATAATACCAGGTGCTTCTTTAAAAATGTTAAAAAAACTATAGTTAATTGCAGAGCAAATAAATGTGTATGGAAAAACCTCACATATTTTCGAAAGTGAATTATAATCTTGGGATAAGCAATTAGTAAAATAAAATAGGTATATTTTACTGCTTGTTGACAATTGTTCTGTTCATTCATGTCTTTTAAATTTAAAAAACCGGCCAGTGGAATTTTTAACGCTAAATTTTTACATCTGTTCTGTAACCAATGGACCAAAGTGTTGTTCACAGTTTGAAGCCTCATTATCGACCACTTCTTTTAATAAGCCACCTTAAGTGTACTCAATATAGTACAGCGGTAAAAATAAATATACTTGATATTATTAAACTGGTTTCAAACTATGGGAACAAAGAAAACAAGAAAAAAAAATTGATTCAAACACGTGTGAACCTTTCTAAATGAATTTGAGAAAGACAGTGAATTGCCCTTAGCTCAATGGCTTATTAATCAAGCTGCAGCACCATGGATTAACATGAAACTGATTCGAAATGGAAGACAAAAGCAGATGAATAAATATTCGTAGTGGTTGTTCACAAAAGCATGTAGATTTGGTCCGTGAAAGTGTTGCTGAAGAAAATTTGGACTCAGCGAATCCATACACATGGCGTATTTTACGAAATGATTTAGCTTTGCACGCATATAAAAATTAAATAACACAGGAACTAAAGGCACTGGATTATTCAAATCGTCGTATATTTGTCTTTCATGGGCCATTTTTCTTTCAGAATGCTGTTGGCGAAGCTGCAACTGTGAATGGTGTTGGATGTTCTGAGATGATAACTAAATTTTTGTGATTTTATTATGATTAAAAGTTATATAGCACTATGATCAAAAAATAAGGTGATTTTCGTTTCAAATTTTCGCGAGATTTACGTGTCGATAGAATTATAGTAAAATTGCTACGCATTTTTGTCGGAGATGTTTGTGTTAAATGTTTTAAAAACGAAATTTCTCGAGCTGACGCTTTGTGAATGTTAAGATAGCATTAAGGTGGTGAAACTATGTCAAAAAAATGTTTACGATTGGTACAAGGACTTTAGTAAGTAAAGAAGCAGTTGAATATGAACCTCGTTCAGGAAGATCTTCTACGTCAATCACTGAAGTAAACATTTCTAAAATTAAGGATCTTGTATTGAGTTATAGCCGAAAAAGTAGAGTCCATTGAAGAAAAACATCCAGATTGGATTTTATTACTAACCATGCTATAGCGTTTACAAATTATCGGTCGCTACAGGTAAGACCATTTTTCGCGAGTCTTATTTGATGGGCGCACTTGTATTGTACAGGACAAGGCCGAGAGAGTCTAACTTCACATTTTAAGCTGTACAGACGTGTCCAAGCCATGCTCTTTGGTCAGAGAGGGTCTTATGACCCGGTAATTAAATAATAATAAAGGAAAAAAAGCCAGATAATAACTTTTATTATTTTTTTATCGAGTTAATATTCCACGATTCTTTACTGCCTACTTCTGTGACCACCATCAGGAAATAGACAGTATATAGTTCGATAGGATTTATTTTAGTTTAGTTTAGTATATATTAATTGATTCCAGTTGATTACCTTTCATCTAATTTCATTTAATTAATATAGTTTAAGTAGATTTAGTATAACCTAATTTAAAATCATTGCGAACTAGGTATGAGCTCGTTTAAGTTAGAAAAACTTATTAGATTTTTTTTCTTTTCTTTTTTTGATGTCAACAATAGTAAGGTATCAGTGGACTACACCACTAAACCCCCTTGCGATTTATTTATTATTTTACGTTTAAACCTTTATGGTATGTCCTATGTGTTGTTTTTTTTGTGCTAGTGGTCATTAAATGTATATAATCCTTTGAGGGTTTTTATCTAAAATAGAGCCGATCCCAGTTTTAGGATCTATTAATACATCAAATAATTCAACGAACTGGGTGGCGCCCTTTTTACGTGCCGCATCAACTCGTCCGAGACCTACGCTTAGGTGTCTTCGGCGAACAGCTGCCGTCTTTGTAGCCAGAATGTTTCACCTCAATTGGCTAAGAGAAAAATTTTGGTTACAATGTGAACCCAAATATTCCCTAAAATCCCTCAAAAAACGTGAAAAAAACTTTTAAACAAAAAGAAAACTTAACTTTTTTACCGCTATTTAGGCTTTTAAAAAGGTTGACAGTGTTGACAATGCGATCATAACTCCCACTCTTCTGTATGGAGGTGAATCCTGGGTCCTATATCGGAAGAAAAATAAAACAACTCGAGATATTTCATCAAGGCTGTTTCTGGAAAATCTTGATAATAAAATGTGGAGGTACTTGAAAGAGCCAACAGTTTGAGCATAGAATCTGAGATCATAAAAGCTCAGCTGGGATGAGTAAGTCATTACCAGAAGATGGAGTTTTGCTTATTTGTTCCCTAGAAGTATACGTTCCTTAACAACTTCAATGTCGCCATCGCCCATTATCCATTTCTGTTCTGTTCTTCTATTAGTTCTCTATTGCATCACCCCTGTTTCACTATGTTTGGTATAACTTGTTGTGCAGAGCAATAATCAAGCACAATTATGCCTTATTATTGCACAGAGCAATAATAAGGCACCTAATCAAAAAAATCATACGTAGCGATATGTATAATACTATAAGGAAAACGTCTTATTAATTTGAACGAGATCGGTTGAATAGATCTTGAGATATCGTGTCCCAGTTTGAAAAAAGTAGTTTCGAGAAAAACGCAAAAGAACAAAAGTACGGCGTCGGCGTCTAAAACCAAATACTTGCCAAACCAAAAACAAAATCTAAATATTTTTATTATAGGGAAGGGGTGAATGAAAGAAAGCTTTTGTCAACGCTTTATGGTTTCATAAAGTTTCGACCGTTGCCTGAGTTTCAAGTTTACTCTCTGACGCGCATCCTTCTGATGACTATAACTGCGGATATAATTGAAATTTTGAAATGATTCAAAATTTAAAATATTCTTAAAAGTATTGACAATTTATTTATGATTGTGATTGTCGGAGAGCAAACGCATCGGCAACGTGTCACTGTTTGGTGCGGATTTTCGGCTGGAGGCGTCATTGGACCATACTTTTTCGAAAATGAGACTGATCAAGCAGTTATTGTTACTGGTGCTTGATATCGCGACATTATAACCGAGTTTTTTCTGCCTAAATCGCATGATATTGATGCTGATGACATGCGGTTTCAACAAGACGATGCGACATGACATACAGCCCGTGAAACAATTTAATTACTACATGTGACATTAATCAGCATTGGCTCTCTAGATCATTTGATTTAACACCATTGGATTTCTTTCTACTGGGTTATTTGTAGTCAAAGATTTACGTCAATAAGCCATTACCACATCCGCCCGTGCATTGAAAGACGAGATTCAACGATGTATTAACGAAATTCAGCCACATTTATGCAAAATGATCATGGCAAAATGATCACAGCCGTGGAGGTCATTTGCTCGATGTTCTATTCCATACATAACCCTATCCTATATATTTTATGTTTCAATAAAAAAATACAATTGAAAAAAAAACTGTGTTTTCTATTTAATTCAAATATTGCGTACATTCTGGGACACCCTTTATCAGCAGCTCGGTTGCCTTTTAAATTGTGACCTACCGTTTTGATCTTCGCTGGCGGTTCCGGTTAAAAACTATTTCAAAATATGACTTCCATCGCTTTAGTTTGCATTGTGTTTTGGTTAACATTGAACTTAGTAAATCATATATCAAAAAACAAATTCCTTTGTTCTTTCCGTGAGTGTAAAGGCGTAATAGAGAAGTAGAGTTATATTTTATATACCAGCGAGGCCTCTAACATAACACTTATATTTTTGTTTAGTCTATCCCTTCGAGAACTGTAATTTTTTATTACCTTTATTTTATTTAGACCTCTTAGAACCCTTTAAGAACCGTAATCAAGTTTCAAATTATACTAATCACCAAGAACTGTTTACTTTAATTTTATATAAAATCATGTAACTAGCCCTTCAGGCTCACTTTCTAGTTGATTTTCGTTGTATATTTTCTTGTTGTTAAATTTCGCTTTTGTGAAATAAATGTTCTTTAAACTGATTTTGCGAATCGAATTATTTAACTCTAGTGTACTGTAGTACTAACTTATAAACAAAATCGGCTACCATTAATAAACTTTAACATTGTTAATACTTACAAAAGCTCATAGATGAATGACAAATGCGATGTCGGCCTCTCTGATTGACACCCAACAGAGAACCAACTCGAACCAACGGATATTTCCACGATACGGTACAGTCTTACACGAAAAAAAGCTGAAAACAAGCAACAGACAACGAGAAATGAATTAAAAAGAAGAAAAAATGCTTTCCGGTACCGGGGTACGGTTTTCACGCGTCGGGATCGGTACCTTGCGCACACTGAAGAGTGGCAGTGATGGCGGCAACCGTGGTACTTGAGCTTGTTGCGCCTAGTACGACCAAACGTGGTTCACCTGTCCCGATTGGATGTTGGACAAAAGGCCTGCCTAAGTTTGAGGCTTGTGCCTACAAAGATTTGTCGTCTTTGATAACTATTCTACAGTGTAGCACTAATATTATTGGGTTGATGCAGAAGTTCGTCCCATTTTTTGAGGGTATTTGAAGACAAAATTTATTTACTAAAAATTGCATTTAATATATATAGTACCAGTTGTGTCAATATAGTACCATTCGGTTAATAATGTCGATTTTGTTAAGAGATGACATTATTATTAAATTTGTTGGTATAACGATAGCTAACGTATTATTGTTGTTATTGTTGCTGTGATAAGTTGGATAAATAAACTCAGAATGATAATAATTTGGTTTTATTTACTTGTTTAAAACTTAATGACAAGTATAATACGCAGAAAAATTAACTTAAGCATCTTCTTCTTCATGTCCCCTCTCCGGTCCGGAGTTTGGCAATCATGTTAGCTATTTTGATCTTGGACACTGCCGCTCGGAACAGTTGGTTGGAGTTGCAGTTGTACCATTCTCTCAAATTACGTAACCAAGACATCCTTCTTCTACCGATGCTTCTCCTGCCCTGGATTTTTCCTTGCATAATTATTTGTATCAGTTGGTACTTCTCTCCGCGCATGACGTGACCCAGATATTGTAGTTTACGTCGCTTCACGTCTGCCAGCAGCTCATTTTCTTCCTTATTCACGCGATTCAGAACTTCCTTGTTTGTTACTTTCTTGGTCCAGGCGATTCTTAAGACCCTTCTGTACATCCACACTTCAAAGGATAGCAGTTTATTCTGTGTATATTTGTTTAATGTCCATGCCTCCATTCCATAGAGGAATACAGAGCAGACGTAGCATTTTATTAGTCTTAGTTTAAGAGTCAGCGACAAATCTTTGCTACATAAGACGCCTCTCAATCTTACGAAAGTACTTCTTGCCTGTTCTATTCTAGCAATAATTTCCGGTGTATTGTCGTTGTTGTCATTTATTGTTGTGCCCAAATACCGGTATTTTTTTACTCGTTCTATTTGCTCCCCCTGAATACGCAATTCTGCATTATTGATGTTTTTCTTTGTAATGACCATGAACTTTGTCTTTTTCGTGTTCAAGCTTAATCCGAGGTCTTCGCTTGCCTTTCTTACTTTTTCCATTACTCTGTTCAGGTCCTCCATTGATTCTGTCATTACAATGCTGTCATCAGCATATCTGATGTTATTGATTGGTATTCCGTTTACTATTATGCCGGCTGTTTCATCCTCAAGTGCTTCATTCATAATGTTTTCAGAATATAAATTGAACAATGTTGGAGACATTATACATCCTTGTCTTACGCCTTTCATAATCTCAATTTCCTCTGAGTTGTAGTTGTCAATGCTTACCACTGCCTTCTGATTGTAGTATAAGTTATAGATTATTCTTATATCTCGCGTGTCTATACCTTTGTCTTTCAGCAATTTTATCATGATGTCATGTTTGACATTATCGAAAGCTTTGTTATAGTCGATAAGACATATGTATACATCTTTATTTACATCCAGGCTTCGTTGCATAAGTATATTGTATGCTACCAGGGCTTCACGCGTTCCTAGGCCCTTTCTAAAACCAAATTGCGTGTTGCCTATATGTTCCTCTAACTTTGAATATAATCTGTGGTGTATGATCTTCAAAAATAATTTCAATGTGTGTCCCATGAGACTAATTGTCCTGTAATCCTCACATTTATTAGCTTTGTTTCTCTTAGGGATGGTTATGAACGTGGAGACAAGCCACTCCTTTGGGATTTTACCAGTTCTGTATATTTCATTAAACAGTCTCTGTAACACTTTCAAATGTTCGTCCTCTAGGAGCTTGAGGAGTTCTGTTGGTAGATTATCTGGTCCTGTTGCCTTGCCCGTCTTCATATTTTGTAATGCATATTTTATTTCTGCAGTTGCTATTATTGGACCACTGTCTTCTTCAGCCGGTTCCTCTGACTGTCCTGATCGTGTGTCCGCGAAAAGGGATTTCGTGTAATTCGTCCATGTTACAAGTTTATCCTTTATGTCTGTTATAATTAGACCCTTTTCATCCACCAAAAATGATCTTGTTCTTTTCCTTTGATACCCCGTTAAGTCCTTCACCTTCTTATGTAAATTGAACTGGTCGTGTTTTTTCTGTAGGATCTCTATTTCTTCGCACTTCTGAGTAAACCATATTTCTTTGGCTTTTCTGACTTTCTGGCGAAGTTGTTTCTGTATGTTTTTATAGTTAGGCTGGTGTTTGCTTTCCCTACGTGTATTCATTAAGTTTAATATCTCATTTGTAATCCAACCTTGTTCTTTTTTAGGTTTGGGTCTCTTCAAGTATTTTTCTGTTGGTTCCATTAGTGCCGTTTTAAAGTCGTCCCAATTCTTATTGTTATCCTCCGACATATTTAAGTTGCTAAGATTGTTGTCTATCTCCAGTTTTATTTTCTCTCTGATGGTTACGTCATTAAGACCGTTGAGATCAATTTGTTTTCGTCTCGACTTTTGAGCTGGTTTCTTTAGTTGTATATTCACCCTTGCCACTAGGGGTTGTGGTTGGAATTTACGTCTGCACCTGGGTAGGTCTTTACTGACTTTACACTATTTCTGAATCTCTGATTAATCATCACATAATCTATCTGATTGCGTACTATATGATTTTTACTATCTTGCGGCGATGTCCAAGTGTATAGTCGTCTTGGTGGGAGATTGTAGAACGTATTAGCAACCACCAGATCTTTCTCTTGGCAAAACTGAATTAGCCGATGCCCTCTGTCATTGCGTATACCCAATCCGTAGCTACCCACTACCCTCTCTACTTTCCCTCTTCCGATCTTCGCGTTGAAGTCGCCCATAAGAATTGTTACATCTTTTCTTTTAGTCAGTTTGAGTGTGTCGTCTATTTCCTCATAGAACTGTTCTATTTGATGGTCGTCTTTATCCGCTGTTGGAGCGTATACCTGTATTATGTTGATTGTTGCGTGATTTGACTTCATTTGTAGTAAGGCAATTCGTTCGGATATTGGGACAAAGTTTAATACTGATTTATCCAGATCCATTTTCAACATAAAAGCTACTCCATTTCTGTGCCGTGTGTCTTTGCTTCCAGAATAGTATATTATATGATGGTTCCCTATGTTGGTCATTCCCTCACTTGGCCATCATGTCTCACTAATCCCCAAAATATCCACGTCCAATCTATTCATTTCCTGTGCTACATTGTGGGCTTTACCAGCCTCATACATACTGGTCACATTCCACGTACCTATTTTTAAGTTCTTTGTGTCTGTTGCTTCGCGTTTTTTACCTCTTCTCAAGATTGCCCTCCCCGGAGAACCGATTGGAGGGCTAGAAACTCTGGAATATTTAGTCTTGAAAATAGCCATTTTGATTGTACTAGGGATATCCTTGTCAGATCTTTAATGCAGTGGTTTCCCGTTGCCTTCTGCATCCTCATGCCGTTGACCATTTGCTGGCTCTTCCGCCTTTAAGGTTGATTTCTCAACCTTAGGACAAGGGGGTGCCCTCTGCCTCTTGCTAGTTCCTCCACCCTTAGCTGTTGACCAGCAAGAGGTTGAGCTGCTTATCCCGACACTTAAGCATAATAACTAACTTAAGCATAATAACTAACAAATAATTGCAATTAATCCCACTAAATTATAAACTAGTGAACATCCTGCGGTTTCACCCTTGGTAGTTATGTTGGAGTAAAGAGTATGTATGTATATCGTTGTTTGGAATGTACATATCCTGAATCACACATATGATTTTTATCCTGAAAATCCCTCAGGAATGGAAAAGCTGGTGGAAAAGGGTGTCCACTTGTAAAAAATACTAATGAGATTTATGTAATTGTGACTTTCTTCTAGCAATAGTTTGTACTTGTAGACCAGTTTTACTAGTACCAATTAATAAAAGAGATTTAAGATGGTCATCGGTTAACTTAGATATGTAAAGATTTTTTGTGTACTATATTTTGAAGAATGTTTTCTCACACAAGTAAGTAGTACCAAAAACTGAAAACAGCCCACCATCAAAGGTATGCAAATTATCAAATTGTACCAGTAGAAGACTCTTATAAAACTCAGACAAAGATGAGCTTTGATATTTGTTCTTAATTATATCACTGCATTGTAAATCAATAATTTCCATTTGAAGTTTCGGGGCTAGGGTTTCAATGTCATCATCAAAAGGATTTTGAAAAGTCTTAATTGCATTCGCAATGACATCAAAGTCTGAGAAACGAATATCAGAATTTATCTTCAAAACACTCAAAACTTCGATTGCAAAGTCGACGGGAAACTCCGTCTCACTAGTGTCGCTGAATATTTTACATGTTCTAAAAGGTGTGAAACATTTTTTACGTAATTGTGATTGAAACGGTATTATACGTTAAAATAATTGGCAGAATCATTCAATGTTGTCCAAGAAAGAAAACGTTTTTTGCATCGATTTGTGATAGGTGATAAAGTGGATCTATTTTGACAATCCAAACAGCAAAAAATCAAGGCCAGCCTTCAGCATCATAACCAGTGCGCAATGTACATCGAAAGAAGCTTTTGTTGTTTATTTGGTGCAATAGTAGGGGAGCTGGGTATTACGAACTGGTGCAAGAATTACTGGTGATGGATACCGACAAAAATTTAAAAAACTATTTGCAAAACGTTAAATGGGAAGTCCAACTCTACCCGTCGTATTCACCGAACTTAGTCCCTCCGAACTACCACTTATTTCCATCGAGGCAGAACAGACTTTCAGAACAACACTTACATTGTTACGGAAAAGTGAAAATTTGTCTTGATAAATGGTTAGCCTCAAAAACTAAATCCATTTTTTGACAGAAAGATGAAAAAAAGTGACAGCTAACGATAGTCAATACTTTGATTATTAAGGTATTTTATTTTGTTACGGAAATAAACACTCAAATTTTGCAAAATAATTAAACGACCGACTAAATAAGTAATTACACAAACTATTTGCTTTTCTCTTTATCTTAAAAATATCCCCACCAACTTTCCGTAAAACCCGATAGAATAATATTTAAGCACATAAAAAAAATCTGCTAATTTTAGAACAGCTACACTTATTCATTAATAAATTAAAAAAAAAACATTATTAATTGTCTAGCTGAAAATCTATTACATGTAGCTCACAAGAGCGACTATGGAACTTGCATAAACTGATATCTCATTTGTACTTGAATCATTGCCAACATAGAAAGCAGCATGTATTTATCTAACCTATATAACCCCTTAAATATGTATGCAATTTTCTATATATAAAACTCAAATATAAAATTTGAATATTTTAAAAAAGACCCCACATATTCACGAAGATTAATCCAAAGTGTTTATTTAAATTACATTCTTAAAATATGCTTTTAAAAGCCGGTACACTCTTTGAATAAGATATAGAAAATAGTTTGTAACATTTTTTTTCGTTATAAAGAGTTATCCAATAAGAGAGTCAGAAGTTTGAAACGTAACATCGGCAACACTGTTTGAAATGTAAATGTTGCCTCTGGAAGTCATTCCTAAAGTAAAATGCCTTCTATGCTTAGTTATACTCGGATGAAGGCCTTCTGATACTACAGGCCTTTACGACCGTAGCTACCACCTGCCCTGGCTAATAAGTAGAATTAAAGAACAGAGCGTCAACTTCAAATTGGGATCGAGACCTCATTTGCTGGAAAAAGATGAAGAAAAAGAGAGAGACAGAGACGGATAAAGATGTAGTAGATACAAGTAAGGTTAGTCTCGTCAAAGGCCTTGTCACAAAAGGAAAAAAAAAACTTTCCATAGAAAATAACAACACAATGGTTCTGATTAACTTAACTCTAGAAGATTTTTCACGAAAGGCATACTAAAACACTTTTATTTATATTGAATAAATGAAGCGGGGAAGAATATGGCAAAAGATCCTAGAGAGAGACACAGAGAGAGACAAGAAATATTTTTTTAAAACAAAATGTTATTGAACTCGAAGATATTTATCAGTAAACGTGCATTTCGCTAACTATGTTAGCAGCACCAGGAGACGATTTAGTCTAAAAATCTTTGAAAAAATTTCATCTTTACATACAACATTAAAAAAGCTTAAGATTGAGGAATAAGCAATTCAATACCGTAGAAAATCTTTCAACGCAGACATCCGACAAGCAAGAACTGGGTCTCTTAAATAAAAATATAAAATAAGGTATTAATAAAAGGTTTAAAATGAGATTGGAATTTTATTCAATACAGTTCCAATAAACCTTTCACTCCACTTAGCGGACGTTCAAAATAAAAGGAGATTTTTTTAGTGTGTCTGAACTTCCGATACGGGTTGCTGTCACACGAAATGTGAGTTTGGGCGCCTCTAGTGTCAAAATTATGTAGTAATAATGATGGAACGCTTGCAAATTGTCGAAATTTAATGTATTTCACGCTGCTTGATATTATATTGAATCCAAAACTAGATAAAATACTGAGTGTTCCGAAGAAACTGTCGCTGCTCTTGCTGGAAGTGTTAATGAAGATCCAAATTGCAACTTGACCTAGAATTTAACAGTAACCTGTAACCATTATATATATAACATATATATATATATATATATATATATATATATATATATATATATATATATATATATATATATATATATATATATATATATATATATATATATATTTATAATGGTGCGTATAGACACGGTTGGTTCACGCAAAGCATTCTGACTCATTTTCGAGAGTTCTTTCTGATCCTCCACACCTCTCTCATCCTTTCTCTGTGGATTCTCTTTGTCTCCTCCGTCCACTTTGTTCCTGATCTCCTCGAAACTTCGCTCTCTGATGCAACGTTCCACATATGTATTTTGTGTCTGTACGTTCTTCTATCCTCAACCTCTGTTGGACCCATTTGTGCCTTTCCCAGATCAGCTCTGACTTGTGCGATCCATGGTATTGTTGACTTGACTCCTTGTATGTACGTAAGAATTCTGTTGGTGAGTCTTGTCGGTGGGAGTCTACTGATATGTCCACAGAATTTCAACCTTCTTTTTCTCAGGTCCGCCGCTACGTTGGACATTCTCTTTGTGGTCTTTCTAGAATTTAGACTGTATTTTTCCTCTGTCAGTTTTTGGCCGAGAATTTTCCTCATAATTTTGCGTTCGTCTGTTAGTATGTTTTCTATGCCGCTTTTTGTATGAAGTGTATGTGTCTCGCTTGCGTAGAGTACCTATGGTTTGATTACTGTGTTGTAGTGTCTTTTTTTTTGCCTGTGTGGATAGGCATTTCTTATTGTAGATATTGTGTGTTTTGCCGTATACCCCCTTCATCTTCTGTAATCGAATCTTCTGTGCTATCTTCTCTCCTCCTGTGGGTTCGAGGATTTCGCCCGGGTATTTGAAGTGAGTGACCCTATTTATTTTGCCGTATTTGGTGTTCAAATTTTGGACATTTAATTTTGAGCAGAAGAATTCGGTTTTTTGAAAGGATATTTGTAGGCCAACTTTCTCTGTACATTCATTGAGGACTTCGATCTGTTTGGTTGTCCTTTTTTCATTGTCTGCGAATATGGCTAGGTCGTCTGCGAAGGCTAGGCATGATATTTCTATGTTGTTTTTTTTTATCCGAGTCGTATTGGTTTCCAGTCTCCTTGATTTTTTAGTTCCTTTTCCCATTCCCTTATGACTTTGTCCAGGACCAGGTTGAAGAAGAGTGGGGATAACCCATCTCCTTGGCGTACTCCGGTTTTAATCAGGAAGAGTTCGGAAATTTTTCCCATAAATTTCACTTTAGAGATTGTGTCGGTCAGTGTCTGCTTGATCAATCGTAGCGTTTTGGGGTCGAGTCCTTGTTCTTCTAGGATGTTGAACAGAGATTTTCGGTCAATGCAGTCGCTTTCTTGAAGTCAACGAACGTGCAGATGTTTAGGACATTCCTGATAACTTTGTATTTCAGTATTGTTTTTAAGTTAAAGATTTGTTCAGTGTATGAGCGACCAGGCCGAAAGCCTGCCTGGTACTCGCCAATTTTGTGTTCTAATTGTTCCTATGTTCTCTGGAGAAGACATGCTGAGAAGATTTTGTAAGTGACTTGTAGTAAGGAGAATCCTCTGTAGTTGTTCACATCTGTCCTGTCTCCTTTCTTGTGCAGCGTGTGTATAAGAGCACATATCCATTAATCTGGTAATTTTTCTGTTTGCCAGATGTTCGTGATAATTTACGTGAGTTCCCGCAGTAAGTTTGGTCCGAGGTTTTTCAATAGTTCCGCGGTGATACCATCTTCACCGGATGTCCTGTTATTCTTCGGTTTTTGTATGTGCCTGTGAATCTCTTCCTGTGTTGGTGGTGGTGATTCTGAGTGGGTATATAGATACAATTTTCCTTGGGGAATCTTGTGTCGCGTTCGGGGCAATTGAGGAGATCAGAGAAATAGTGTGCCAGCTCCTGACAATTCTCCTGATTGTTTAGCGCTAATCTCCTATATATATATATATATATATATATATATATATATATATATATATATATATATATATATATATATATATATAATACAAAAATGAGGGATGCATGTCAGTTTTGAAAAAAAAAACAAAGTATCTAGTGATCAATAGCGATACCAAATTCCAAATGTTAATAAATACGTCTCAATGATCAAACAAGTTGATCAGTTTAAGTATTTGGTAATACTAATCGATAAAAATGGTATAGGGGAATGAGAAATTAAACATCGAATAAACGAAAGCGGAAAAAATATAGGGCGTCTAATAGTTTCTGGTGAGACAAGAATATACGAAAAGAAAATAACAAGGGACTAAGAAGAACATTCTAGAATGGATCTTATGTTACGGAGGTGAGATATGGGTAATTAACGCGGTCCTTGAAAGAAGACTTCAAGCTGTCGAAATGGGCTACCTCAGAAGAGGCGTTAGGGTTTCCCGAATGCAGTGAATAACTTATGACGAAATTCAGATGAAATGGAAACAACAACTATAGTGATAGACCGAATAAAAACCAGAGCTTTACGCTGGTTCGGACGCCTCATGCGAATGAACGATAACCGATGGTCTAAAAGACTACTCTAATGGAGATACTGGAATGAAGGGAGGGAATGAAAATTGCTATAGATGAGAGATGGCTTAACGCAGAAACTGTGTAAGATGGAGACACAAGAAGAAACAAATGAATGAGCGAGACAACACTTGTAAGTGATAGGTAACAAAATTATTATATGTACTACCTAGCTCAATATACCGGGTTTCTCACGGTAGCCGTTCTTTAGAAGTCTTCGTGGTTAGAAAAAACTTAGAATTCTGAATTTTTGGACTTTTGGAAAATATCTTCAAGGTACTAGCACTTCCGCTTATCCCGGAAGTATATTAATTCATTTTTGGATTCCCGAGAAAATTTCATGATGAGTTCCATCAGGTTTCCCTATACCTATTTAGAACTGTTTCTTAAATATCTTAAATCTTAAAGATGTAATCTTAGTTTGAACACAGTGCCTTTTACCCATTTTCGACTGGTGCTAAACGCTTCTGGGGTACACGGAAGCACAAGACTGATGATATCGAAATCCACATTGATAGTTAATTTATCACATACAGGCTGTGCAAAATTTCATGACCAATTACATTATTTTCAAAGTTAAAAAGTTGGTTCTTTCAAATGCGACACTCTGTATATTATTGGATGGTCGGGTGCAGAATTTGATTCTGCATCGATTCGCTATAACTTTCCCTTGGTTTTTCCAATAGTTTTCTTGTTAATCCATATGTATTTTTTATCAAAAGGTCAAAAGATCCAAAAATCCTATCTAGTAAGCCTTGATTTTGACAGGAATTGAAGCAATGTTGATATCATGTCAAAGCAGTATCAGCTTACAAATTCGTGAGGTATCTACTTACAGTTTTAATGATTTTGTTAATTTTTTCAAGTACAGTTTATAATGGAGTATAATGAAGAATATTCAAATACTGAATTTCCTTTATACGCATGGTGAATGTGGACGAACTGAGAGACGAACATGCAGATTGTTTAATCTACAAACAAGAACTCCCGGAAAATTCGCAAGAATCGAAGCTCGGCTTTTGGTAACTGGGAGTGTAAGGGCAACACGAAGAAAATCTCATTCACAAAGAACACGTTTTCGTGAAGATAACACTAATAATAATCTCTTTTGGAGCAATACAAGAATCACCGCCTTAAAATTGCTCCGTATCGACAAAAACAACACGGAAAACTTACATATATTCCTCGGTTCATCAACTCTTCCGAAATGTACTTTCTCCTGTATCCAAGACCCTGTCGTCTTCTCGGTTTGGCTTCAAACAAACGTTGATGCCCCCCGAGACAACTGTAATTTTCAAACTTTTCCACATGCTCTTTATCTAGCTTCAGTGCAACGAAGAGATGCTTTGGAGGAAAATAAGTAACCCCATCCCTATCATCAACCAGATAAAATCCTACTTTCCCGCTTAGAACATCTCTGGTGGCCTCTTTGGGGATGACCTGATGTACACCAACGCTAGAACAAGACCCGGAAGGTGTTGCATCTTTAGAGAAGGTGAGGAAGGGGGATTGGTATTACCCTCTAATCAGCATAGGGATACGAGTTTCATTCGGATTCGGATCGTTTCGTGGTTCGTGCTGTGGAGATGTTCGTTGTTTCGGAATACCTACTGGTATTAGCGACTCTTGCATGGTTTCTTCTACTACAACAGAGAAGATCCATCGTAGATGACGTAGTGATGTAATAAAACAAACAGGACATTCAATACGGGTCTAAATACAGTCACTAACCTGTTAACCTTTCGGGTATGCAGCACACGCGGCGATGGTGCAAAAATAACTGAACAATATCTTGTTTGATCCAACAGAATTGGTTTTTTCTTGGCACTGTTTTTGTTGGTCGCGTTGACGATTTAAAATGAAAGGTAAATACAATTTGATCGCTTGGTACCGCCTCTAAGTTAGTTTATATCAATCAAAAACATCGCACAACAAATGAAACGGTGAAATAGTTGTTTTAAAAGGCAAAAGGTGTTGAACTTTAACTAGGGGAGACAAAACATGTAATTAAGTCGTTCACTAGGGCATGCGTGGTCGTGAGGAATACGGGGGTCGATTGAAAAATTCTCGACTTGACTCATAGATGGCGCAAGTATGGTGAAATGATTATGGTAGTACAGGGCGTGATGCGTAGTTTCAGTTTGTTTGTGGTGATTGAGCAAATCAAATAGATTTTCACAGCTTTTTCTGTTAAATACATCAATATTGAAGGTCGGCTTTGTTTTAGAGGTTTCAGCTCCGACGGATGTACAGGGTGATCCAAAGACTTTTTAATATATGGTTGCGCTGTAGAAAATTTGATAGGAGGGGTAAACGGAGCGCTCGTTTTGTGTGTGCGAGTTTTACCGCAACAATAATTTCGCCATTATTGCGCGCTGTAGATTTTGACAACCCCTTCAATTTCTAAGCCTTCCGTAGATTAAGCAATGGGTTTGTAAGTTTGAGGAACCTGGTTCAACGTTAAACCAGCGTTCACGAGGTCAACGAGAACTGATGAAAACATTGAGAGAGTGCGAGCGCCCGTGCGCCAACAACCAAATTAGCGACTCGAAAGGGTGCAGCTATTTTAAATATGACGAGATCAACGGTGCTTCGCATCCTTTACAAAGATGACTCAGACTAGTCAGAGACTCAGTTAGTGCAAGATTTGAAGCCGATGGACTCCTCTGATAGATTTTTATTTGCTAAAAAAGTGTTGAACTGATTTCCGGCATGTCAATAATCAAAATTGTCGCTAGTGGTGCTCCGCATAGTCCGAAGGCCACAGTTTGAACTACAATATCGGCATCCGTAATAATCGGCCCGTTTTTTTCGAAAACCACTAAGGCCGTGTAGTAACGGTGAATTCTCAGCGTTTTGCCGACATTTTTTCACTGCTGCTCTTCAAGAATCTGAAGAAAACATTCAGGACATTTGGTTCCAACAGCACGGACGGAGCCACTTGCCACAGTCCCAATCTCTCTTTGCCCGTCGTTCAGGCGCTTTTTCCGGAAAAAATGATTACTGGAAGAGGAGACATTTAGTGGGCCTCCCGAAGCCCGGATCTAAATCCCTGTAATTTTTTATGGACATATCTTAAAAACCAAGTGTACCACTATCGCTGCACCACTCTGAAAGATCTAAAGACGAATATTGGGCAAGAAATCGAAGTCATAACTGCAGACGCCTCGGTAAGGCGTTATGGCAAAATTTTAGAGTACACACAGACAATGTAATCTTCAGACCACAAATTTGCAAGAATTACCGTAAATTTTAAGAATATAATTTGTTAAAATTGACCAATTTTTTTTTATTTCATTTCAAAAAGTTAACAAAACCCATTAGACAATCCTGTTCAAACAGACTTAGATAGCACTTTACAGTGGGGCTTCTTAAATTATGGGTCGGGACCCCAAATGGGGTCTGTTATTGGTACAACCGGACCTTCGGATTCTGGGGCGTCCGGGCTTAAACGCAAAATCTTTCAGAAGGAGTCGGAGACCTCTGGCCAACATCTGAAACCGAAAACAAAAACTTTCTTTGGAACTGTAAATATCAACTCTCTCCTGCGCCCAGTAAAACTACCCGAATTGGGGCGAACATTAAATCAGCAAAAAATCCAAATTTTAGCTCTGCAAGAAACCAGGTTGACAGATGATAACACATTCAACTTCGACAACTACAGAATTTTTAAAAGTAAAATGGATAAAGGAATACTCAAAAATACACCACATCTCGGTGTTGATTTCGCTATCTCAAAACCCATTCTTGGTTTCAAACTAATGTCCGGATAACACGGATCCCTATTTGACTAGAACCAAACTTAGCTTAAAACTTCAAAAATGTATTCAAAACAGACTGCTAATACCAAAGTTCGACCTTAGGAAAATAAAACCAACCCTAACAGAAGAGCTTGATAGACAACCAGCACAGCAAGCAACTGGCAAGAATTGAAACAAACTACAAGAAAATATGAAAACAATCAACTTAATGAAATCGAAAAAGATTTCCAAAAAAATAACACCCGAATTTTTTACAAAACATTTAAAACTAAATTAACATGCTGTCAACTGATAAGTCTTTGCTTCCAAAAGGAAAACGGACAATTAGCTCTAAATAATTAAGACAATTGCAAAGAACTTGCGAAATATTTTGAACAAATACTAAACTGTCCTGAGCCCTTAAACAGATTACCAACACTAAACCCTAAACAAACAAACCCAGATTCATTACCACCGAATGAAGATGAAATAATTAGGCAAATCCAGCGACTTAAAAATAACAAAGCTTCTGGTGAAGATGGAATCACTGCTGAACTTTTGAAATCCGCTGGTTCAGGTACAATCAAGGAAATAACCAAAATTCTATAGGAAGTTTGGCGAACCGAACGGATTCCGGAAGATTGAAAAAATGCTCTAATCCATCCAATACACAAGAAAGGAGATAGAACGGATGTAAACAACCATAGAGGGCTATCTCTGCTCCCAGTTTGTTACAAGATTCTATCTCAATGTCTACTAGACAGAGCACAGGGACAGTTTGAATATAAAATTGGTGAATATCAAGCAGGTTTTCGACCGAGCAGATCCTGCCCTGAACAGATCCTGAATCTAAAGTTGATCCTAAGACATCAAAAACTGTACAATAAAAATCTCGTCTGTACATTTGTGGATTTCCAAAAAGCATATGATTCTATCGACCGCGAATTTTTATTCCAAATCTTGAAAGAACAAGGACTGAAAACGCTGGCAATTATTAAAGCAACACTAACTAACACAAGGTCAAAAATTAAATTCGTGGGTGACATTTCAGAGCCCTTCGAAATTAAAACTGGAGTGAGACAATGGGATATACCCTCGCCACTCTTATTTAACTGAGGCGTGCAAATAAATCGACCCTGAATATTGACCATCCCATTAAACTGGGGAGAACCAACTTCAAAATAGATTGTCTGGCGTTTGCTGATGATATAATTTTAGCTCAAGGTATATTAACGGCACAAAAACAGATTGAAATCCTAAAAGAAATACCAACAGACGAAACATGTGCCCTCCAATGGAATTGATGGGTGGGGCTTCCTCCCGGTCAAGCAACTAACCAATGCTCATTATCGCGGAGACGCAGGTTGTTGTGCGTTCCACATGAGACCCAACGATCGGGGGTTTGTAACTCCTGACTACTGTAGTCTCATTGGACGCAGTCCAAAAAATCAAAGAAAAACTCTATATATATATATATATATATATATATATATATATATATATATATATATATATATATATATATATATATATATATATATATATATATATATATATATAATATCACGATATTTTCAATCACCCGGTGTATCATGTCTTTAAACTTCACAGTATCGCTCTTGTTCGAAACATCACGGAAGTAACATAAAATCCGGAAAAACTCTTGTACTTAAATTTGACGATATCCGTCATCGCCAACGTCCAAAAAAAAAAAAAGACGGCGGAAAAGAAAACGGCGAGAAAGAAGACCTTTTTTTCCATCTAAAAATAATAACCGTTTGGTCGTTAACAAGAACAGTCGGTTTCAAAATTAAAACGGCCGAGAACAGAATGCGGAAGAGAAGATGGAGAGCGGACCGTTTGGGCATGTGTGTATAAATAAAATCTTGGGGAGTTTATTAAACTCTCGCTTTAAATTTTATTAACCGGAATGAGTTATCGGCGTTATATATTGTTGTGCGGGGATCATTGAATATATAGAGCGGTAATAAGGGAACCAAGACCACCCACACGCAAGAGCACAATCGTTTATCATCGCCTCTCCTAAGCTCACTTTCTGTGATTATTTTCTGTCTTCAAGGTTTACAATTCCAATGAAAACCTTAAGAACATTCAAAACCTTCATGACTGTACTAGGCTTGTTCTCGACCTGACACAGTGTTGTTAAGTATGTTTCGCTAGATGGCGTGCTACGAAGTTTCAGACGCATATGTTTAGTAAAAAACCTCAAGGACTTTATCACATCAAAATCATCAATAATTTTTCGACAACTGCCTAAAAGTGTATAGAAACTGCGGAATATTGTTTTAAATATTAAATTTGCATTACTTTTTATTAAACAAATGTCAAAAGTTGTAAATAGATGCCCAGAATAAGACTCTTGAAAATATTTTTTTGTTTTTTGAAGTTTTATAACAAAACTATTTTTATTTTTATTTTTTTCCATATCAATAAAAAGTTATATCAAATGGAAAATAAATTTTTAAACCTAGTATCGATGACACACCGACAATTCCCGAAAGAAATCGGAACAATTGTGACCTCACAAATCAACCGGAGGCCAATCGGTTCGGCTCGGGGCAATCCGGTTAGTTATGTCGAAATTTTCTTTCGTCCATTCTCTGAATAGACGTTCCGAAAGAATCGGAGTTCGGGGTAATTAAAACAATTTATCGATCTTAGTCATTGTTCTATAGGTTTAACCTATATCTTTGACTGCATTGGTTGGTTTGCGATCGATTTGAAAATAGACTTGCTTTTAATTGTTATTTAGGCTGTTGGTTCTTTTTTGGACGATATGCTCATATATCTTTACATAAAGAGTATGGAGGTTCAAAGGTAAGTTCATAATGAAATCAGATTAGGGTTCCTTTTGTTTTTTGCATTTGTTTTTATAACTTTTATTTATATTATTTAATTAATGTAGGGATTACAAATTAACGTGTCAAATTTATAAGAAAGAATATTCCTGTGTGTCCGCAAAGAATCTACATGTCGCAACACAACCGAGGGTAGTAACAATAAGAAAGCCTTACACGATCGTCAATTTTGTAGGATAGGAATAATAATATTCAATAATTAGACAAGAACAGACAATAACAAAATTCGACTATCGATTTGGAAGGTAATCGTATATGAAAAGTTTTATACTTATGAAAGTTTTACAGAATAATCTAATTTGTAGATGGTCGAAGAGTACAGAAATTTCTATGATCAGTTGGATAAACACCAACTAGACTGGCAAAGCAGTTTTCCATGAAATCAAAACAAACATCTGAAGGAGTATGCAGAAAAAGAAAAATAGAAAAATAAATCTACTATCCAAACCAAAAGTAAAGAAAATGGTATATTTATATTCTAAATGAAAACAGAACAGTTAAAATATTTTGTTTTTCAGGATTTTGGTACATTTCATCTATTGATTGAATATATTCATTTGATAGGGTATGTTTAAACATAGGTTACAGATTTATTATAGGCATTGAAAACTGATGGTAGGCTGACAGTGGTTTTCTAGTTGGTAGACTCTAACTGGAGAATCCCACACTTCCACTATAAGTTTTCCACTCAAAAAAAAAATGGTTTAGGTGCCTTCTCTTATTTGGGAAATTTTTGGCTGGTCATGCATTAGAGTTAGTTAGCAGCCAGATTTCTTTCTATTTGCAAATAATATTAAATCAAGAGTGTAAAACAAGCAATTATTATTAAAACAAGAGTCTAATGTGGTGGTTTGTAAAACATGTAAGGCGAAAAATTACCATCGTTTAAAAAATAGTGAACACCTTAATTAAAGCAATAATGTAGTAGGGGTGATTTTTTTTTTGAAAATATTGATAATAGAGTTTAGTGAGACGGTTTGAAGAATCTGTGTGGTATTGCAAACTTCATTGAATGCAATTAAACAAATATATATATATATATATATATATATATATATATATATATATATATATATATATATATATATATATATATATATATATATATATATATATATATATATATATATATATATATACGGTAGTTGGACGGTAGTTCTTTAAATCTTCCTGTGCTCCCTTTTTATGTAAAAGGATCACTTCTGCATTTTTCCATAAGTCAGTTTTTTCCATAAGTCATATTATCAAGGTCAGGATTAGAACATTTATGATGATTGATACTGAATAGATAATTTTATTTTTTACATAAAATTGTTGCGGTTGCGATTGCAACCTAAATATTAAACCAATTTTTAACTCAATATTACGGTAAAAATTAAAACTAACTGATTTTTTTCAGAAAAATCGAAATATCTCTTGACATGTCAGAGATATCGATTTCGGGTTTTCACTGGACGATTCCTCTTTAAATTACCTTTCTAGCCATGTAGTAAAGCTGTACCATTCCATTTGAAAAAACTGAACAAAACTTCCAAAAAACTATTGTTGAATGTAACGCCACCTCGCGGTTTCATTTATAAACTAAATAATTTATCTCCCAGATTATCTGATTGTCCCAGCAATTGCCTTTTAAATGAATCTAAATTGAGGAAAATCGGTTTAGGTAAACGGACATTAGACGACTTTTTATCTAAATAGGTAAAACTCTCCCCCCCAGTTCTTTATTCGCGAAGTTACGACAAAATGTCATAAAACAAAGTTGTAGGAGACAGTTTGCTAATTATAACTGAGAATTTTTCTTACTCGGTTAACACTTGAAAATACACAAAAAAAAAAGATTTTTAAAAATGTTTAGCTCGTCACGCCCTCTTGCGGTCGTTTTAGAAGCTTAAAAATTTATATAAATTTATATATTAAAAAAATATATATATATATATATATATATATATATATATATATATATATATATATATATATATATATATATATATAATATAGCTTTAGGCTAATAGGCTTTAGTATAGACAATATAGGCTTTAGTTTCTGTTTTATTTGAACCTTTTATGGCTTCAGAGCTAAATCCTTTCCTAAAATACGTACTGTCGGATATGTACGGTAAAATACGGATGTTGTGGATGTCGATTAATGGAAATTTCTGGGTCTTCAGCAACCCTTTCACGTACCAAATCAATTTGCTCTTGACCACTACGACCACTACGACTATATATTGCTCTTCTTTTATCTTCCACCGACCCAGTTTCTTGACATTTTTGAACAATTCGATTAATAGCGCTTTCAGATGGATGATTGTGCAAACCGTTCAACAAATTTTAAAGCGTTGTTCTGTTGTGTACGACTTCATTTTTATAAATGTCATACATTACAATTCTGAAATGGAAATAGACCTAGACAAACTTACAACGCCATTTGTATTTTATTCAAGAATTAAAAAAACCCACTCGGTTTGAAAATTTAGTTACGACCACGTTTAAATATCTCAACTAATGTTTTTATAGTCGAAAACGATATATCCGTCGGGATTAAATCATATCAAACAAAGTAATTTATCAATGCTTCTGTTGGAACCTTTGATGTGAAACACTGAACTTGAAGAGATTTACCACTAAAGACCAAATCACTTTTTTTGAACTTCTCGATGCACATTTCGCCAACCATGTTAGCATTATCAGGAGATAATTTAATCTAAAATCAACTACTTTATCTTAGGCCCTGAACTAAATTGAGTTTTTGAATAAAAAATAATTATCGATTTTTTTACTTACTATTTTGAAACTTTATCAAAAATAATATTAATAATCGATGCGAAAAACTTTTTAAAAACTTGTTACAATTAATTATAAATGAATTAAAATGTACAAAATAAAAAAAATCACGTGATTACGAACGCACTACGATTGGCTGCTATGTTTGTGACGTCATAATACCATTGTTTTCACGTCAGTACTGTCAACGGCTTCTATTCGCATATATACTGTCAAAATTATTGTTGGTTAAGTGCAAAATAAAATATTGTTGATTACTAATTTAGTTCAGTAATGTGTGACAAAGGGTTCATAAATGCTAGTTCTGATAATATACCTGCTGTGGATATTTTTATGGTCACATATTTTCTGAAAAACGACATTCGGTTCAATTCAGCTGAGGTTCAAAGTGCTAAAGCATCGATGTAAGTTTTTTAAAAAATAATAATAATGTAAACGTAAATAAGGAAGAAAATATTTCTATTAAATGTAATTAAACTATTTGTAAGGTGTCACGAGCAAGTGTTACGAGAGTTACGGTGACAAAGCTATAGGTTTTGTTCAACTTAAATGCAAAAATCGTATTTACACGGTAAAATAACGAGTATGTCCAGAACATAAAGTTCGGAGTAAAGCTTATACAGTTATGTTGATTATTAATCAGAAATTAAGTAAAGTTAGCAGCTTCAGCAGGAAATAAATACTCAAACAAAAAAATATATATAATGTTATAAATACTAATGTTTTGTATATATTTGATGACAGGTGGTTGTAAACATACATTAGCACTACTTATGTGGACACATCGGAGAAGCGAAGATCCAACACCCACTGAAGAAAAATGTTAGATATTGAGTAACCAAAATATATTTTCTAGTTTTGTAATTATTTTTTGAGCAAAAAAACAATATAAATCATAATTAATATAAGACACATACATACTGTTTAAATCACTAATTTTATTTCAATATAAAATACACTGTTATATATATATATATATATATATATATATATATATATATATATATATATATATATATATATATATATATATATATATATTAATGAGATATATATGTATATATGATATATATGAGATATATATATGAGAATAATTATTAATGAGAAATTAACTCATTAATAATCAAGATAACTGTATAATCTTTACTCCGAACTTTATGTTCTGGACATACTCGTTATTTTACCGTGTAAATACCATTTTTGCATTTAAGTTGAACACAACCTATAGCTTTGTCACCGTAACTCTCGTAACACTTGCTCGTGACACCTTACAAATAGTTTAATTACATTTAATAGAAATATTTTCTTTCTTATTTACGTTTACATTATTATTATTTTTTAAAAAACTTACATCGATGCTTTAGCACTTTGAACCTCAGCTGAATTGAACCGAATGTCGTTTTTCAGAAAATATGTGACCATAAAAATATCCACAGCAGGTATATTATCAGAACTAGCCTTTATGAACCCTTTGTCACACATTACTGAACTAAATTAGTAATCAACAATATTTTATTTTGCACTTAACCAACAATAATTTTGACAGTATATATGCGAATAGAAGCCGTTGACAGTACTGACGTGAAAACAATGGTATTATGACGTCACAAACATAGCAGCCAATCGTAGTGCGTTCGTAATCACGTGATTTTTTTTTATTTTGTACATTTTAATTCATTCATAATTAATTGTAACAAGTTTTTAAAAAGTTTTTCGCTTCGATTATTAATATTATTTTTGATAAAGTTTCAAAATAGTAAGTAAAAAAATCGATAATTATTTTTTATTCAAAAACTCAATTTAGTTCAGGGCCTAAGATAAAGTAGTTGATTTTAGATTAAATTATCTCCTGATAATGCTAACATGGTTGGCGAAATGTGCATCGAGAAGTTCAAAAAAAGTGATTTGGTCTTTAGTGGTAAATCTCTTCAAGTTCAGTGTTTCACATCAAAGGTTCCAATAGAAGCATTGATAAATTACTTTGTTTGATATGATTTAATCCCGACGGATATATCGTTTTCGACTATAAAAACATTAGTTGAGATATTTAAACGTGGTCGTAACTAAATTTTCAAACCGAGTGGGTTCTTTTAATTCTTGAATAAAATACAAATGGCATTGTAAGTTTGTCTAGGTCTATTTCCATTTCAGAATTGTAATGTATGACATTTATAAAAATGAAGTCGTACACAATAGAACAACGCTTTAAAATTTGTTGAACGGTTTGCACAATCATCCATCTGAAAGCGCTATTAATCGAATTGTTCAAAAATTTCAAGAAACTGGGTCGGTGGAAGATAAAAGAAGAGCAATATATAGTCGTAGTGGTCGTAGTGGTCAAGAGCAAATTGATTTGGTACGTGAAAGGGTTGCTGAAGACCCAGAAATTTCCATTAATCGACATCCACAACATTCGTATTTTACCGTACATATCCGACAGTACGTATTTTACGAAAGGATTTAGCTCTGAAGCCATAAAAGGTTCAAATAAGACAGAAACTAAAGCCACTGGAGGATTCAAAACGCTGTCCATTTTCAATTGGATCAAAGAACAAACAAATGATTTTTCTCAAAAAAAACGCACATTACTTTGTCACATTACTGAATTAAATTAGTAACCAACAATATTTTTACACTAAACTTTAATAATTTTGACAGCATATACACAGGTAAAAGCCGTTGATAGTACTTACGTGAAAACACTTTAACATAATGACGTCACAAACATGGCAGCCAATCGTGGCGCTTTTTGATTACGTCATTTTATTTTGATTTTTATATATTTTAATTCATTTATAATTAAAAGTTGTTCGCATCTATTATCAATATTATTTATGATAAAGTTTTAAATAAAGTAAAAAAATCGATTTTTTGTATTTAAAATGAAAATATCAATATAACCAAATGTAAATGGGGATAAAGGGTCAATCATACACAGTTTTTTGTTTACTGTATTGACGAAAGACTAATTTTATATGCTTCAACAAATGTAATATGTTTTACCGCACTAATCTTTAATGTCAATTAAATCCTGTCGATGTTAATTTGGTTAGCGAAATGCGCGTCCAGCGAGTTTGACACCAAAAATGTTTTCTAAGTTAAATATATTTTTACAGTTTCAAGATGAAATGTATATATAATGTTACAAATAATGTTCTAATTTTCCCAGTTATAAGTTTATTTTAGAAAAAATATTAGTGAAGTAAATATAAACAACTACTTTTGGGAGAAAGCGTTAAAAAAATGCGCAAATCAGACACGACAATGACTCACCTTTTAACGCTGATCCCGAAATATCTCCAGAGTAGATTGCGTGGGCAGAGGTATTTCGCACTGTGGGAATTCACACGTAACACAAGGATCATAAACAAAGCATTCTATTATGGGGAGAGGGTTGGTTCAGAGCTAAGCTATGCCCCAAAATATACGTAAATTTCAATTTAAGAAGTTACGTTCAGTTTTAACTAGTTTCAATTTATGAACTTTCAGTGATTAGCTCAGAGGAAGGCCAAAAAGCAGAACCAAAGACCAGGTGGAAGACGACATCAAACGACGACTTATTGCTCTCGCATAAAACCTGATGAGTTTTTTTGATTGGTATATTTTCTTAAGTTCTTAATATTTGTCTCTTCCACTGTTTTATGATGAGATCTTCTTGAAGATGGGATAATTTTTGACTTCTAATAAAAGATGGTTACAATTTTTTTATCATTTAAGCTCATCTGAAAAGTTTGTACGTTTTATTCTTCGCAGAATTCTTAGTCAGAACCATGTTGTCTCTGAACAGATGGTTAATAATCTATTCTACAAACACTTCTGCACTTCTAGCAAAGTTGGAGAAACGCTTGGAAAAGTGTATAGAGTTAAAAGAGTTTTATATTGAAATTTTTTAAAAATCTACTTAAAATAATTTGTTTTTGTATCTTTTTCTAAGGACTTATTGAACTATGCTTGTACATTGAATGGCTTAAATCTTACGCCATCCAACTCACTTTAAACTCAAACCGAAACGTTAGCTTTGATAAGATAATAAAACCTTCATCATATGGCCTGAAAATGATAATTACTTGATCAGTTTGCAACATTTAAATTCGTTAAAATCAACCATTGAGTCTAATAGTGAAAAGGAGGGTTCTTACTTGCCTTTCTGTATTTTCTAATAAGAAAAGAACATGCAGACATCAGAAAGAACATCGCTATACAAAAAACCCACTCATACTGAACCAGACCTCAATTGTCGGTCTAAATATTCTGAAGCAACAATATTTAACATTACTAACGTACTACAATTTTATATAATGACCAACCGTTTCCTTAAAACAACAGTTTTGAGCAGAAAAATCAGTTTGAAAGATTTTTTTTTCTTTTTGACGAAGCAAAATTCAATGGGCCTGATGGGAAGGAAGAAAAACTTTTGTCGAGGTGGTAAATGGGAGACAGTGTCATTGTTTATGCGAGTAATATAGCAAAACTTATAGCAATATAATATTTCAAAAATGGCCTGGCCTAATTTCTCTCCAGATTTGAACATCATTGAAAATTTTTGGATTGTGTTGGCTTCTACTTCTTATAAATGTTTAATGAAAGACTGTTTTTTCTATACTTCCACTTTATTATTAATATTTGACGCGTTTCGCTAACACTGTAGCTTCATCAGAACTGACTATATACTTTTTGTCGGTACCAAAAGACACAGTGTATGTATTCCTTGAATATATTAATGCAATCGACAAAAAATATAAAATTTACAGTCGAATTAGAAGAAAACAACAGTGTAAACTTCCTGAATCTAACCATTTCACGAATCTCAAACAAATATAGTTTTAAGATATTCCGCAAACCATCAATTCAAAACTTGCGTAAACTTTTGGACAACCTCTAGATTTTAAATCTAAAAAGATCAATAAGAATACAATAATTTTACCAATGATCTAAAATAAGGGAAAATACTAGAACCGTATTTTTAGTTTTAAAAAAACTAAAGTTCTAACGAAGTTTAGTTTTAAAAAACTAAAAATTATAGTAAACTACCAGCGCCATCTATTGAAGTAATAAATAATCTGATAGATGTATATCTCTTCTATAAAAGTTTTAGTGACCTTGTCACGATGGAGGAAAGAGCCAATATTAAATTTTGTTTCAAACTCGGTGAAACTTTTTCAGAAACATCTGAATTAATGAAAAAACTTTATGGTGATGATTGCTTATCCCATGTACGTGTGTTCGAGTGGTAAAAAGGATTCCAGGACGATTCCAGGTGAAGTTTTAGAAGACGACCGAAAGCCAGGCCGCCCAAACAACAAAAAACGCGACGAGTTGCTGGAAAAAGTGCGTGAAGTGATCGCCTACGATGCGAATTCGACTTTCGTTCGTGGGGATTCCACAGGATTGAAATGTTACGGTGAATATTATCTGAGTGTTATGGAGCGTTTGTGGAAGAGCATCGTTCGAGCGGGGATCGAATATCGAGCGCCAGGAGGTTGGCTTTTGTTGCACGATAATGCACCATCACACAGGACGGTCTCTGTTCGTGAATTTTTAGCGAAAAAACAACTCTGTGTGTTTCAACATCCTCCGTATTCACTTGATTTATCTCCCTGTTGGGCCTGGCCACGAAATATACCTTTTACGACACTGTCATTGAGGCGATTCCGAAAAACAACATAAGAAATCTATGCTAGCATTGGTTGAACGTGCCCAGCGGTGTACTGATGCGGAAGGGATGTATTTTGAATACATAGAAATAATTTTAGCAAAATAACTAATTTTTGTTGTTATTTTAAATGCTATATGAAAAGATATAAATCGTGAATAAAGGAATAATTGGGAAAATAATACGAGAAATAACAAATGTGCAAATTATAATAACAATAACCAGGTAATTTTGGGACAGAACGTATATATCACAGATACACACGCCTTAACCAAGAAGACTCATTAAGTCCATACTTGTTTTAAAACAACACATAATTAAAAATTGATGTTAATGGTGTAAAATGAAACAATACCAGTACAACAGGCATTAAAATTAGTAACAATAAATGAGTTAACATATGCAAATGACCTACTTGTAAGAACACTTAAAACATTTTTTTCAATTACCCTACGTGGTGACTTCAGTTTAATATTTATTTATTCGATTCAAACAACAAATATCTTGTTTAAAATTGAATTAAAATGTCGAATAGAAAGTGTAAACAACGTTCTGATTATTTTTGCTACATTTGTGGATTGTATATATTTTCAAAAAAAAAAAAAATGACCCATTGTAGATTCGTTAAAAAGCTGTAGTGGGTGTATCATGTATTTTGTGAAAGCTGTAGAATGGTTTTACTCCAGTGGGCATTAGGAGATAATGTATACCTTCCATTTGGTTTACCAATGTTATGGAGAGAATCTAGTTATCATGAAAATTACTGTTTCTTCTGTGTTACGATGATAGTGGGATATAATAAAAAAAATTTCAACAGATGAGAGTGAACATGTCATTGAAGATTCATTTCCTGCACTCGCACTTGAGTTTTTACCCTGAAAACTTAGGAAGTATGAGTGACAAACAGGGGAGACGTTTTCACCAATATTTAAAGATTTTCGAAGAACGACATCAGGGATTTTGGGATCAAAACATATTAGGGGATTACTGTTGGTCCATTATAAACGAAACCGATCCAAAAAACTAAAAAGAAGGCGAAAATTAGTTATTTTTATTTTTTTTTAATACTTATACTAAGATTTTTTTCCATTTTTCAGTAAATAAATATATCTAAAAGCAGACGTGACAGAATTTTTTTAATTTTTTTTTCTTGATCACTCTTACCTAAATAAACAATAATTATCAACTTTTAGCTGGGGTATAAAAACCTTCTAAACTAGTGTAATTAAAGATAAATTCAATATCCTTGCATAAAACATAGTATTTTAATACTTTTTCCAAATAAGATGTATGAATGGGTTATGGATGCAAACAAAAAAAAATAAGACCTGGTAGCTAAGAAAAAAAAACAATAAGAAGCTAGTGGTAGCAAAACAAGACCGTCCTTCAACAAAAATAGATTGAACAATATTTCGCAAACACAAAAAGAATCGAAAAGTCATTCCATCAAAAAGCTCATACATGAAAAACCCTATTTGAGAAAATCTGATGGAACACACACCAGAACTAACCAAGACGAAACCCTACTGTTTTCCAACTACCTGTAGATACATTTCGGTCAAATGACATGAAAGTAATAGAAAATTTGTCAATAATAACAGAAGAAACCTCAAGTCGGTCAATCTAACTCAACCTAATAAGTCGGTCAATAAGTTCCCCATCTGACATGTAGATAGAGTCACTTACGAAAGATCCTTACCAGTCGTCGATTGTGCTAATGTTCAAACATCATGTGCCAAAATTTCATTTCTTTATTAATTTCTGAGTTGTTATGTTTTAAGTGACGCTACTTTTGATATTTTTAAAGCAATAAGAAAAAATAATTTTTGCTGTTGATTAAACAGTGCTTTTTGATGAAGAAACATTACCGGGACTCTGTTCCAAGAATACTAACCATAACTGATTGGTATGCCAAATTCAAACGTGGCCGTACAAGCACCGATAATGGTGAACGGTCTGGACGTGCAAATAAGGTGGTTACATCAGACAACAGAAAATTTCACAAAATTATTTCGCAAAACAGCAAAGTAAAGCTGCAGGAGATAGCTGATATCATGAAGATATCGAAAGGAAGTATTTACACCATTTAGCCTAAACATTTGGGAATTCGTAAATTGCTATCGAAATGGGTACCGCGTAGACTCACAACGAACCAAAAACTATAACGTATTGATGATTCTGAGCAATGTTTCAAGTTATTTAAGAGACATTGAAAGGGTTTTTTTCACGCGGTGACAATGGACACAGTCAATGGTCACACATCATTACACCATGGAGTCAAATCGGCAGTCAGCTGAGTGGACAGCAGCCTGTGAAAGCCGTCCAAAGCAATCAACAACACAATCATCGGCGGGAAAGGTTATGGCCTCTGTATTTTGGGATGCGCATGGGCATGCACATCATAATCGATGATCAATAGATCATCGATTATATCGAGAAAAGTAAAACCATCAATGTGTATAATTACATAGCATTATTGGTGCGTTTGAAAGATGAGATCGCAAAAAAGGACTCCAAATAAACAAAAAAAGTGCTGTTTTACCAAGACAATGTCCCGTATCACAAATCAATGACAACGATGTCTAAATTGCATGAATTTCACTTCATATTGCGTTCTCATCCACCGTATTCTCTAGATCTGGCCCTCAGTGACTATTTCCTGTTCCTCGACCTTAAAAAAATGCTCGCTGGAAAGAAATTTCGCTCCAATGAAGAAATAACTAACGAAACTGAAGGATATGTTGAAGGCAAAGAAAAATAGTTCTCTAAAAAGTTAAAAAGTTGGAATAGTTGTATTTCTCTTTAAGGAGAATATACTGATGAATAAAGTAAAGCCGCCCCTCCAGCATTTATCACAGCAATCAATTTTTCGGAGCAAAACACCATATTTTACCTCCTGTATAGGGTTTCAATAGCACGAAAAGTAAAAAGGAGAAAGGGCAAAGCAAAAAAATCTTCAGCAGCACTATTTTCTTCTACGCCCTCCCACTTTAAAAACCCACGAGCTGCCACTGTTCCAAACCTATTACTAAAGAAAAATATATAATCCCCACACATTAGTGCGGATGTCGAGAAAATCATGCTGTAATAGATCAGATCCACAGACCTACAGATCACAGGTGTTTCAATTTTTTTTTGACCCACTGTATAAACAGGTTTTAAAAATTTGTTTGGACATACGGTATCTAACTTTGGGGCTGGACCAATATGAACAATAATATTGTCATGTCCTTTGGTACAAAAAGAAACAGCGACCTAAATCGTGATCTGGATGTGAAGATGCTCGCTGAAACAATCCAACTATTTGATTAACGTGCGACAATAAGAAATCTCAAAAGGGATGAACCCTTTATTTTTTTGTAGTGAACTTGGCGGGTAGTGAGAAAAACCTGAGGAGAACCAGTGTATTTAACACAGTTTTAAAATTCTAACCGAATGATACGACACGTTAATCTTAGCATTTAGATTAATCATACTTTAACTTTTCTACATAGCCCAGGACTGCTAGAACTATGTAGTAATTGAACTGCTTTAGTTCTTGACTAATAACTTAAACATTTGCATAAACATTTTGAAATATAATTTTTGTAAGCATTTTTCAAGCAAAATTCTAAAGCTGGGTCCACACCAATAAAATTTTGCGTGTATGTTGAATTTACTGGAACAATTTGCTTGAATTATCTGGTGGACAACAGCTGGTTCGTGTACGCGCTGTGCGGCGACAATATTTGTGTGTGACTTTGAAAGTCAGAGCGTTTACATTACCGCGCATGAACACCACATACAACACATACACCCCGCACAACGCAAATTTGTATTGATGTGGACCCAGCTTAAGATTCTTTAAATTTAATTACCAGGTCTTCAACATGGGATTTCTTATATTTTAAGCTGGCTGACGCAGTACGAGAAAAAATTGTAGTCAGAAGTTTATTGTAAATAAATGAAGTCCATCAATCACAACGAAAGGAAGCACTAAAAATGAAAAATTCATTCAGAAATAGGTGTAAACAAAGATGCAAGATAGCGAATATTTCGGTAGAATTGGAAACAATGTTGATTACCTACAATTTTGGAAAATTATTCGTTCTTTCACTTCTTAACTGAACATAACTCTATATAAACATTGACTGGGGGCTATTACCTTGCTCCATTTTATCCCTCCCAATAACTATAAGGTTTTTTAGTCACAGAACACTTATAAGGTTATGGTCAAGCAGCTTTCCTGCACAACAATCGTCGCAGAAGTCTTACGTTGTTCTTGGCCTGCAGGTAGGTTTTGGAATCGTCTTTCCCATCCATGTCAATGGACCTGGAACGTTCCCGTACTCCACTAAGATAGTTCTCGATGCGCTTTTCCCGATTTTTATTTAGTCCAGCCACGTGCGATAACATATGCATCGGTTTGAAATTGTTCACGCCCGTTTCATCGATTAACAGGTATGGAACACGACCTGCTAATACACCTCGTGCAGCTTCCTTCGGTACAACGGCTTGAAGCTGACCGCGAGTCACCAAGACCGGTACATCCAGACGCATCCTACGCATGAGGAAATCCTCGATAGCCAGCAGATTCTGCCTTTTTAGAAGCTCCAATGGAATATCTCTGGAAGATTTCACCGGAGACATTTCCGAGATGAGGATAGCACTCTCTCTTATTAACTGCCTGATCCTAGGATCTGACTTAGCACATTCGGGATTCTTTTTTATCCGGCTTATCGCCGTCTTCAATGAGTAATTTTTCTCTGCCAACTGTCTTATAATAGTCGTTCGTTTGAGCATCTCCACTGAAGCTTCTTCCAGGCAGTTCAAAGTTGTTTTCGGTTTCGATAAATTCTCCACCACATCATCCATCTCCAGAGCTTTTGCAAAGCTCAGTGCTTCTTCCACGAACTCCAACACAGTACTCTCCTTCTTTCCCAAAAGTTCATCAAAGTTACTCTCCATCAGAGATCTTACTGTGGCCACAATACTGTCCTGGACCACCTCCAAAGCATCTTCTTCGGAGCTGGCTTTTTTAATCCTCAATCTGATATTTGCAGTGAGGTCTGACATTATTTCTGGACACAGTTTCAAGAGTTTGGTGAATGAGGCATTCATTACCGTGCCATCTTCGATGATTTTATCCAGATATTTGAAGCAGTCTTGATGCAGGAGATTTGGGGATGTCATTTTTTTCAAGATGGCCACTTTGGTGTGGGAAATATCTTGAGTAAGTTGTTTTAATACCGCATCACAAATCTCCAATCGATCTGTAGCTGTGTTCAATAATTTCAACAGCTCCTGTACAAGATCTGGATGATTTTTCAATGTATCTCCCACAATATCCACGATGGATTGCAAGGCAAGTACTTGGTCTCTTGGTCTGTTCTTAAAAACGTCATTGGCAGCCACCAGGGCAGTTTTGAACAACACCTTTAACTTCTCGGAGCATTTATTAAACTTAACATCTCGTTCTGAAGGTTTTATGTTTACATCTAAGTTGATGTTTTCAATCCTAATGCCGTTTCTCTCTCGAAATACTGCTGTTCGCCTTGTGATTGCAATTAAGATCTCAGCCAGATTTTTAACTGATTCTTGTTGAAGCGTCAACTTCTCTGCAGCCTCCAGAGCACCTTCATCGTTGACATAAGTCACCAGGTTGGATTCTGAAGCAATGCTCAATTTGCGCAGCTCTTCTAGTTTTTTTTTCAGCAGTAGTTTCTTCTGTTCTAGGGAAGCAATCAAATCGTTCATGCCGTCGTCTTGCAAGGCGAGCTCCAGTTTCTCCATTTCTTTCCGTTGTTGTTCGTGCTTCAATCTAATAGCTTCGATATCACGGTTTTCTAGTTCTTTGTTGGTCAACTCAATACTTTCTGACGATTCATCGGTAGAAATCTCGTCTGAATCCTCGTAATCTAACATGAGGTCTTGTTCTTTTTGAACGATGATTTCTATGTTTTCCATGTCGTGGATACCACTCTCTTTCATGATGTCGGCTATGACCTCCTTGAGACACTCGTCTTTAGCGGTGTCTTCTTCAGGGACCACGCTGATGATTCTTAATAGTTTGCGACGACGCTTTTGTCGTTGTTCTTCTGGTTCGGCCGGAGGTCGTTCTTCTGGTGCAGTCGCAAATGTTAACTGACCGGATGATGTTATAGTCGATTGGGTGGGTAGGAATAATGGGTCTTTTTCTTGGTCGCCCATGATGAGGCCGTTTACTAGAGTGGGTTTGTTATTGATGTTTATAGTGATACCAGGGGCGTACTCTGCGCCAAATTCATTCTCTACTGTTTGGCCTGGAACAAATACGTCACCTTCTTCAGTGTGTACTATCTGGCCACTGACGAAACATTCTTTGCCCGATGCCAGGGTAATTTTGGCACCAGTTACTTTACCATCAGTTCCAGTGGTTTCAAGTTCAGTTAAGGTAGCATCTCCGAGATTTTTAACAATTTCTGGAATGTCACTGAGACTAGGGAGAAGATGAGGTTGCTGTGCCAAAGTCTGATTGACATTCTTCGTAGTACCTAAGTCATGAACCTCCATAGGAATCAAGTTTTCCGTAGCTGGAGCTTCAATGTCTTCAATTATCTTCTTGGCGTCTTGTTCGAACTGTTCCCAATCGAATTTTCTCATAATTTGCTTCATCATCTCCTTGAAGGCTTTCGTTCCTTCCCACTTATGTTTTTTACGACGTTTCATGATCCGTTTCAGTTCTTCCTCCCACTTTTCCTCCTGCATCTCTTTATCTTCAAACAGTTTCGCCAAGCTCATTGTGTATTTACCGTGGTGGTGGAATTTTTCCTCGCTCGTCGTTGTGGCACCTTCACCATAAAACAGAGGTTCCCCGTTTTGTTCGTAATACTGAATCTCTAGAGGAACTTTCTTAAAATCCTTGAGTTTGACCAGTATTTTGTCGTTTTTCTGCGACACCATAACGTCAATTATGTCTCCATCTCGTAAAGCCAGTTCAAAAGCAGATTCAACAACTATATTGTATTTTTTGTCGTCAACGGTGTACACGTACATACCTCCTTGAGATTTCTTACCATCCAGAATGGTCCGAAGACGTTTATGAGCATCATTATCTGGATCAATATTCGGTGTCATGTAGGTGAAGTCCTCCATCGGTTTGTGCTCGCTTTTTCCATAGTTTTTCGACTTTTTCGATCGTTTGTGCTTGTGATCGTGAAGCACGGGGATGTAGTGCTGGTATTTGGAGCCCAACAACCATTTTCCCGTAATACGAAGCGTACGGAACGCTTCCCGTGGCGTTAGCGGCTTCAGCAACGGCAAGTAGAAATTCCTAGAGAAGATCTTACTAGCCCCGGTAATTTTACAAAAAGACAACACGTAATTGACCATGGCGATAATGAAAATGACACAAGAAACTGTATAAAGCACGAAATGAGTTTTTTATTCTGCGAATGAAGCGAAAGACAAGCACAAGTGTAAATTCGTTCGGATACAGTGTAAGGCCGGCGTCTGGATCGCACTGAGGCTGACACGCTCGGCTCCACGCTTACCTGGACACCGTCACCGTGGGGGAAAGAACTTATTTTTACTTTTTTTGAGGTATTTTTAATTTTTCTTCAAAAATTTCACTTGTGCTGTATTATTTGAATAGCAAGTTATTGAATGTGGGGTGGATTCAATAAAACATTGTCTGGAATTATTTTATTTATTTTATTTTATTTCTCCACGATTTGGGAAACTACTAATAATAATAAAAACAGTTAAATATGCGTGCATGAAGTCCTCCGGTGACGTCATCAAGTAAATGTCAAATGTTCAACTGTTTACTAATTTAGAAACAGTTGGCACGAGATGGCGTTCTTGGAATAGTGATGTGGCATGCTTGGTGACGTCAATGGAAGCGTTCTGAATACCAATCCACAAAAAAAAATTGAAACTAACACAAAAAGAAATAAAAATAATAATAAAGGTATCGTCGGGGTTTTTTTCATTCGCCAGCAATGCCCTAGTGTCTTCGGAAATCAAATTCGTTAGCGTAAGCATTGAGAACATGCTGATATTTCAACATCCGCGTCTGACTCTTGGCCTTTTCCAATATCTCTTTGGTTTTGTCGTCGTCGAAGAAAGTTCCCTTCTTAATACTCAGCTCCAACTCCTCCAGCTTCGCACTTTTCTTCACCGGTTTGATCGGTTCATACTTGGGTGGCTTCTCGATCTTCATCTCCCTAATTTTCTTACGTACCTCCATCCTCAGCTTTGTCACTTTTGTCTCTTCCTTGAGCACCTTCTCTTCCATTCGTTCTTTCATCCGCTTCCTCTCTGCTTCCTCCCTGCGCTGTCGT
Organism: Cosmopolites sordidus; assembly: GCA_031761425.1. Classification (NCBI taxonomy): domain Eukaryota; kingdom Metazoa; phylum Arthropoda; class Insecta; order Coleoptera; family Curculionidae; genus Cosmopolites; species Cosmopolites sordidus. Next base: position 86,647 of record JARFXV010001063.1, on the reverse strand, counting down.
TCCTCCTCCAGGAGCTTCAAAGGATCCTCCAGCGGTTGGCGTTGGGGACGGAACGAGTCACGGGGCGGAGTCTTCGCTTTGGGTTGCATATCGATGACGGCAGGTCGTTTTTTGACGCGTTCTTTGATGAGCGGCTCTTGGGGTTCTTCGAAGTTGCGCCGTTTTATGACAATGTCCTCGTCCCGGATGATTTTGGGCTTGGGTTTGTAAACTGGTGGGGGACTAGGCGTGAGAGATCGACGCTGGTAGGGGGGAGGGCTGGGGGATTTCGGAGGTAGATCCTCTTCGGTGGTTTCGAAACGGAGCTGCCCTTCTTCGGTGATGGTGGACTCGCCGGGGAGGAACATGGGTTGGGTTTCTTCTTCGCCCATCACCAGGCCGGGGATGAGCTCTGGTTCTCCGTCGAGGAGGACAGTGACTCCGGGAACATATTCGGAGGTTCCGTCTTCTTTTTCGACGGTTTGGCCGGGAACAAAGACCTCTCCATCGTCCATTTTCACCATCTGTCCTGGTACAAAGCACGACCGGCTATCGGGGATTTGGACTCGGGCTCCAGACACCTCGGCCACCTCTTCCATTTCGCCTTGCTCCAGGTTTTTGATAACTTGAGGCACTTCCAACATGGTGGGTAGTTGTACAAGGACTTCTTCACCAGCTGCCTTAAGTTTCTCGTTCACGTGCTTGGTTTTTTCCATGTCATCTACTTCCATAGGTATGTCCTCTTCCTCGATTTTTTCTTCTTGTTCTTCCACGATTTGCTTGGTGTCCTCTTCGAATTTATCCCAGTCCATGTTTTCCAAACACCCAGCGAGCATGGCCTTCCAGTCTTGAGCATCCTCACCCTTGACCTTCTTCTTCCTTTTGTTGGCCATGCGCATCATTTCTAATTCCCATTCTTCGACACCGGATTCTTTTGCTTCGAAGAGTTTTGCGATGGAGTAGGTCTCTTTGCCGTGGTGGTGTTCTTGCTCGATTATTTCCTTGGTCCAGCCTGAGCCTCGGTACAGCTTGGACGAACCGTTAAAGGGAGCAACAGGAACTGTAATTCGAGTACCGTCTGAAAGCTTCACTACGATTTTCTCGCTGCGCTGCGCCATAGTCATGTCGATGATGTCGCGCTCCTTAAGAGCTCGCTCCATGGCATAGTTAATGACCAGATTACAGTTCTTGTCGGATACTTCATAGATGTAGGACTGTCCCCGACCTCGGGATTTGGTGGCCAGTAGTCGTTGAAGTCGGTTGTGACCTTCCATCTCCTCATCCAAAAAGGGCTCCACATAACGGCTGTTTTCGTGTCGGCGAAGACGTTTCTTAACGATGGGTGTGCCCTGAGGTCGGCGTCTCTTCTCGGCCAGTTTTTCATCGTGCGGCTTCAGAACCGGAATGTAATGTTCGATCCGGCTACCGAGAACGTTCTGACCCGTGATTATCTTCCGTCGGAGGGCATCTTTGGGCGAGAGGGGCTTCAGCAGGGGTAGGTAGTAATTGCGTTGGAAGAGTCGGCTAGCACGGGTGATCTTGCACAGTGATATCTTGACGTTGATGGGCATGATGGCGGTGACAGAGTGAGACGACGATCAGAGGCAAGGCCGGCGTAAATCCCGACGACGCCTGCGCCCTAAAACACCGACTTCCACACACGATGGCGCTGTATCCCCACCGTGTCGAAGGTGTAACGATACTGGTACTTTTCCAACCAGTTGAAGGTGAAGGACCGATCGCGGGTCAAGTACTTCTTGTAATCACTGTCAAAAAAGGCACCTTGTTTGATGCTACGTTCAAACTCCCTCAGCTTTTCGCTTTTCTTCACTGGTTCCAACGGTTCGTACTTCGGCGGTGGAGGTCGACTCTCCGCCAGGCGTTTGGCTTTCATGCGAATCTCTCGCCGGGCTTTCTCCACCTTGGCTTCTTCCTTGCCCGTTTTCTCTTTCAGTGCATTAACCCGTTCCTTCTCCTGCTCCAGCAGGTCCTTCTCGAACACTGGCGGCGTAAACTCGATCACCTTCATCGGGACGTAGGGTTTGGAGATCTGTGGATTCGGGGCGTCAGCTGTAGCCGACAGAGCTGCGGGTAAACGTTTGGGGCCGCGTTCGCGATGCTTGGGACCCATACTCTCGACATCAAACTGCCGCTTCGGGCGTTCGTACACGAATTCCTTCCGTGGACGTGGTGGGGGCGGTCTCATTTCCACCACCTCCTCCTCGCTGTTCTGTTCCTCGTCGAGCTCCGCCTCCTCGGGTTCGTCGGGGGGCGGGGTTGGGGAATGCGCGAGCACGTCGTCGGCCGACGCGGCGAACTGTAGCTCCCCTTCTTCAGTGATGGCCGCCTCGCCAGGTAGGAACATTGCCTTATCGGGATCGTTACCCATCACCAGGCCGGGGATCAAAGTGGGCTCGCCATCCAACAGGACCGTGAAGCCTGGCGTGTATTCCCGTTCCCCTGATTCCGTGATCACCGTTTGACCGGGGACAAATAATTCGCCCTCCTCGGAAGTCACTATTTGTCCGGGGATGAAGCGTTCTGTGCTGGCGTCAAGGCTGACGCGCGCCCCCGACACCAGCGCCACCTCACTCAACTCGCTTTGATCCTGTAGCACGCGTAGAAGTTCGGGGATCTCGGGCATCGCCGGTAACAAACTCAGAATCTCAGGACCAGCAGCTTTCAGTTTCTCGTTCACGTCACAGGTCTTCTCCATGTCATCCACCGCCATGGCAATGGGTTCATCCTCGACCACTTCGTTTACTTCGGCCACGATCTGTTTGGCATCTTCTTCGAACTCTTCCCAGTCCATATTGTCGACGGTGCTTTGTAACATGGCTTTCCAGTCTTTAGAATCCTCTCCTTTCATTTTCTTCTTTCTCTGATTGGCCAGACGCATCATTTCCAATTCCCACTCTTCGATGCCAGCTTCCTTAGCTTCAAACAGTTGAGCTATGGTGAAGGTCTCGTGTCCGTGGTGATGATATTCCTCCACGTCTTTTTTAGTCCAACCTTCGCCTCTATACATTGGTGCATGTCCATCGTACGGACACAAGGGCATCGTTATTTTAGTACCATCCTTCATTTTGACCAGTATCTTTTCGTGACGTTGTGATAACAGTATGTCCACGATATCCTTTTCTCGTACAGCTCTCTCCATTTGATGCGTCAATATGAGCGTGCACTTCTTCTCAGGAATGTAATAAGAATAACATTGCCCTCGTCCTTTCGATTTCCTGGATACTAAATTCTCCAACTTGGCGTGGAAAGGCAGCGTGTTGTCAAAGAACGGTGACACATACTTCATGGATTCCTTTCGACGTTGACGCTTCTTTCCGAGTCCTCTACGAGTATGCTTGCGCCGCTGAACCCTGGCGGCGTATTCCTCCAGAACGGGTATCCAATGCTCCAGAGCTTTTTGAAGCACATCTTTACCTGTACACATAGTAAAATTAGAAACATATTACAATACATCACCTTTTTTTACTTACCTGTAATGATGCGCTTCCTGAGCGCATCCTTCGGCGATAGAGGCTTAAGTAAAGGTAGATAGAAGTTCCTCTGGAACAATTTACTGGCTCTGGTGACCCGACAGAGTTGGATCATAACATTGAACGGCATTTTGATGTTTCTAACTGTCCCGGACTTAACAAAAAAATGAAAAACAATAACACCTCGACAACAAGAGACCTTTGGGGACCTAGATTAACAGTCCGCGCACAACTGGTCCTAATGAAGCCATGTATCGCAAGGGAGGGGGAAAACAGACAGATTCAAATCGATTTATTTATTTATATTTCTGAATCATCTCATCCACGCCATGATTACTAGTCAGTTGATGTCTGATTTTCGAGAATTTCATACGAGAAGTCTTCAGTTCCTCGGTTATTATGTTATTTTGTTTCTGATAAAAAATATCATGTGACGGGTCACAGAAGTGTTAAATGAATTAGTTGTCTGCAGGTGATCATGGCAACTAACCAAAACAACAATCAGTCAAAGTTCCTCGAACATTTTAAATATACAGATCCGTACTTGAAGTTTCAAAATTCAAACTTGTTCCATACATTTTCGTTTATTATTCCTATTTGTAGGCAACCGTTATATCAACAACCCCTATATGTAGATAACCCAATTTACTTTAAGTATTTTGAATAACGTTTCTTACATCAAAATTATGAGTTGATTTTGCTTGATTACCGTTGCTCAGTTAAAGATGTCATATTTTAAGGATAATCCTGTTCATTTGTATATTTTTCATAGTTCTTTTAACAAACTTATCCAATAATACACTAAATTCCAGAATTTTTCTGTTTTTTTTTATTCATTCAGATGCGGTATTAAGATTTATAGAATAATAATTATAATCTCTTGTTCTTCCTTTCTATGTTATAGTTTTCAGAGTTCTAAACCATTGTTCTTATTTCTTCATCTACGTGGTGGGCGGCGATTTGGAAGGCTGCCTCCTTCTTGAATTCCATTCCCGGAGTCTGTATAGTCAGTTTAAAGTATTTCATGTATCAAGCGGCGTTTAATTTTACTTCAACTAGTCCATTTTAGAATTAATCTAAATATTTTTATGGGATTTCTCAACATATTCCAATACTAGTGACCTCTACCTCTTACAACCTTTTTTTTAATTCCCCTTTAGTGAGCAATCTGCCCATATAGGGCAATAAGCTATTGGTACGATACAACTAGACGTACTAATGATGTATAGAATAGTTCCAATGGTTTACCTATGTAACCTAAGTTATTAAATCTATTATGTTTAACATTTCTTAATAAAATGTTAATTTTTCTAAATGAAGTTTTAATGCAGGTTTAACAATTGAAATATTATAAAAATATTGCCCATGCAACCATATTTACACAAACTTTTTTGTGTAAATATGTTTGTGATATGGTATTATGATATAATATGTGTTATTTAAACTAATTTTCTGCTAACAAAGTCTTAATAAAGACTCTAATTATGATATATGATAATTTTATGTAACAGACACATGAAACAACTTTATATTAACTTAGTAAAAATAGGTACAAAGTTTTCAAGTGAATTTTTTTATGTGTTAATAGCAGACAATATTAAATTTTACCAAAGATACTTTCAGATTGGCTAATAATAATAATAATAAATATTCTATCATTTCTTAATACTGCCCTTTATTTCAGTCATTAGACATCTGATATTTTAATTTTAACTAAGCTATCTATTAATTGCAGACAAAAGGTCAGCAAAATAGAATCTATTTAGGTCAGGCCTAAATTAGAACTGGTTATGTTTTTACAGCACGAAACGATTCAAGAACGATAAAAGGAATGCCATTAACATTGTTTTACGGTTAAGACCAAACTTTTTAGTTAGTCACAAGTTGTCCATATGACTTTGTTATAAATTATTGGGTCATGTCAGAGTAATTTTTATCTTTCAAAGCGATAAAAACAATATATTATATACCTACTTTAAATAATTCCTAAAATTTTTTGAAAAAATTCAATCTTTTAAAAAGCTGTTAGATAAATATATTATTCTGTTATGCAACCCAACAATCACGGATTTACATTATTTTAATATTTCTCCATAAATAATAATATAATATAAATAGATAATATAAATAGTATAATATATAATATATAACAATATAAATATCTAAATAAATGGTATTTTGTTTGTTAAAGTTAAATGATATGTCAATATTGTTTGTTTCTGTATATATACAACGTGATCTACATTCCTGTGATTGAATATTATTCTTGATTACCACGTGCAAAAACTGTATATTATCAAAATATACTGTTTTTTTTATGTTGGCAAATAAAAAATACTGCAACTTCAAGAAATCGCCTTTTTAATCAGCATAATTTAGAAGAAACCGGTTAAATTTGAAAAAAATACTCATGGATTATAGACCGTAAGAACAAAAAAATTGACACTGATTTCAACAATTCAAGAATTGCTTTTTTGAGAGGCTTATTTTAGATTTGAAGAATCAAGTTTTTTTTGTTGTAATCTAAGTATTACTCATTTTTTGGTTTTCGTTTTAGGGCTTTTTTTGCCGTGGTAAGTGGTAATGTTGGAGACTCTGAGAGGGTAAGGAAATGATACAAAATATTCCTTTTATCTTATTAGATGTTGTATTACAGGCAGTTTTGAAAACGGAATTTTCGAAATTTGGAAGAGTTCAGAAACTCTATATATATAGAAATCAGAAATGTGCTAAAGTATATTTCGATAATGAACAGTAAGTAAATTTATAAAATTATATTTTTTATATTTTTGATGTGATACTTTTAAGGAGTGTCAAAGAGGCATGTAAACATTTGAATGGTATAAGAAATTGGAAGGTTGAATATTTCAAAGATACATATAACAAATACGATAGAAACAAATTTGGGTAAATTAATTTAATTAAGTTATGTTGTTATTATTAATGTTTAGGGGTTAATATTTTAGGAGGAAGTCTGATGATGATTTAGAAGACTCCTATAGTGGTTGTAGTCAAAGCTGTTCAGATAACATGGAAGAGGGATTTTACTTGACTGATACTTATGTAGATAGTCATGGTCGCCCTGTAGAGGTTTTGGAAGGAGAAAATGGAAAACTGTATGTTAGTTTGGATGATGTACGTAGAGCTGGCTTTGGAATATTTAATGCAGAAAGTTACGAAAATGCCATTATATCTCGAGAGTGAGTACTAACTTTGAATTTTTGCAAGCTTAAACTACAAAAATTGAACTTTTCCAGAGATGATCTGAAAGAATTTACCAATTATATGTTAAATCAAGGCATGAAGTATGCTCTTAAATTTAAGAAGGCTTTTAGTGAACAAGAAATTTGCAGTACCTTCGAGAAGTATGTTTTTGTACAATATAATTTATCATTAGGTAATAATATATGTTGGGTTTAGGGTGAGGGAAACTCTAGAAAGAGGACCTCATAGGGCAGTAAACAACACATTTAGAACTGAACGTGTCATAAACAAGGATGTAAAATCAAACAATTTTGTTATTACAAAGATAAGTACTGTTGAGGCTGGACAGTCCATTTCCCAGGAATCTGATGTAAATGGTTTTCAGAAACATTCTCGATCCTTTGGCAGAATGAATGAGGTTAGAATATCGACTGACTATCTCTTAATTATTAGTATTATTTGTTCTTTCTCTTTGTTATTTAGGGAAGGGATAACTGGAAGAACAGGAGTAAAGTAAGTAGATATGTTGTTGTAGATGGTTTTTGTGAACTGTAATTTGTTTTTTAGGATAAGAAGACTGTCACAGAAACTGATTCCTTTATTCAAACTAATAATAACTCCAGTCAGGTGCAAGAAAAAGTTTGGAATTCATCCATGAAAACTGCCCCTTTGGAACCTCTTCATCTTGCACCTGGTGGTATATACAAGGTATAAATGTAGTATGATCTAGTTTGAGGCAATGTCATAGCAAAAAGTTATAGGTAAAAGTTTCATTTGCAAATCCAGACAAAAAATCAGTTTTTTTTGGACACTTGGTTGGAAATGAAGGTTTACTTGATAATATTACAAAGCAAGTGAATTCTGTTGATCGTATGAATCGGGAAATCAAGAACCCAAAGGAGCACACTGCTTGTGTGGCTTATCACGATGATTCATGGTATTATAACAAAGTTTTTTTATATTATTTTATTTTAATTTGTGAGATTTATAGGTTTAGAGCACACATACTAAGAGTTAATGGACGTCAAATTACTGTTACACTTGTTGATTTTGGTAACAAGGTAAATGTGAATGTACCTGTAAGATATCTGTCAGATACAAGCAGATGGCCGGTTCAGGCCATCAGGATGACCCTAAGCAACAAAGACATTCACACAGTTACACCTGGTGAAGAACTGGAAGTGGAAATTAAAAAATTGGTAAGTCCTGATTGTAATGTTAGGTTATGCATAAAGGTCTTTCAGTTTATTAGTAGTAGAGGGCATTTGTGGTATTTTTGTGTGTGTACATATTTGAAATGTCAAAATTGTTTGAAATGTTCAAAGTGGTGAATTAAAAATAGTTTTTTTCTTCAGCGAGGTTCATTTGAACTAAACAGGACGCTCATATTAAAATCACTATGTGAAATTTCGTTGTCATGTTATTTTTTAATAGTTTTCTATAAGTTGTGCTATTGTGGTACACTTGGAGTTTCAGAAGGTCTGAAAAACCACTCTACAGTTGTTTGACTTGTATAGTCGACTTAAAACACGTAGCAGCGAGGATTCTTTTGAAATTGGGGAACAAATTAATTCTAAAAGGAGCTAAATCTGGTAGATATGCTGAATGTTTCAACAATTCATCAGTTTGGCCATTGCAAAATCACCTTTGTGAACAGGTGCATTGTCTTCTTCAAAAGGCCTCCAATGTGTAAAGTAGTTTCATCTTAAATTATTCTTGTTTTAGTATGATGATACTAATCTGGTAACTATCAAAAATGTACTGAATGTACAATATGTTGAAGAAAATAAACCAAAGAAAACTGAGGATACCATCCAAGGCAATAAATCAGACAAAGAGGAATTTGATGAACCTGTCTTTTTCAAGGTATCCTGTCTTTTTCACTTATAATAAACTGCAAAATTTGCCTATTTTTTTTGTGCTAGATACCACCAATATCTGCAGAGCTGAAACCTGAGGAATTGGTGATGATTTTGGGATTTTCTGATTCCCACCTCACTTTGAGGAATAAAGAATGTGCTGATACCAGTAGGAACATTTATTCCTATATTCATTCGTTTAAGGGGCTACCTATAAAGGAACCAAAAGTAGGCCAGGTAGTTCTTTGCGGTAAGGATGGTATAGAGGGCCTACATCGGGCAGTTATCAGAAAAATTAACGGGATTGATGCAGAAGTAGAATATATTGATTATTGCGGTAGTAAGTTGTTGCCTTTTAAAGAAATCCTCAGCTGGTAAGTTTGAATTGTAGGTGAAGTTGTCTTACTAAAGTCTTTACGAAACGTTGACGAAGAAATCGTGTCCAAGGCCAGTGCAAAAGTTTTATCTCCAACATATCCAACTTTGAAGAAAATGACTGAGAATAGTGTTCATTTCTTGATAGATTTAATCTTGAGTAAGAAGAAATTAAAAGTGGTAAGTGAAGTGTGGTTTGGCCTGTTGTTTAATTGTCCCGCTTCTCCTGCGTCTAGAATCGTTTTTCTTAGTCTCATACATATTTTAACGATCTTTCATTGTTGCACAAGTGATTGTTTCAAAAACTACCGCACAATCTTCATCTGTGAATTCTGTTATCAGGTTTTGCAAGATTCGCAATTTGATCTCATCTACACCGACGGTGAAACCTCCACGCCCTTATCGTTGAAAATCGAAGAATTAGAGAATGTTTTAAAAGTTGCTCCTTCTTCATCTAGTGAGACTACAAATCCTACAGAGCTTGAGGTTAAGTCACCAGTAAAACAGGAAGTTACCAGTCGTGAAAGCGGTAAGAGTTTTAACATTTTCTTGAAGGTCGTTTAGTAAACTGATTAGGGTTTTCCTGTAGATAAGCCTGTCTCCTTGAGCGATATGGATTACGTGAAACCAGAGAAGGGTGTTGGCCTGTACTTATGCTATAATTGCATCGGACGCAGAATCACAATATTGCTCACCTCGGAAGAACATGTAGAGTATATGGCAAGGCTGGATATAAAGGATGTGGAAGATGATGAACCTATTGTACCAGAAATAGAACAGATGTGTTTGGCGAAACAGGAGGGTATGTAAATAGGCTAGGATTCTTTATTGTGCATGGAATGGTGCATCTCTCTGGCAATTTGTGTCATTAAGCCATTTTTCGACGTCTCCGTAATTGTTGAAGTGTTTAATGGAAAGTGCGTGAGACATCTATGAAAACAAGAGGTAGTCGAAAGGGTCAAGTCGGGTGGGGCAAGAGTTACAGCCATGTGCAGAAATGGTGTCTCTGACCGCTTTCGCTGCGTTTGATGGGGCGCTGTGCTGTAAAATGACTTTTCCGTTCCCATTCTGGTCACTTTTCGATCAATGCATGGTTCAAATTCATAATTTGTGGACGATAACGAACGGTACTAACTGTTTCACCTGGTTTCAGATGCTCCTGGTAAGCGACACCTTTCTGATTCCACCAAATGCTTGCGGTCGATGTTGATAGTTGTCCTGGTCCATAGTCAACTCATGATTTTCTGCGTTTTGGGTTTTCGAAATATATCAGTTTTTTCATGTCGAGAAAGCAAAATTTCGCTCACCGTTTTTCGCTGTTCCATCTGGTAACTATTTTCCCACCTTCTGGATCTTTCCCATGGCATGCAGGCGAACACAAATGATTCGCCGACCAACATTTAACATTTCTGCCATGTTGTTGGCAATTCGGAATATTAAAATTCTTTGGGTTGACGTTCTTTATCTTTCCAATCGAAATCACCACTTTTGAATCGTCTAAATAAACGCTCACGAGCATTTTGCGTTGGGATATTGTCACCGCAATTTTCCACAACTATACGACGGCTTTCACTCGCGCTTGTCTTTTGATTGAACAAGAAAGCAGTTCAAGTTCGAGCCGGAAATGATCTTATTTGGTTCAAAACTCAACATGTTTACCACACGTGAAAAATATGACACTAACTAGAAGTCAATTTTAAACATCAATGTCGTTTCGAAAGGTACTGCCATAGCAACAAAATGACATAAGAGATTAGACTGTAAACCGACCACTGTTTCCAGCGCCATCTCTTAAAAAAAATAAGAATCATTAACCGCTACACTTGATAATTCTATATTTTATATTTTTTTTATTTTTATAATTATTTCTACGATACAGGTTCTTCCTTACAGCACATTTTTTTAAATATAGTACAGAAGCCTTAATATCTCGATAATTTTTTGGTTTAATGACTATATGGCTTGGTTTAATGGTTATAATGGTTTGGTTTCTATGAGTATTCACTTTTTTATCTCAGGTTTGAACAAATGTAGCAGTCTTATTTTAATTTTTTTTTTTCATTTTATTGCTTCTATGAAGAGTTTTGGGTTTTCTTTCAACAACTTTTACGTTTTTATGTTTTTTATTATTCAATTTGTTAACAGTATATTCTGTATTAATACTGTCACACTTATTTGGTATCTTTGCGAAATACGTAAACATTATTTTGAACTGTAGGGTTCAGTAGATTTTCGGGGGATGCTGGTTCATAGAATTCGTTTCGGAATTGCGTTGCAAACTTTTGGGTGGTTCAATAATAGTGTCACAACTTTAAGCTCAGGCGCAGTGATAACTCCAAGTGTTAATTCGGTACTTTATATTTTATCTTGTAGTTTAAATATCCTCATCGGCTTCATCTATTGCAGGGGTCTCTAAACTTTCCAGCCTTAAGGCCATACTGATTATTCCAAGGGCAAAAACCGTTTTAATTTTCCTGCCATCATTTATAATTCCTAAACTAGTCACCCAGCACGCGCCTTAAACGAGCATAAGCTTGCTAAATTCGCTAGTTCAATTACTATTGTGTATCGTTATGATCGTGACACTTGACTGTGAAATCTAGTGGTCAAAAGCGGAAATAGGCAGTGGTAGTACCCTCTATCGCGAACAGATGGCGCTAGTAGTACTTTCGAACGCGCAGTAACAAACGTAAATTCGTTAATAACGGAGTATGAAAAGGCTAGCGGCGCGACCACGGGTCAGTCTGCTTAGGGAAGGCGAAGGAAGTGAAACTGTCTGTTGTGGAATAAAGTAGTGCGTAACCCCGTTTAATAGATGTTTTTGTGTATGATTTACTAGTATGGAAGAGAAGCGAAAAATAGTCAGTGAATGCAGAACGTTCAAAGATCAATGGAACGTTCAACATTTCATAACCAATAGTCGTTCTCAAAGAATATAACATTAAACGTCATTATGAAACAAAACATTTTCAAAATTATTCAAAATATACAGGAAGTTTGCGGACAGAAAATTTCAAGCTTTGAAGCGCGGATCGCAGCAATCTTTGTTTACGAAAGTCAATACTGAACAAGAGGCTGCAACTCATTCCAGCTTTCGTGTGGCTCGGGGAGATGATTTTGTGTACCACTCGCTGCTCTGTCTTTTCGTTTCTGGGTCGTACTCGAACATCCAGGATTCGTCTCCGGTTACGGCAGAGTTAAGTCCGGCTTATTTTTAATCAAATCCAACAATTCTTGACAGCGCGAAACTCAAAGTTCTTTCTGATCTCCCGTCAATACTTTCGGCACAAGCTTTGTGCAGACCTTGCGTATTTGCAGATCCTCGGTCACTATCCCATGTACCGCAAATGTGGACATGTGTAGGGTGTCAGGAATTGGCTGGATGCTCAGTTGACTGTCCGAACGCAAAACTTCGCGCACACGATCCGTGTTTTCGTCGTTTCTGGCCGTTGTTGAGCGTTCAGAACGGGGTTCGTCGGCGACCTCCTCGAAGGCCTTGTGCCACCTCCAGGACTGTGACCTTGAAATGCAGTCGTCCTTGAAGGCCTCTTGAAGCATCTAGAATATTTCGGTTGCATTCTTCCCAAGCTTTACGCAAAACTTGATGCCGTATCGCAAAATCGTGAAAAATACTTCACGTGGAGATACGTCTTTCCGCTCACACTGCTCGGAGCAATTTGGCGACTGGCATCGTTGGAAGCCCACCGGTTCCGACCGGTTTTACCGCGCTGCCATGGATAGTCGCGTTACAATAAAATCATGCACATTACTTTTATAATGGACCATGTATATCATCTCGATTGTCTGACAAAAATGGACATCTTGAGTGATTTTTCTCTGGTCTTGGATGATTAAAATTGGCCCACAACTACAAACTGTTGCCAGTGGAAAATCACAACTACATAAATCTCATTAGTATTTTTTTCAAGTTGACACCCTGCGGTTTCATTCGCGTTAATTTAGCTTTTCCGTTCCTGAGAGTTTCAGGCTAAAATCATATGTGTGATTCAGGATATATACATTCCAAACATCGATATACATGCATAGTAGTGAGAATAAAGATGGTGCCGGCAAAGGGTGTTGTTTGCGGAACATGTAGTAAAAATGTCCCAAAAACACAAGTGAACGTTCAGTGTACAACATGTAAGAAGTGGCATCATGTAGAATGCACGAAACTTAAGGAGTTTGAAGTGCGGATGATGATGGTAGGAGAAAGGAGAAAGTTTGGAATTGTGCTGCCTGTAAACGTGCCAGTAAAGGTGAGGTTATGTGTGTGTGACTCGATATGGCTCTGCTCCAGGATGGGCAATATGCCAGCTCCACTAATCTCCAGGAGCAGCTATGAAAGCTAGCAAACTGTGCCACACAGCTGATCGGAAGATTACTTTAATTACTGTGTAATTATCCGTTGCCTACGTTTTTCGCTGACAGTTAGTGGACGTTCACCACAAAGGAGGACGCTACAAAGGGAAAGGAAAGTCATGATAGCGTGGAAACTATCAACTGAAATACTACAACTTTAGACCTAACACATCCATGTAAAAGGTGAGGTTATCGATATTCCCGCTAAAATTCCCCACCATTTCCCATCAGGCGATGTTAGTAATACCAGGGCGAAGTTAGCCAACAACGATCAAGAGAACTATGATACATTGCGTCTATTGATTCTTGAGCTGAAAACTGAGCTACAGGACGTAAAGTCTGAAATTAACGGCGTGAAGAGAGCTATGGACTTCTTCAAATGAAAAATTTGAAGAAGAAAAGCAGCGAAGTAAAGTTATCGTCGATATGGTGGAGGCTGTCCAGAAAGAAAATGTGTACCTGAAAACCCAAATAAAACGTATGCAATCTGTTGTGAACGAAATGGAGGGTGAAAGGAAGAGATGCAACATAGTGATAAATGGAGCATGTAAAAATGAAGACGACATGGCAAAGGTAAAGGAAAAAACGTTCAAAGTAATTAAATACGTTGATGAGGGTACCACCTAGACTGACATTAAGGATGTAAGAAATGTTATCGTCACTTTACACAACAAGGAATTAGCGGAGAATATTTTAGCCAAGCGTAGAATCAGGGGAAAAATTGATTCAACTGCATGTAGCATAGATCAAACAATAATATTCTTGAACGAGGATCTCACTCTTGCCAACTATCGACTATTGAGGAAAACAAAAGAATTAAAAGGTCTGGGTTTTAAGTACATTTGGAGTCGAAATGGTAATGCCTATATTAGGAGAACAGAGAATGATGAGGCTATAGGATTGATGAATGAAGACCATTTGAATGAATTTATTTAGGTTTCATATTATGGAAAGTTGTGGGAAGATTAAAATTGACAATGGCATATAAAGAGCATAGACAATTGTGGGACACCACAAGACTGGATGTGGAAGATATAATTTGTGAACCATTTAGAAACTCAAATGTGCTCAGATGTGCAATGGTATTTTGTTTATCAATTTTAATTGTAGGAGTCTAAGAAGAAACTTTGATTCCCTGGTGCTGTACCTTAATTATCTTACAAAAAAACCGGATATAATACTTTTAACTGAAACGTGGATATATGATGAGGAGGTATCTTTGTATAACATTGAGGGTTTTCTGAGTTTTTTCTACTGCAACTCTGAGAGTAGATCGGGTGGGTTAGCCATTAGGGTTAGCATAAAATGCTGCAGCATAAAGCTTAAAATGCGAGAGATCTTCTCTGCTGCATATGGTGAAGTCATTTACAGTCATTCCTGTTGATCACGATACTGTGAAGAATGTTATCAGCCAATTAGATGCAAGTAAGAGTACTGGGTATGATGAGCATGGAATTCAAATGCTAAAAAATATTAAAAATCAGATGGTGACTTATATGTTTAATATATCAATTTCAACAGGAGAATATCCCACTCAATTTAAAAAAGCTGAGCTTGTGCCAATTTTTAAAGGCGGTAACAGTTCGATCTGTGAGATTTATCGGCCTATTGTGATTTTGCCAGTGATATCAAAAGTTTTTGAAAAATTAATGGTACAACAGTTAACTAATTACTTAGAGAAAATAAACTTTCTTACAGAAACTCAATACAGCTTTAGGAAGGGTCTGGGAACGAATCCAGTCTTGTTTCGACTTACAAGTAACTTGTATAAAAACCTTAATGAAGGGAAATATGTAAGTGGATTATTTTTGGATATTAGTAAGGCGTTTGATACTGTGTCACATTATATTTTATTAGAAAAGCTGGAAGCATTAGGAATAAGGGGAACTATCGGCAAATGGTTCCATAGCTATTTATCTGGAAGAACTCAGATTGTTAAAGTGAATGGGCATAAAAGCACAGAGAGATCAGTGTTATGTAGAGTTCCTCAGGGTACTGTGTTAGGCCCAATACTATTTACAATTTATATAAATGACCTTAGTTCCTTAAGAATAAATGGCCATATTTTTACATTTGCTGATGACACAGCCCTACTATACGCAGGGGATACACAATTAAAGGTGCTGGAAAATATACAAAGCGATTTGAAAATATTGAAAAGTTGGTTTGTTCGAAATAAAATGCTCGTTAACATGGGTAAGACTAGGATGCTTAATTTTGCACTTCAGAAACCCTGGCACTTCAATGAGCGTATTAAAGGGAGTCATCATGTGATTGTATAGATGTGAAACAATCTGCTACAGTCAAGTATCTTGGTGTTACTTTGGATGAGCTACTTTCTTGGAAACCTCATATACTTAATTTAAAGAAAAGACTCTTTGTTGTAATGGCCCAATTTACGAAAGCATCAGAGTGTATGTCATTTGATATATTAAGACATATATTACGCTCTTACCAATTCCATTTTAACATATGGAATTGTTGCCTGGGGTGGCACATACAACATCCACCTTGAGTCGATTGAGAGAATGCAAAAAATATTTCTTAGAATAATGTGTAGAAAACCGAGGGACCACCCGAGTCGGGAACTTTTTATTATGACGGGAATTCTTCCTTTGAAATGCCAGTATTATGTGGCGATAGCTGTTCTCCTATATAAACATCTTGGCTCTCTGGGGTATGCATATAAGCAACAAGTTCATCATGACACAAGGGCTGGTGGTGCGACTGTTCTAAATATTCCATTCACTAACAGAACTGGAGTGAGAAAGTCCTCTTACGTCTTGATCCCTCGATTATTTATCCTTTTGCCGAAAAGCATAAAAGACAACATTGTGGAGAAGAACATTAGTTATGCGGCATTTAAGCAAAATATAAAGAAATTGTGCGCGCCTCATTCAGGTCGGTGTTTGTCAGCATGGCTGAATTGATTTTATTTGTCCTGAGCCTTAATATATGGGGTGGGGAAGTGTCCTTTTTCATCCTTTTGTCCTATTTCATGTAATCTGAATGCCTGTACTGAATGCTGAGACGGTTTTTTTATTTATTTATTTATTTTTTTTTCTAAATTTTCTATTTTCTTTCTTGGGTTTGACCCACACACAAGCAGTGCTTTGTGGGTCGTATATTAGTATTTTTATTGTATCAGCGTAAGATATATTGTAGATTAAAACTGTAAGTTGTAATAATAATTTAAAAAAATAATAATATACGATACTCCTTACCGCAGCATAACTACTGAGGGTGAAACCGCGGGATGTTCACTAGTTTATAATTTAATGGGATTAATTTCATTTATTTGTTAGTTATTATGTTTAAGTTAAATTTTTTTGCGTTTTATACTTGTCATTAAGTTTTACCCAGCAAGTAAATAAAACCGATATATTATCATTCTATGTTTATTTATCCAACTTATCACAGCAACAATAACAACAATAAGTTATTAGCTGTCGCGGACCGGATTGGCGACTTTTGATCTATTTGAATGCATTCTGAAAATTTAATTTTCATTTGGTGGGATTAGGTGTCGTGTATCGTGAGTTTCTGAAACCAGGTGAAACAATTAATACCGTTCGCTACCGTCAACCAATGATCAGTTTGAACGATGCATTGATCGAAAAGTGACCAGAATGGGCTACCAGACACGGAAAATGTCTG
Source organism: Cosmopolites sordidus (assembly GCA_031761425.1). Taxonomy (NCBI): domain Eukaryota; kingdom Metazoa; phylum Arthropoda; class Insecta; order Coleoptera; family Curculionidae; genus Cosmopolites; species Cosmopolites sordidus. The sequence continues at coordinate 69,720 of JARFXV010001063.1, read as the reverse complement.
ACGCAGTTACTATGAAACACTTTAACAATTACGGAAAATGTCTGACGCAGTTACTATGAAACACTTTAACAATTACGGAGATGTCGAAAAATGGCTTGATGACTTTCTGGCAGGGCATCCACACATTTCCAGAGAGATCGGGAAAATGTATATTTAGCGATGGCGCATACCTTGAGTATACCATTTTTTTTTACTTTTTCTCAAATTAAATGGTTTTTTAAGAAAAAGAATTATTAGTTTTCGAAAAAAGACTCAGCTTTTTTGTTCACCTTGATAGTTGAGGTACAATAATGTGTTTTCTAGATTTATGGTATCGTGCTGCAGTTTTAGAACGAAAGGACGATCCAGACACTTTCCAAGTCTTATTTGTCGATTATGGAAATATCGAAACTGTTGGTAAAAGCAGTTTGAGGAAGTTTCCGGTAGAACTCGCTTCCATTCCTGTTTTGGGCATCTCCACCTACTTTATGGGTCAGGCGACAGTGAAATTGACTAATAATAACAAGCAGGATAAGTTTTTTTTTGTTTAGATATACCTGATGATCAGAAGGTTTACGACAGACTCATGGAACTATTACCAAACGATACGATCATTGAAATTGACGTAAAAACTGATATAAATGAAGATTTCGAGTACGGAATTGAAGTACCATCAGTATACAAACAACTAAGGGAAGAGAAATTAATCTGAGTACAGTCTCCGTTCCTTTGAACTGCTTTTTTATAAATATTTTACTACTATATTTAGAATTCAACACTTTTTACGTTTATGACAAAACTTTCGAAAAAAATATTTTTTTTTGTTATAGTTTAATTTCTATGAAAGCATTTTTTTGCATTACTTTGTGACAAATGAATATAGAGTTTTGCAAATATTGACTGTGTTTTTATATCTTGTGTTTATACCCGAGAAAGGTTTTAAGATTTAAAAAAAAAACCGTACACAGTAGGTATAACAGAACTTTTTTAAATTAAAAGTAAAAACAGTTCGTTATTTTGCCAAAATTATTTATTTTTATTTAAAGTCCCCTTCGCACCAATACACCGCTGGGAACTTGTTTAAGCAAGGCTAACAGATTTGTTTGTCGTTTTTCGTAATTCCCTCAATGCCCCTCGCCACTGCTTCCTGGACTTGTGTAATACCGTCGTAAAACGTTTCTTTCATGGTCAGTTTGAATTTCGGGAACAGGAAATGGTCACACGAAGATAAATCAGGCTAATGCGAAGGATGTTGAAACACAGACTTATATTTCACCAAAAATTCACGAACAGCGACGGTTTTCATTTAATGCGTGAGGAACAAATCGAGCACTGCTTCGGTTTGTTTAAATCCTTTGTCAAAATCTCATGAATCATGTCTTTGGTCGTATTTAATTTCTTCGCTATCCATCTCACAGTCAAATTCACATCGTTGGCCATAATTTCAAGCACTTTCCATTAATTCATCGCGATTTTTGGTTTTCTGGCCGACCTGACGTTGGATCCAATGACGGCTCGTGAGGGAGAGCGTTGGGGCGCCGCCCCTTCCATACACCATATTTTATTTACTTTCACTCCTGTATAGGGTTTCAATAACACAAAGAGTAAAAAAGAGGAAGGGGAAAGCAAACAAATCTTCAGCAGCACGATTTTCATTTACGCCCTCCCACTTTAAAAACCCACGAGTCTTCACTGGTTCGGTCGTCTTCCAAAGCATCGCGACCATCCTGGAATTCATTATACCACTCGAAACACACGTGTATGGGATAAGTAATCATCATTATAGACTTTTTTCAACAATTCAAATATTTATGTAAAAATTTTCTCCGAACTTAAAACAAAATTTAATTAGCGGTTTGTTTCATCGTTTTCTGTGACGAGGTGGCAACAGGTACTCTCATTTTAAACGCTATAACTTGACAATCCGTTGATCGATTCTAATGATGGCCGTCTCGTTTTATAGAAGAGATGTCGCTAGTAAGTATTCTGTAAAAATATAAAGTTCCGTTATTTTTCCAACATACTGTGTAGGCCAACAATAATTGAATAGTGCAACCTGGAGTTCTTCGATAATATTAACACAAATAATTTATACAAGAAAAAACTAACATCAGAAAGTGGAGGGTGATTTTTAATGTGTCCGATGGAGGTCGCTGTCAAATGAACTGGTAGTTTGTGCTTACATTTGTCAATATTATTCAGTATAGTCTGGCAAATATTCAAGGAACGTTTAACATCCCAGCAACGCTTGCAAATTGTCGAAATTTATTATCAAAATCAGTGTTCTGTGTATCAAACTTATAGGCCACTTCGTGCATTTTACAATCGCCTAACGGAGCGATGTATTTGTCGAATTATCAACAAATTCTGAGCGCATTTTACGCTGCTCGATATTAAAACAAAAACAAGATAAAAAACTGTCGTTCCCAAGAAAATATCGCCGCCGTTGCCGATAAAGATTCAAATTTATCAATTCGTTAATGGGGATCGTTACAGAGTGATCAATGATTATTTAATTCCGAATTTGAATGGTATTGATCTGCACGAGATGTGATTCTATTAGGAATCAACTTGATGTCATACAGAGCCTATACATGTTATACAGCCTACGCAACGATCCATTTATTGGGGGAACGATTTGGTTTTGAGCAACACACTTGTTGATTGCCCATCAAGGTCATGTGATTAAACTATTCATTTTGATTTTGACAAATTGTAACCATTTTTTAGAGAATGCTGAGTCAAATTTCACCGTAGTATTGCAAAGACTGCAAGTAGTCGTTTTAAAGTTGCATACGATACGTATGCAACTAGTAATTCAGTTATATTCGACCTAGACAATTTAATGTTATATGTTTTACTGTATTATTGTATATAAATATATATATATATATATATATATATATATATATATATATATATATATATATATATATATATATATATATATATATATATATATATATTTATTTATTTATATATATATATATATATATATATATATATATATATATATATATATATATATATATATATATATATATATATATATACATATATATATATATATATATATATATATATATATATATATATATATATATATATATATATATATATATATATATCTCCTTTCCTGACTTGAACATTCAAAATCTCTTAATAATAGGGGTACGAAATGGCAACATGGTCAATTTGAAATTCACCTATGTACGTGTTTGGGAACCTCCAGGTCTTTTGTTTTGTTATTTTCTTCTTAAAATGTGTTGACATTATTTTTAGATTAAACTGCGAACATAGTTCAACCAATCTTCTACCATTATGGTTAGTCCATTTATGAGCGGGAAAACTGCCGACTGTTTTCCTGTACTTTTTTTCTTTCCCTAGTTGGGCTTTGTGAAATCACCCAATAGTATTTTTACATGGTTAGAGGGAATTTTAGAGATAGTCTTTTCCAGAATTTCCCAGGACTTATTTACTTTTTCAGGATTAGATTTATTTTCTTCGTTAACTGGGAGGTGTGCATTGATTAATGTATAGTTTTTGTTAGCACACTTGAGGGATAGTGTCATAAGTCGATTATTTACTGGCTGGACATTAGTTATAGAACCGAGAATGTTTCTTGAGATAGCGAAAGCAACACCGAGATGTGTATTTTTGAGTATTCTTTTGTCAGTTTTATATATATATATATATATATATATATAACTTTATATATATATATATATATATATATATATATATATATATATATATATATATATTTATTTTCTAGAAATATAGGCATCCAAATATTCTTCAAATGTCATTGAATAATATGTATTCCTTGTTGCCTATAAATTGATCCAATTGCAATTTAAAACTTATAACTGTTGAAAATCTAAACAATATTTTTATTTACGGTTTTTTTTTCTTGATTATTTTACCACCCAAGCTCATTGCCAGATTATAAAGACATTTCCGTGCAAAATATGACTAATAAACTATACTGGGTTTGTTTGTCTTTGTTTAAATTTATCAGTCTTCGGGTAATCATAACAAAACGGATCTTGATCCCGGTTTACTTTGATTTAAAGTAAACAACGATATTTTTCCGTGAAAATATAAAAATAAAACTGTCTGTTTATCGGGCTGGAAAATAAATATTTTAATTTCTTTCAGGTTTAGCGTCAAGAGTTTACGAAAATGGCTGTAATAATTTTGGAAAAGGAATCGATGATCGGATTAGGATTTCGACGGCTAGATGGTGCTAGCGACAAGTTAATTGTAAGAAATGTTGTTCGTCTGTTGCCAAGTTTAAGACGGAACGTCTGGTTTGGACGAAAGTAGTTTTATTGCTGTAAACAATGGTGCTTTGTTTACATAATGCTGTTTTTATTTGAACTTTTTAACTTTTAGATACAATAGGATTGTTTTTTGTTTGGTTTATTGGAACATTATTAAAATATTTATTGTTATATTGTTTTTTTATATTTCCGTATATTATTTATTAAAATTTATATATTGAGTAGTGGTTTTTTAAGATTTGTTTGTGTTGTAGGTTTTTATAGAGGTATGAGGGTAGGAAAATGGGAAATGACAAAGGGCTGAGAATTTCCCAATACGGAAAATAGTCAGGCGCAAACTGGCAACGGCGAAATTCAGTGACAAAATGGCAATGGAACGTTCGGTCAAGATCTGAATTTCGCGCTGAAGTTTTCGTCGTTTTTATACGGATAAATCGCGAGTTTTTCGATGGAAAACAGTGATTCTCGTGTGGTGATCCGTTTTCGACCTAATCCGATCGTTGTGTGTGTTGTTTTCACTCAATTTCAGTGATTTTTTCGCAAAAATGCCCCGACTATACCACCGACAATAGGTAAGTTTTTACTAAAAAAAACCCCCGAACTTTTCGCTCGCTGTTGTTATTCATTGAACATTTTTTACACGGTTTTCCTCACACTGGGGGGACTAATTATTGATTTGTCGGGAGGTTGTAAAAGTCAAGCGGGCTGTCTGAGGGGGGAGTTTTAACCCCCCCTTTGTTTTTCGTATCGGTTTTGAGCGGTATGTTTACGTTTGGGGTATGTAAAAGTAGTTTTTGTGGAAGACGTGTGGAAAAGACGAGTTTTTCCTCGAGGAAACGGAAAACTGATGAAAATTAAATGTTTTTTTGACAAACCAAACAGTTCAATTCTTCTACTGGAATCTTTGGTGTAAAACACTAAACTTGAAGAGATTCACCACTAAACACTAAATCACTTTTTTGAACTGTTCGACGCACGTTTCGCTAACCATGTTAGCATCATCAGATGATTTAATTTAATTAGATTAGTTTAGTAAACCAAACAGTATAAAATAATATATAACAAACATTAAACGTCATTGATCAAGGCTCTTTCTGAAAGATTTCGTTCTTTTAGAACGCCTTCTAATGGTTCTTGGACTTGCGTAACGGTCATAAAAAGTCCCTTTTATGGCCAGTTTGAGTTTGGGAACAGGAATCAGGCACACGGAGATAAATCAGGCGAACATGGAGGATGTTGAAGTACACAGGCTTGTTTTTTCGCCAAAAATTCACAAACAGCGTGTGACGTGTGGTACAAATCGAGCACAGGCTTTCCGTTTATTTAAATCCTTTGCCGGATCGTGTTTGACAAAAGAACCAAAGGTACTGTCACTGTAAGCGCTATAATTTGACAATCATCTGATCGATTCTAAATTAATATTGCGGTTGAGTTTAAATAAAATATGTTAATAAGGCCACCACTTCTATAAATCGTATCTAATAGAGCGTATAGAAATTGTAGAATATGCCTTTTATTATTATAAGGGTTTGGACCCCTATTATTTTTAATTAATCAACACAATTTTTTTTTGACTCTACAACTTGCCACCATGTTTCTGTTCAAAATTGGATTCCACGGCGGAAGATTGATTTGTCTTTGAACACATCGATTCATTTCAGAACTTATAGGCAATTAGGGAGGTTTGATTGGTTGAATCGATTGGGAAAGGTGGTTATTCATGTCAAGTTTGAGTAGACTGACTTTTTGGAGAAGTTTCAATTTGTGTTCCAACAGTGTGCCTTTTATAGGTAATGTTGAATTGTCGAAAAATTACCCATACGTTACCAATTTTTTTCCATATGAATCAAATCAAAACTTATTAGTCAAATTAGTGCTATGTATGTACATTGTATGGAAAAATGCAGAAGTGATCCTTTTACATAAAAAAGGGGCACAGGAAGATTTAAAGAACTACCGTCCAATAAGTCTCCTATCAGTAATGTACAAAGTTTTCACTAAGATAATTTCTAAAATAATATTAAAAAAACCGAATGACGCACAACCAAGAGAACAAGCAGGATTCAGAAGTGGATTCAGTACAATGGATCACATCCAGGTTGGACAGCAGGTCATAGAAAGGCACAACGAATACACCATGCCACTGTGCTTGGCTTTTATCGACTACGAAAAAGCATTTGATTCCATCTCAAAACATGCGATAATGGATGCACTGCTTAGCCAAGGTGTAGAGAGAGCCTACGTAAACCTATTAGAATCGATTTATGATAGAGCTACAGCCACAATTCACCTTGATGATCTTGAAGTGGGAATTAATGTAGAACGAGGTGTACGGCAGGGTGACGCAATATCGCCTATTCTTTTCTCGGCTGGCTTTGAAGAAGTATTCCGTAAACTGGATTGGGAACAGGATGGTGTAAAGATCAATGGTGCAAACTTAAACCATCTTAGATTTGCAGATGATATTATTCGCATTTCACAAGACCCAGAGGAGCTGCAAAGACGCATACAAGAACTGCAAAGGGCTGGCGAACCATTTGGCTTGAAAATAAACCTGAAAAAGAGTCAGGTTATGTTCAATAACTTCGCTCAGGACAGAAGAATTTCAGTTTTAGGAAGGGATTTGGAGATTGTGGACAGCTTTATATATCTTGGGCAGATGGTTTCAATGGAGGGGAATACCGTCCGGGAGGTGGAACGGCGTGTTAAATGTGGCTGGCAGGCATTTGGTAGGCTCAACATAGTGACAACTCTCTCATCATAGACTCCAACTTTGCCTGAAAAGAAAAGTCTTCGATCAGTGCGTTCTACCCGTTATGACATACGGAAATGAAACCTGGACACTCACATTGCAATCAATTCAAAAACTTCGGGTGGCACAGAGGGGAATGGAAAGATGTATGCTTGGCATTACAAGATGAGACAGAAAGTCCTGCGCATGGATCAGGGAACAAACAAAAGTCTGAGACATCATTGGAAGAGTAAGACAATTGAAATGGAGATGGGCAGGCCATATAGCGAGGCGATGGGACGACAGATGGATTAAGGCAATCCTGGATACCGCTTGATCGCAAACGTCCGCGAAGAAGACCGAAAGCACGATGGATTGATGAGATCGTTAAGTATATTGGATCCGAGTGGCAGAGGAAAACCCAGGACCGTGAAAGTTGGAAACATGCTAAAGAGGCCTTCATCCTGCAGTGGATCGATAGAGGCTGATGATGATGATGATGACCAGGAATAGTAGGATATGCCAAATATTTGTGCTAGATATAAGTAAGATCGGTGTCAGCTCAATATTTTACAGTTTTCTAATAAATTATAAAGCCAAAATGTTTGCGAATGTGAAAAATTAAAAGGCATATGTGGTACGGTACAACTGGCAAACATTTAATATGTACTCATTCTATTTAAATGACTTAGTTTCTTTGTACATGTTGTACAAGGTATTTCGAACTTCCATTATATTTCCTTCAGGCAAGTCTGTTGTTTTGGTCTTCGCAAAAGGTCTGCTTGTTCCAGGAGAAGAAATAAATGGATTATGTTCTTTTCTTTTCTTAATTGAATACACAGTTTTCCTTGATATTTTAAATGACGCTGCAACTCTCTAAAAAATATATTACAATGTGATAATGCAAAATAAGTTAAAAGTGATCAAATTAACCAGTCTTTGCCTCTTGAATGGATGAAATTCAGTTTCATTCATTTTTCCATTTCAAAATACGCATTCAAATAAACATTGAGCACAGTTTGTTGAATACTTATTGATTACAAAATAATGTGCTCTAGTAATTGCTCATAATTTATCCCCATTTTAGTTATTGCAACTCTTTGTTGTTATTGCAAATTTTACAAAATAAGGCAATGCGAATTATTTTGCATTGTGATAAGTATACACCGATGGATTTGATGTTGCGGTCTTTGGGCTGGTGCTCTGTATGACAGAGAATTGACATGGCCAGTATTGTGATTTTTAAAATTAAAAATAACTTAATGCCTGTATATCTTGGAAGGTACTTAATATCGCCATCCGAAAAACACCAGTGTAACATTCGCTCAAGGGTGGATCTCCATATAATTTTTGAACGTAGTATCTATATGCAGAAATCGTTTTTGGTCTGCCAGCAGAGCTAAAAAGTATAAAGAGTTTGGGAATGTTTGTAGATAGAATCCGTAAACATTATTTGGCAAAATAGGTTAGTTTGTTGTTAAAAATAGGTATGTTTGATTTTGTATTGACTAGTGTATATACCATATATTGGATTTTTATTATTATAGAATAGGTCATATTTGGATATATTTGTACTATGCATAGACATGTACAAATATAAATTAATTTCATATTGTATGTAGTAGCCAAGTGCTAAATAAAGAATGTTATTATTATCACAAACATGATTCATCGATCATCTCAGCCTAGGCTGGTCGGGTTTACAATGCCAAGATGAGAAAACAGTTCAGTTCCTCCCATTCAGCTTAGTACCTTACGAACAATGTGGCAAGTTTATAAGAGAACTGCTCGTTGTCCTACTGTGGTAATCGATTTTGAAACATCAAGAATTTCCAGGTTTTTGGAAAAGGTTTTGCTTTCTAGACCATCGGCGGATATAACAAGAGGTAGCACCTCCACTTTCCGGAGTTTCCATTGATTTTTCAGGTCAAATGCAAGATTTTCATACTTTGTGACCATTTCCATTTCAGTTTTTCTCATGTTGTGAGAGAGTGGTATCGCAGTGTCAATCATGAAAGCTCTCCTCTGCTTTTTGCTAATTAGAACAATATCCGGCCTATTATAGTCAACCATCCGATCTGCTGTAATTGGTCGATCCCAGTATGTAATGGTATCGGAGACTCAAGTACGGGGGAGGCGAGTACTTGTAATATGGTGGAGGTATCTTATCAAATAGCGAGTGCTTTAAAGCGATTTGTTGGTGTATAATTTTGGCCAGCTGATTATGCCTGCCTAGGTAAGCATTAGGGGCTAGGACCGGACACCGTCCAATAAGATGTTCTATTCTTTCTCCCACACCACCGTACTTCCTGCACCTATCGTCAACATCCATGTGTAGTATATGTCTTTCATAATTTTTTGTCCTTACTACCTTATCTTGAATAGCTGTCGCGAATCCTACTGTTTCTGGATATAATAGTCCATCGGTAAGGCACTTTAGAGACAAATGTTTGTCAATGGACTCATCCTCAAGTGATTCAGGATATCTCCCATGTAATCTCTGTTGTTTCCATTCTTGAACGATATCCAATATGAGAAAGCAGTTCAGCTCCTCTCACTTAGCATAATATTTTACGTTTAGGGCTAGACAAAACCAAACTGGAGAAAGCGAATCTCCCTGAAAAATTCCTCTCTCCATATTCGCAGTTGTAATGCATTGTTGATCGATAAAGAGATTTGTTTTCCATTTCCCCATCAGGCACCTTAAGGAGTTAATGATGGGAGGGCTTATTTTACAAATCTTTAGGACTTCTAGAAACCAATCGTGTGGAACACTATCGAAGGCTTATAGAAGTCTATATAGCAGATGTTTAGGTTACGTTTTCTTTTCCGCGCTTGTTCCAGAACTACAGCATGGATCGTTAGCTGTTCTGTTATTATTATGTTCCTATATATCTTTTCTTCCCAGCTAAGCTGGATTTTAAATAAAGTGCGGGTCGTAGCCAAAACATCTTCATTCTTCCAAATATTTTCGAGCGATGCGACTGGTATTAAGGATTACCACCCTCTGCATTATTTTAAACAGATTTTCTTCTGGTCCCAGAAATTTTATGTTATGTTTTAGATTTTTTGGTATAATGCCAGTTATCAATGGCACAATATGGACCTGGTCCAACTTCCATATCCGTTTTATTTCTAACTCGAGGTCTGTATATTTTTGTACTTTTTCTTCAGCCGTCTTTTGAATGTTGTGTGTGTTTGGAACAGCTATGTCGATTAGGAATGCTGTTTTCTTCTTTTTGTCCAGCAATATAATATCTGGCCTATTACAGTGAACGGGTTTGTCTGTTATTATTGTTCGATCGTAATATAACCTGAAATCGGCTGAATCTAGTACCGCCTCCGGGTTGTATTTATAATAAGGAACTCGCTCTGTTATAAGGTTATTACGACTTGCAAGCTCTTGGTGGACTATACTGGGCACCTGATTGTGACGGTGAAAATAGTCCGTCCGGGAGAGTCTACCTCATGCTCCTACAATATGTTGGATAGTCTTAGGCCTTTCGTGGCATTTCCTATACGTGTCAATTGATACACCTGCATCCTTAATGATATATTTTTGGTAGTTTTTAATGTGCACAACCTGATCCTGAATTGCACACATAAAGCCTTCAGTCTCCGGAAAAGACCTCCCCATGTCAACCAGACGTTCGACGCACTCTTGTCGACTTCATGACGGTCAAGATCATAGGGGTGTCTACATTGTAGAGACATATTTTTCCACTCTTGTATAATTGTTCCAGTTGTCTGAATGCTCTCATTTTGTCGTTCCATTTGTTTAAGATTTCCCTGATTTCCTCAGTCTTGGCTGTACTTCCATTTTGCGATAAATGAATAGTAGTGCGCCACTCTTTTATCAGTTCCTGAAGTGTGTTTATCAAAGCTGGATGCACCCTGTATAGTGTTAGTATCTTAATTAGCCAAAAGTGCGGAATCGAGTCGAAGGCTTTCTGATAGTCAATATAACAGCATGATAAATTTCGATTCTTCTTCCAAGCGTGTTTTAATATAACTGAATCTATAATAAGTTGTTCTTTACATCCCTGCATTCTCTTTCGACAACCCTTTTGCTCTTCATTTAGTATATCATGTTTGTCTATATGTCCTGTGAGTAGTACTTGAAACATGTTAGTTTATATATCGTTTGAAGGCAGGTAATTGGCCGGTATTTTGCTGGATTATTAGAGACGGTTCCTTTGGGGAATAAATATGTTTTGCCTTGAGTAAGAAATCGAGGAATTTCTTTTGGTTCTCTTATAAACTCATTGAACTATCTTACTATGAAAGGGTGAAGATGTGTGAGCTTTTTATACCAGTAATTATGAATGTTATGAGTTCCAGCGCCCTTCCAGTTATGCAGGTTGCTGGTTATATTCTGTAGTAGAGTTATAGTAATTTCAGGATAGGACATTTGTTCAATTGCGTTCGTATTTACTTCTTCCTCACGCTGCCAGTTGGCATGATTGTTATATTGGCCGTTATTTGACCAAATCGAGGACCAAAATGTCTGTATATCTTGGCTGGATGGTGTACTAGAACTCCCCACAAGATTTATATTATTATTATTATTATTATTATAACAGTAGTTATAATAAGAACTGATTTTATGATAATACTGGACTTTACAGCACAAAATTTCACTAAAACACAATAACAAAACAAGTCAAATGACAACCAAAGCAGTACCGCTGAACTCAATAGAGACAGTTTCAACGACCGATACTAACAACTTTCAATTTTTTGTTACTTTCTCTTTCTACCCCGCTGTAAGGCTGTCGTAACGTACTGCTCTTACCCGAAGAGAGGTATTGATAATTTATCTCCTTCTCCCTCGTTCGCTAACGAAAAAGAACATGGGTACACTCTCAGCGGTTCAATTTTATGTTGTCTTGTCTAATATTCCACCTAACTGTGAAATAATATCTTATGACTGAATATTCTTCTTTCTGATTGATATGATGGATTTTCTAGGACTATCTTATGATTTTTAGGCTTAGTACTATCTGAATATCACGTATCAAATCAATATGCTCTTATGGATGACCGCTACGACCATATACATTCTGTCAAAAATCTACCGGATATTGATCATTTGAGAAGCCCGCTTAAAGGGATTGTCAGACACGGATATACGAGTTTTTACATCACGACAAAGCACCATCTCACAAGGCTATCATTATGAACGAATTTCTGGTCAAAAACTCAACAAACACCATCGAGCAACCACCGTATTCACCTGATATGGTTCCGGCCGACTTCTTTCTCTTTCCAAAACTCAAATTATCACTTCGAGGCACCGGTTTTCAGTCGATAGAAGACATAAAAGAGAAATGCGTGGCGAGAACTGAAGTCGATTCCGGAAAATGCCTTTAAAAAATGTTAATGTATTATTTCGAAAGGAGCCTACTTTGAAGGCGATGTAATGAATTTGGAGAAATAATAAACATTTTGTGTTTTATTGAGCAATACTCGGGTCTTTTGTGACATAATATATTGCTCTTGTTTTGTCTTCCTCCGACCCAGTCTCTTGAAAAAGAAAGGAAAAGGATTTAGCTCATCATCATCATTTCTCCTGGTTGACAAGTTGACCCTGGGGCCCTTACTTTGATTCCATAATTACTGACCACGTCCGTTTCGCGACAGACGCAATCGGAGAAAATTTTTAGACGCCGTCCTTTGGGCGTGGTTAACCGTGCCTTCAAGGTCTTATGTCGAGAATAATTGAACATGTTTGAAATGGGGATACTGCTTCGAAACCGACCCGCGAGGATCGGTTTCAGTGGAAGTTTATTCTTGAATTAGGGTGTTTTTCTTCGTGGCTGGAGTGTCGTCTCTCGTTTGGTGTTGAAAGAGATGACGTACTTCTCGGTTATTATTATTTGGATGTTGTTTGGCGTATTATTTTTATTGGTGTTATTATTCTTTGTTGAATGGTGTTTTTCTTTGTTGATTGATGATTAGTAGCTCGGGCTGGATGGACTTGATGGTGCTGTCGATCCCAGTGCATGGATACTTCACCAGTTTCGGGGCTAAGGCTTATTCTCTTGGTTAGGTTTGAAACGCCGCCAGAGCGGCTAGGCCGGATCGGACCTCCGCTGCTGAAACTGCCAACAGTCACTGTTGTCTGCCCCCGTGACGACCAGCACGCTCGCTAACGCAACGGATCGCCATGGAGTCCGCCTTCGATGCTTGATGTTAAAATATAGAGGTGTTTCACTGTTTATTCTCTGGTTAGGCGAGTTCGGGAAGGATGGATTTGATGGTGCTGTCAATCCCGGTGCATCGATACTTCTCCAACGTCGGGGTTAAGACTAATTAAGGTTAGGTTTGAAGTGCCACCAGGTTCGCTGATTGACGACTTCGGGGATGCCCGCTCCCTAGGCCAGATAGACCTCTGCTGCCGAAACTACCAACAACTGTTATCTGCTCCCATGATGACCTGACAAAATACGTCCGATCACCTCGGAGTCCTGCTCCGAACTGAGGATTTAGCTCTGAAGGCGTATAAGGTTTAAATAACACATGAATTAAGCTATTGGATCATTCAAAATGTCGTGCGTTTGTCAATTGCATCAAAGAACAAACATGTGGTTTTTCTCAAAGAATCATCTTTTTAGATAAAGCGCATTATGTTAATAAACAAAATTGCCGCATTTGGGCTGAGGAAAATCCACGATTGATTCATGAGAAAGCTTTACATCCTAAACGTGTCACTGTTTGGTGTGCATTATGGTGAGGAGATGTAATTGGGACGTATTTCTTTCAGAATGTTGATGGTGAAGCTATAACTGTGAATGGTGTTCGATATCGTGAGATGACAACTGGATTTTTGTGGGTTGAATTGAATAATATTGATCTGGAGGATATGTGATTCCAACAGGATGGTGCCTTCCTCCAACAGGATGCCAACCTTACTCTGCTAATGAAACAATTGATTTATTGAGAGAAAAATTCCTGGACGAGTTATTGCTCAAAACGGTGATGTTAATTGCCTATCAAGATCATATAATTCACAATTGATTCCTGAATTAAAGGATGAAATCATTCGTGTCAGTGGTAAGATCGATCCACGCTTGTCAAAATGTTATCCAAAATTTCGACAAAAGAGTGGACCGTCTGTGGAGTTGCAAGAGGTGGCCATTTGGCAGATACAGTGTTTAAATGTCATACATTATGTTTCAATTATCAATAAAAAGTTTTTTGAAATCAACGCAAATTCTGTGTTTTATTCAAGAATTAAAAAACAGCTCAATTTACAAGACCCTTTAGAGTAAAGGTACTTTTGGATTTATATTTCGCGCCGTTTTTCAACGACTTAACCAATTACAAAAACTGGTTAACTTTCATATAATTTTTGAATTTCAGGCAGATCAAGGATGTTGTCTCAAAGCATTTGTCGAGACTTTGCAGTTTGACAGTTACTCACAAAGTCAGTTTATTCTAAACATTCGGTTTTCACCGTTTGCCTAATTTATCTTGTCTCAGGGTTATTTCCCTGACTGAAGAGACGAACCTAAGTCGAAACAAGTAACAACAAGCAAACAGATAATCCGGCTTCACTTCGAAGCACGCCCAAAGCGCTGGGAAACGCGACTCACACAGAATTTGCGAATTCTGAGCTTTGTGAATCTTCCATTTTGCCGGGTTTGTAAATCGGTGTGATTACTCTCCTCTGGGTTTTATCTTAACTCTGTGATAAACAGAAAATATGGAGTTTGTTGCTTTCGACCTTGTTGGTTTTATCAGTTGAGCGAAGTAGCTCAAGAGCATGGAATTTTTCATATAATTTTTGAATTTCAGCAGATCAAGAACATGGTATGAAATCAGTCGTCAAAGTTTGACAAATTTGCGCAAATCCATAGGCTGTATCGAGCCGAGCATTTGTCGAGACTTGGACAAGTGGCGTCGCTGCAAAGTTGGCAGTTTGACGGTTATACACAAAGTCAAATTCGGTTTTCACCGTTTGCTTAATTTACCTTGCCTCAGGATTAGTTCCGGACTGAAGAGACTAACCTAAATCGAAATAAGTAACAACAAAGCAAACAGATTTTCAGAGAATCCGGCTTCACTTCGAAGCACGCCCAAAGCGCTGGGAAACGCGGCTCACGCAGAATTTGCGAATTCTGAGCTTTGCGAATTTTCCAGTTTGCCGGGTTTGTGAATCGGTGTGATTACCCTCCTCTGGGTTTCATTTTAACTCTGTGATAAACAGAAAAGATGGTGTTTATTGCTTGCGACCCTGTGGGTTTCATGAAGTAGCTCAAGAGCTTGTAATTTTTCATATAATTTTTGAATTTCAGGCAGATCAAGAACGTTGTCTCAAAGCAGACGTCAAAGTTTGACGAATTTACTCAAAGCCAAAGACTGTATCGGGCCGAGCTTTTGTCGAGACTTCGACAAGTGACGTCGCTGCAATGTTTGCACTTTGACGGTTACCTACAAAGTCAATTTGTTCTAAACATTCGGTTTTCACCGTTTGCCTCATTTACCTTGTCTCAGGGTTATTTTCCTAACTGAAGAGACAAACCTAAGTCGAAACAAGTAACAACAAACCAAACAGATTTTCAGAGAATCCGGCTTCACTTTGAAACACGCCCAAAACGCTGGGAAACGCGGCTCAAATACAGAATTTGCGAATTCTGAGCTTTGCGAATCGTCCAGTTTGCCGGGTTTGTGAATTAGTGTGATTATCCTCCTCTGGGTTTCATCTTAACCCAGTGATAAACAGAACATATCGAGTTTGTTGCTTTCGACCTGGTTGTCTTAATGAGATAACATCCACCTTAACAGTTTGTTCTTTCAGCAAGATGGCGCTACTTGTTTTACAGTGAAGGAAACTTTATATTTGTTACGGGCACGTTTTCTTGGCCGTGATATTTTTCGAAACGTTGATACTCAGTAGTATGCAAGATCTAACCCACCTCGACTTTTTCTTGTGGGGCTTCCTCAAGGACAAAGTCTGTTTTAACAGTCCGCAAACGTTAAATGACCTGAAGCAAAACATGTGTAAAGTTCTTGGTAAAATTTATACGCAGAATTTTACGCAAAGAATCTGTAGAATCCGCCGATGAGAGAGATACTTTTTGATAAAATAAACAAGTATGTTTATTTTTAATTAATTTAATAAATTAGAAGTGTGTTTGTATTTTTCTAATATTGTTATTTTTTTAAGCAAAATGGCGGAGTACCTATTGGTACACTCTCTAGTTGTGAGTGAGACTTTTTCACTCCCCTGGTACCTCGTTTTCGAACAGGCAGCCTTCCGTTCGACTTGCTTTTATCACGATTCAAAAGGTCCGGTTCTGGGTACTGCGAAAAATAACGAAAACAAAAGCCCGGTCGGGTTATCTTCATCTTCGCGTCCATCGAGGACCGGTTGGTACGGGAAGTGTGATTTCGGGTACTTACTCGAAACCCGGACACCCAGTTCTTTCTCTTCTTCTTCTTTTTCTTCTCTTTTGTCTCGGGCGATGATTTTTAGGTCGAGGGGAACCTCAGTCTGGAAAGAATCACACTTCGAATGGGTTAAAACACATTGCGTCTGCTGAGTTTTGAGACTGGCTTTGTAAACTGGTGTTTACGCGTAAGAAGTGATACTTTTAATGTTTACTAGGTGTGGCCGTTAATAGTTTTTATTTTTTTTAAGAGTTGGCGCTGGAAACAAGGGTCGGTTCACAGTCTAATCTCTAAGGTTATTTTTTGTTATATTTATTTGCTACGGCAGTATCTTTTAAAACGACATTGATGTTTAAACGATTTCGAGTTAGCGTCATATTTGTGTGGTAAGCATGTACAGTTTCGAGCTAAATAAAGATCATTTGCGGTACGTACTGCTTTTCTTGTTCAATCAAAAGAAAAACGGGAGTAAAAGTCATCGTATTATTGCGGAAACTTATAGTTGACAATGCTACAATGCAAGTTGCTTGTGGGCGTTGGTTTAGGCCAGGGATCTCCAAACTTTCCAGTCTTAGGGCCATGCTGATTATTCCAGTAAGTTCCAAGAGCCAAAACCGTTTTAATTTTCCTGTCATCTATAATTTCTAAACTAGTCGCCTAGTACGCGCCCTAACAGTGCATACGTTTGCTAAATTCGCTAGTTCAATTACTATTGTGTATTGTTATGACCATGACATTTGATGAAATCTAGTGGTCAAAAGCGGAAATAGACGCGCTAGTAGTACTTTAGAAAGCACAGTAACCATTAAATATTTGTGAATAACCTTGTAAGTTCGACAAAGTTCTGGTATATTCCACTCACTTTGAGATGGCAGTAATTGGGTATAAAAAGGCTAGCTGCGCGACCGTGAGTCAGTCTGCACGGAAATAAGCACACACACACACATTTACTAGCACGGAAATAAGCGAAAAATAGACAGTGAATGAATAGATTCAAAGATCAATGGAACATTTAATATTTCATGATTGAGCCCAGTAATAAGGCGCTAGGTTTGATTTGTAATGAACCCATAGCCATTCTCAAAGAATATAACATAAAGCGTCATTATGAAACCAAACATTTTCAAAATTTCTTAAAATTTACAGGAATAAAATATTGCGGACAGAAAAATTTCTGGCGGACAGAAAATGTCTGACAAAACTGGACATCTTGAGTGATTTTCTTTGGCGCTGGATGAGTCAACGGATTCAGTTATTATCATTCTGTGTTTATTTATCCAACTTATCACAGAAACAATAATAACAATTAGCTCTCGCGGGCCGGGTTGATGACACCGGCGGGCGGGATTTGGCCCGCGGGCCGTAGTTTGGAGACCTGAGTTAGATGATTCAAAAGTGGTGATTTCGACTTGAAAATACCAAAGATACCGAGAAAATTTGAATGTACCGAAATGGAAGCATTGTTGGAAGAAGACGATATGCAAACTCAAAAACGAATAGCAGAGAGGTTAAATATTGGTCGCCGAATCATTTGTGATCGTCTATATGCCATGGGAAAGATCCAGATGGTAGAAAAATTGATACTACATCTTCTGAGCGACCGACAGTTGGTAAAGCGAAAAACGGTGTACGAAGTTTTGCTTTCTGGCCATGATGGAAATTCTTTTTTTGATCGGATCGTTTCTGGCGACGAAAAATAGATTTATTTTGAGAATCCAAAATGCAGAAACCAGGAGTCACATCGATCGCAAAACCGAATTGTTTTGGCAATGCTGTGTATTTGGTGGAACCAGAAGAGTGGCGTGAACCAGGAGCTTCTGAAACCAGGTGAAACAGTTAATGCAGCTACCGTCGACATACGGTCAATTTGAACCATGCATCATTGATCTAAAAGCGATCAGAATGGGCTACAAGACACGGAAAAGTGATTTTGCTGCACGACAACGTCCCATCACACGCAGTGACACCATTTCTGTACTTGGATCGAAACTCTTGCCTCACCCGCCGTACTCACTAGACTTGGCCCCTTTCGACTACCACTTGTTTTTGTCTAATATATTTTTTACGACATAAAAAAATTTCCATAATTATTTCCTTTCCAACCAGAACTACCAATACCAGTACTACATTGATTGATCATATAATCGAATCTTCTACTCAGAATAATTGCAACAGTAACAATATCGATCTGGAGTCGAACGTTCCTGATCATGTAAGTGTGTGTTGTATACTTAATTTTGTGTTGGACAGGACAAGAACAAATATGTTGTATCGATATTTAAAATCTATCGATAACAATTTATTAAATCATTTTTACATATGACAGATTTGACAGTGATTGTTTATGTCTAATGTCAACCAGAAGATAGACTTTCTCGATAAAGCTTTACTGCTCTCAATAAAGCTATGCCACGGTTTACTGACATGATCAGAATTATAGTTAAATTAAAAGATAAAATCAATAAAGAATTTAGGAAAACTTGGAGCAGGTCAGGTCACATTGGGATTATTATTATTATTGTCAATTTAGGAATCAAGCCGATATCGCTATACGCAATGAGAAAAAAATATATTTAGAAACTTTGGCCAAAATGGTAATAATTCTAGAATATTGTGAAATGGCTTAAGAAAGCTTAATATTTATAATAAGGCATTTAATTGGACTATTCCAGAAATACCCAATGAACCAAATAAAATTAATGACGATTTACTGGAACATTAAAAAAATTCATTCAGTAACGGAGGAGATTGTAAAGGATTATATTTTTGAAGTTAAATCTAATGCAATTGGGGCTGATGGGATTGGGATTACATATCATAAATATAATACATTCTTGCCTATTAGATTCTGAGTTTCCTGAGAAATTGAATATTGCTAAAATATTGCTGTTTCCTAAATCATTTAATGATATACCTATAAGTATATTTCCTGTACTATCTATATAAGTTTCATATATATATATATATATATATATATATATATATATATATATATATATATATATATATATATATATATATATATATATATATAACCAGATAACCTAGTGGAGCAAGTAACAAGTGCTATAGGACATTACATAAAAGACTGGCAAAATTATAATCAAAATGTCGCAAAGAACAAAAAGTACCTGACTTATGGAAAAATGCAGAAGTGATCCTTTTACTTAAAAAGGGAGCACAGGGAGATTTAAAGAACTACCGTCCAATAAGCCTTCTAGCAGTAATGTGTAAAGTTTTCACTAAGATAATTTCTAAAAGAATATTAAAAAAACTGAATGACGCACAACCAAGAGAACAAGCAGGATTCAGGAGTAGATTCAGTACAATGGATCCAATGGCACAACGAATACACCATGCCACTGTGCTTGGCTTTTATTGACTACGAAAAAGCATTTGACTCCATCTTAAAGCATGCAATAATGGATGCACTGCTTAGCCAAGGGGTAGATAAAGCATATGTAAACCTATTAGGATCGATATATGATGGAGCTACAGCCACAATTCATCTTGATGATCTTGAAGTGGGAATTAATGTAGAACGAGGTGTACGGCAGGTTGACGCAATATCGCCTATTTTTTTCTCGGCTGGCCTTGAAGAAGTATTCCGTAAACTGGATTGGGAACAGCATGCTGTAAAGATCAATGGTGCAAACTTAAACCATCTTAGATTTGCAGATGATATCGTTCTCCGTTCACAAGACCCAGCGGAGTTGCAAAAACGCATACAAGAACTGCAAAGGGCTGGCGAACCTTTTGGCTTGAAAATAAACCTGAAAAAGAGTCAGATTATGTTCAATAACTTCGCTCAGGACAGAAGAATTTCAGGAAGGGATTTGAAGATTGTGGACAGCTTTATATATCTTGGGCAGAGGATTTTAACGGAGGGGAATACCGCCTGGGAGGTGGAACGGCGTGTTAAATGTGGCTGACAGGCATTTGACAGGCTCAACATTGTGTTTAAGAGCAGACTCCCACTCTGCCTAAAAAGAAAAGTCTTCGATCAGTGCGTTCTACCCGTTATGACATACGGAAGTGAAACCTGGACACTCACATCGCAATTAATTCAAAAACTTCGGGTAGCACAGAGGAGAATGGAAAAATGTATGTTTGGTATTACAAGACGAGATAGAAAGTCTTGCAGGCAGGCCATATAGCGAGGCGATGGGACGATAGATGGACCAAGGCAATTCTGGAGTGGATATCTCTTGATCGCAAACGTCCGCGAAGAAGACCAAAAGCACGGTGTATTGATGACATCGTTAAGTATATTGGACCAGAGTGGCAGAGGAAAGCCCAGGACCGTGAAAGTTGGAAGCATGCTGAAGAGGCCTTCATTCTGCAGTGGATCGACACGGGCTGATGATGATGATGATGGATGAGATTCCATCGAAACGTCAGCGAAACCGTCCACCATATATCATTATATATATATATATATATATATATATATATATATATATATATATATATATATATATATATATATATAATTTCATATATTTATAAATCTCTAGTAATGAACTGTCAAATTTAGGAGTACTTAGACCAATACAACTTACTACCAAATAATCAATCCGGATTTCGTGAAGGATTTAGTTGTACAACTTCATTATTAAATAAAACAAATGAAATTTTGAGGGTACTTGATGTAGGTAACATTTCAGTTATGATATTGGATTATACAAAAGCTTTCGATAAAATAAATCATGGTATTTTAATTTCTATATTTCATCATCTGGGCTTTTCTGAGCAATCAATTAAATTATTACCTAGTTACTTAAAGAATCGAAAAGGGGAAATCACGTAGCAAAGAGATCATTGATGGTACAAGGATCTGTACTGGGGCTGCTTCTATTTAGTATGTACACTTGCAGCATATGTGCTTGGGTCAGTAACTGTTCTATACAGCTGTATGCTGATGATACCCAAATTTTGTACTCTTTTTCCCCAATGATATTGATACGGCTGTGAAGTCTGTTAATAATGATGGAAGGACTGTGCGAATTTTCACATAAACACCAACTTGAAATTAATATAGCCAAGTCCTGTTATATATTTTTTTCTAGAGTTACAGATCCAGTTTTAAATAATTTTTTATATTATCGATAGATAATAATATTCTAAAAAGAGTTGACAGCTAAAAATTTGGGCTTAATTTATAATAAAGATTGAGAAGTTTCGTCCACAAATCATTAAGTGTTTTACGCAGGCCTACACTAATTTAAAGATGCTATATCCACATCGACACTTTTTTTGTGTCGTCGAGTTGACGAACTCTCTGGCCTTTTCATATTTTAACTGCGCTGGTGACTGAAACCATACACTGGTATGACCCAAGAAAAGATTATTCGTATAGATAGAGTGCAGAATGCTTGTCTTAGGTGTATATATATATATATATATATATATATATATATATATATATATATATATATATATATATATATATATATATATATATATATATATTACAGAAATCTTTCACCCTTTCTCCACGTGGTGCTACCGATCGCCTTCACCGAACTGTCAACCATACGACGTCACGTGTCTCTCGGGACCGGTTTCTAGCCTTTCAGCCGTCATCAGCCGAGCTCTAGACGAACGCAAGGAAAGCAGTTCGGAGAGGCAATCGGGGCCAGACCAGATCAACTGGCCATTTTAATGACGGGTCGTGATCGCACACAACTCACGCCATCATACGGCGAATGCTCGTAGCAGTCAGGATCGCTCGTAACATTCTGCCTGGAACCTCGGGTATAGTACCAGGTATGCCCACAAGGTAGCGTAACGGAACCGTGGAGGGAAAATATTACAGAAATCTTTCACCCTTTCTCCACGTGGTGCCACCGATCGCCTTCACCGAACTGTCAGGACCGCAGTCAGGACCGCTCGTAACATTGAACCGAACTGCTTTCCTTGCGTTCGTCTAGAGCTCGGCTGATGACGGCTGAAAGGCTAGAAACCGGTCCCGAGAGACACGTGACGTCGTATGGTTGACAGTTCGGTGAAGGCGATCGGTGGCACCACGTGGAGAAAGGGTGAAAGATTTCTGTAATATTTTCCCTCCACGGTTCCGTTACGCTGCCTTGTGGGCATATATATATATATATATATATATATATATATATATATATATATATATATATATATATATAAATACTCCTGACTCCTGACTGCTGTTGTCTCGTTGGACGCAGTCCAAAGAAGTAAAAAAACTCGATTTATAAGCCATCCGAGAAGTCGGCGAAAATATGGGTTGTTTGATTGTGGACTCCCTATTCTTGGCGAGAGAGCATATGTCGGTACCCTGATGAGTCTAACCACCAACAGACGAAACATGTGCCCTCCAATGTAAGGGATCGGTGGGGCTTCCTCCCGGTCAAGCAAGTAACCATTGCTCATTATAGCGGAGACGCAGGTTGGGGTGCGTTTCACATGAGATTGTGGAACCCAACGGTCGGGGGGTGTATAATTGCCGGGACCAGTTGTGGTCAATATAATAAAAGCTGAATCTAAACATTTTATTTTAATGTATTTTATTGCAGAACTATTATAATATTATTAACGTTGCGTAACGTGTCCTGATACAAAAAATATTGATAAAACAAGGCTATTGTTACAAAAGTCACTACAACTATCAAACAATATGTGTTTTTTTTCTGGTTTTCTGGTCAAAAAAATAAGAATATATCACTTATAGCCTTAAATTGTGAAAACTAATGCTTATTAACAAACTTCTCGCATCGCATCTCCTTGGAATAGAGTCTATTAACTTCTGACAAGTTTCAAACGATATAGAATACCAAGTTTTCTTGACTTCTTCCCACAACATATTTTTGTTTGATGTTTTTTATTAGCAATGCCTTTTTATAAATGTTAAAAGGACATAAGGTAGCATAATATTTTCTAATATTTCCATGTATGTTTCTTTGGTTATGGAATCTTTGATCCAATATAGTGGACCTACACCATTATACGAAAAGCAAACCCATAGTTTAATATTTCCTCCTCCATGCTTTACTGTTCCTAATGTATTTCGCGGATTTAGTTCTTCATTTTTATATCGCCTAACGTACCGTTTCCCATCTGATCCAAAGAGATTTATTTTTGTTTCATCACTAAATAAAATGTTTCCAATTACGGCTGTAGTTTTCATTTAAGTTAAATCTGGCAAAACTTAATCGACGCTCAACATTTTATTTTACTTAAATGTGGTACTGTTCTTGCAACTCTTCCATGAAGATCCATCTCTACCAACCGTCTACGAATTGTCCGTGTACTGATTTGTAGATCCATTTTCCGTTTAATGTTAAACGAAGTGGAAAATGGGTGTGTCGGCGTCTCTCGTACAATACATTTATCCAATCTTTTGCTTGTTTTTCTTGGGCGACCTCTGGTTTCTGGCAATATCTTTATTAATTTTTGCTCCTTTATCAATAACGCATTCAGGTCGCTTTAGTAGATGATAAATACATTTATAAGTTTTGTTTTGAGTCCGTAACTGCAATATTAGACGCCTTTCTTCGGGAGTACAATGCTTTGCGCGACCCATTGTAACATTTAAAACTGTATGAAAGCATGAACAATATATACCAAATATATTAAAATATTTTCGATAACAATGAACGAACAACAAAAAAATTTAAAACCACTCTTATTTTTTTGTCACCTAAAGTTTTTATTATCGTCAAGAAATATTAACCTGATAAAATAAAATAAACAAATAAGTTTCCAATATTATATTCAACTGGTAAATGAGAAGGCATTGTACTAATAAAAATATAAGATATTTAGATTCGGTATTTTCTCGGTGATACTTCACACTCATTATTTTAACCACAACTATATATATATATATATATATATATATATATATATATATATATATATATATATATATATATATATATATATATATATAATCATCATCAGCCCGTATCGATCCACTGCAGGATGAAGGCCTCTTCAGCTCCTCCTCTCTAACGATGTCATCAATCCATCGTGCTTTCGGTCTTCTTCGCGGACAGGCAGTTTTCAACAAGACAGTTTTCTCTGATAACACACACAAGTTAAAATAAGCTAACTGGATATCTATGGCAAAAAGACGAAGGGTACACACGGTCGTTCTATTTCATATCTCATTGACAGATTAACGTACCGAACCGATGTCCATAATTTCATTCTTAAGTTTGAGAGCCTCATATTGCCTCCTTCACATCGATTACACGTTTTTAAGAGATCGTTTACCTGTAATATTTATAAACTTTATAACAATGTTTCGCGCAAACTAAATAAATTATCACCAAACTCGTTTAAGTATTACTATAAAATAAACATCGGATAATGTATCCTCCAGCATCAAAAATTAGAGTATAAAGGGCTAGAAATGTAGATATGGATTGTTTGCTTTCTTTTTTCTGTTTGTGAGCAGATAGTGTTTTTTTTCTGTATTTTGTCTCTGTTACTGTTATTGATTACTCATTTATTGGTACTATGTTGATCAATCAATTGTAAAAATTATAGCCAAATTGTATATACTCGGTTATTTCTAATAATTGTAATGTAATTTCTAATGTTTGAATTAAAAAAAAAATGAACTGGACTAGGTCTATTTTAATACATGTTAGTGTATAATAATGAATTTTTATTTTATTATAATTGTATTATTGTATATTTTAGCTATGACATTGTAATCATTGATAAAGCAAATACACTTATTATTGTTATTATTAACACTAAGTTCAAATTAGTTGCACACTTTAAATTGACTGGGGATATAGTGGGATGTGGGGAGTCCAACGACCCGCCAAAACTTCCGAAGAAGTTTTCGTCATAGCCCAATCAGCGTGCATTCCCACCACCAAAACTATTTCTATCTGTTTTACACCTCGCTGCCCAAACAGTAAAAGGTCCAGGGAGCGGCATATCCGCCGACGCCATATTGAAAATTAATAGCTCCACGCTGCAAACAAAACCAGAAAATAGTCCGGCAATAATGCCGCCTCCAGCCGCTGCTCCCGATAACGTCACCGGCGAGCGGCGGGCCCACAATGGCGGTTGTCGGGCACAAAGCCCGTCAAAATCCCGAAGTGATAAACTTCCTGGGCGAGGAGAGAGGATGGGTGAGCGGGCGGTCGCCCCTTTGGGCCCCGCGGCGGCGGGGGGTTAATGGGGCGACCTTTGACCCCCTCCGGCTATAGCGTAACTGGAAATGGACAAGTCGATGGGATTGACACGTTGGATGGAAGTTGAGACTTATCTATCTTTTACTTTGAAAGTTTATTCTGAAAACAATTTCCTCCTTAGTTACTTTCCCCAGCAGATTCTTGGAATAGACAATGAAATGTAATTATTTAAAATATTTATACATGTTTTTTATATATAGTTAATAGTTCTTTTCAATATACATACACTTACTGACGCGCTATTGTTTTTCCCAAACCGTACGTAGATTTCTCAATTCGGCTGAATACCAAAATCGCGAAGATCTATAGTGGAGAGGTATTTTTTATTTTTTTACTGACCGTTTAATATACTGTTTTTGGCTGTTCCAGTATATTTCAATTATAAATGACTTACTGCTGACGTTACTGGAAATATTTTCGTTTATACTACTTGGTGATGCGTTGAATGAAAAGTTACTTCCATTTTGGTGAACTGCTGAAGCCGAAAAGGCTCCAGTATGGGACAGAGGAGTTTTAAGATGCCCCGATAACAGTACCGTTTGTACTCTGAACTCACATTTCTATTTAAAGCCCCGTAAGGGCCAAACTAATAGAAATGTCTCTGTTTTCGGTTCTTAATAGTATCCAGAAGGAAATCTACCTCAATTCTGGTGAACAGCTGAAGCCGGAAAGTCTCCAGTATGGGGTAGAGGAGTTTCAGATGCCTCGATAACAGTACCGTTTGTACTCTGCACTCATATTTCTATTTAAAGCCCCGTAACTGCCAAACTAATAGAAATGTTTCCGTTTTCGGTTCTTAGTAGTATTCAGAAGGAAATCGACGTCATTTCTGGTGAACAGCTGAAGCCGGAAAGTCTCCAGTATGGGACGGAGGAGTTTCAGATGCCCCGATAACAATACCGTTTGTACTCTGCACTCACATTTCTATTTAAAGCCCCGTAAGGACCAAACTAATAGAAATGTTTCTGTTTTCGGTTCTTAGTAGTATTCAGAAGGAAATCTACCTCATTTCTGGTGAACAGCTGAAGCCGGAAAGTCTCCAATATGGGACAGATGAGTTTTAAGATGCCCCGATAACAGTACTGTTTGTGCTCTGCACTCACATTTCTATTTAAAACCCCGTAAGGGCCAAACTAATAGAAATGTCTCTGTTTTCGGTACTTAATGGTATTCAGAACGAAATCTACCTCATTTCTGGTGAACAGCTGAAGCCGGAAAGTCCCCAGTATGGGACAGAGGAGTTTCAGATGCCCCGATAACAGTACCGTATATACTCTGCACTCACATTTCTATTTAAAGCCCCGTAAGGGTCAAACTAATAGAAATGTCTCTGTTTTCGGTTCTTAATGGTATTCAGAACGAAATCTACCTCATTTCTGGTGAACAGCTGAAGCCGGAAAGTCCCCAGTATGGGACAGAGGAGTTTCAGATGCCCCGATAACAGTACCGTATATACTCTGCACTCACATTTCTATTTAAAGCCCCGTAAGGGTCAAACTAATAGAAATGTCTCTGTTTTCGGTTCTTAATGGTATGCAGAACGAAATCTACCTCATTTCTGGTGAACAGCTGAAGCCGGAAAGTCCCCAGTATGGGACAGAGGAGTTTTCAGATGCCACCATTGCAGTACTTTGTGTGGTTTGTTCTCAGATTTCCATTTACAGCATCCTAAGAGCCAAACGAATAGAAATGTCCTTGTTTCAGTAATTTAGTCTATTCAGAATTAGATTTATCTAATTTCTGTTAAACCTAGAAAATCTCCAGTCCAGGGCAGCGGGATTTATGTAGATATCTTAGAGTGTCTATATATCTATAGATATCTTAGAGTTCACTCACCGATCATATGAATAACACATCGGTCAAGGTCCGAAAACACTTTTTTGTGCAAATTTTGACTTTATTCATCAATATATTCTCCTTGAGGAGCAAAACAATCATTCCAACGCTTTTCTAACATTTTAACGCTTTTCTAACAACGCATTAACATTCAAAATATCCCTCAGTTTCGGCAATTACCTCTTTATTGGAGCGAAATTTCGTACCAGCGACCATTTTTTTGAGGTCTGAGAACAGGAAATAGTCGCTGGGGACCAGATCTAGAGAATACGGTGGCTGAGGAAGCAATTCGAAGTGCAATTTAGCCATCGTTGCCAACGATTGGTAACGGTGCATTATCTTGATGAAAAAGCTATTTTTTTGTTCATTTGGAGCTTTTTTTGCGATCTCGTTTTTCGCTATTGATCGTCTTTACCTTTCTTGAATCGATGAATAATATTTCAAGCGTATCCCCTTGCCTGCTGATGGTTGTGTTTTTAGTCGGTTTGGAGGGCTTTCACCGGTTGCTGTCCACTCAGCTGACTACCGATTTGTCTCTAGAGTGTAGTGATGGATCCATGTTTCATCTATTCTCACATACTACATGAAAAAAATCTTTTTATTTCGCTTAAACAGCGTACGCAAATGTTTATACAAAATGGTTTAAACACTTCTTTTCGATATCTTCATGTTATTAGTTTTCTCCTGCAGTTTTATTTTACGATTTTGCGAAATAATTTTGCTACTTTTTCTGATGTTGTCTGGTGTAACCACCTCATTTGGACATCCACAGCGTTCACCATCATCGATGCTTGTACCGCCTCATTTGAATTCAGCATACCAATCAATTATGGTTGATTTACCTGGGGTAGAGTCCGGGTAATCTTTATCAATATTTTGCTTCAACGGTACAAGAACTCAGAAACTAGCAGACAGATTGTCATGAAATTTTGACAATTAATGTTTGAAGGTTGGCGCAATCGACCACTGGTAAGGATTTTTCGTAAGTGACGCCATAAGTGGCGTCTTCAGACTGTACGGTACCATTTTTTAAAGTGAAAAGTGTCTTTAGTCGCGTTGAGGGACTTTTCGTAGGGGCAAAACTTATGGGTTCTCGTCACCGATATGCTAGTGACGTGTTGCGTCAGACTGGCGACGCGCGGCGGTCTGTGTACATGTATACGCATATATACACTCATACTTTGTATATACTCCACTGTATCATGTGTATTGGACTCTTTTTTGATGAGTGAAATCTTGTGAGTTCGCGTCACTGACATGCTGTAGTAGCAGTAAGTGTGTTTTAGATAATCATTATTTTAATTGTTTAATTGTAGAATCACTGTGCAGTACAGGAGTGAGTTCGTAATATGCTAATATTTTTATGTAGAAAATGAAAGAATGTGGAATGTAGAATGAAAATGAATAATAAAAACAAAACATTTATTTTCGAATATTTCCAATATTGGTATTGGAATTTAATTATATAATTAAATTTTAATTATTCTTTCCATAATTAATTTAAAAATTCAAAAGAAACAGTTATTCCAAAGTTTCAAGTTTTCCCTTCTGTCTACAGTCCCTATGACTGTCTACCCGTTTTATTTCTTAGTTTTTTTTATTGTAGAGTACTTACCGATTGAAGACGTAAATACCGGAAAAACAAACAATTTTACCTTTCCTGGTGGGTTTTTTTTGATAAAAAAAACATGAAACTTTTAGAAAATATACTTTTATCGGTAACATTGTAAACCCCTTGCACTCGTCAACTCTTTCTCGATAATGCTCAGAAATTGCTTTCTCAAGCACCTGGACATTCGCGTAGCTTGTCTCCCAGGTGGCAGCCACCCAGAAGGCGGCGGTTCCCATTATTTCCCGGATGATTGTTTAGATTCCTAGTGAATAAATACACAGTCTCCCCCTCGTAAGTTCTCAATTGTATACGTGTAGCTGTCAACTGCTGGATGTGTTAGTAAATCTCGGTTAGTTTATGAATGGAAATTTAGAAGCATTTTTTTCCTTTCTTCTCTGTTTGTCTGTGTTTAGTTTCAAGTCCGATATATTGAGGTTGTGCTGGAGGATTTACGTGTTTACGTGATGCGCTTTAATTATAGTGTGAGGAATCTTTATTTTAATTGTCCAACGAAAGAATGAAACGATTTCTAAAAAAAAATATTTTATTTTCGAGATTCTTTTAGTTGTATATCTGCCGTTATAAGTTACTAAATGTATCCTGTGAATAAGTTATTCGTAACGAAAAGTTTGACAGCTCTTTTGTGCCCTTCAGTTTGCTTTAGATCGGTGGTTCCCAACCTTTTCTGGACCATCCCCCTTGTTACAAGAAAAAAATTCTGTCACCCCCTGTTCCATAATAGTTAATTGTACCAAATCTATATAAATAAAAATGTAAATCTTCGTTTGTTCAAAATCTTAACCCTCAAGAGTCTGTGCACGTCTGTGCTTCCCGATTCAGGAGCACACCGTATTTCTTTGATGGGCCATACCCGTATGACTGGTTTTAAAAAACAGTTAAAATGAGGTGTTCTATTCAAACTATCATATCTAGCGAAATTATTAGATAAAAACATTCTTCCAACGACATTTAATGTAGTTTCAGATACTTATTACATAGTTTAGCTTTATTTTAAAAAATATATTTATTTAATTAGGTAAAGTTCACTGGTATGATGCTCTTCAAAAACCGATCGGTCTCACTTTCACTGTCTTTGTGGTCGAAAATATCAGCTGCCTCATATAACGCTTCTACTAGTACGAGAACGCACGTTCAGTTTGAGCTAAATAGAAAATGAAAGAAACCGATAAATAAATGTTAAAAAATCAAAAATCAAATTTTCAATAAAAATACTATAGAAAATATAATATTTATGATTTACTCACTACAAACTATGTCAAGATCGAGAGAAAACACACTATTTGTGCAAAAAGGTTATTTAAATAAAAAACAAACAAAAAACACTGACACAACAACAGCACTGGGTGGCGTATACCCACAGACTGATTACGGTCGCTTATATTTTTGTTAGTATTGACATTTTAAGATAGCAAGGGTGGGGAATCTGTAGTGGCGATAGTAAACATTTTTCCCCACTTGAAGTCATCCCTTCAATGTGACCATTTATAAGGGAAAAACACTTTTAATTCACCCCTGGGTATCTCTTATCCAGTGCTTTTCTTGAGGGTTAAATCTCCGAGAGTTCTTCATCGATTGCTTTGAAATTTTGACTCAACGTAGCATTCGAATATCTTTTATTGCAAATTTCATCTTAGGAAACAAATAGAAATCGCACGGCGCAAGATCCGGTGAATAAGGTGGATGGTCTAATAGTGAGATGCTGTACTTGGCTAGAAAACTCTTGACAGACAATGCGGAATGAGCCAGCGCATTGTCTTGATGGAGAACCCATGACTTGATTCGGGTCGTTTTTTCCTTATTCTTTCACGGAGTTCAGCAAGAACGTGAAGGTATTATTGTTGATTAATAGTTTGACCTTCAGGCACCCAGTGTGTGTACTGTCTAGGTGAAGGCCAAAAAAAAAACAGTTCGATAATTTTAATTTTTTTTGTAGATATAGAGATATCTTCGTTGTAGAGATAGATGATATATATACGAGGGTGGATCAATAAGTACCCGTGTTTGAAATAAAGACGTAATTTTTTTTCACAAATTTATTTTTATTTTTCAACGTAGTCTCTCCTTAGGTCTATATACTTTTTCAAGTGTTTCTCCAACTTTTTTAAGTCGTCCAAAAAATACGATTTTTCAAACTCTCGAAAATACTCTTCTGTCTCGGCGATAACCTCTTCATTTGAGTTGATTTTTTTTCCTGCGAGCCATGTTTTCATGTTAGGGAACAGAAGTAAGTCACTGGGTGCAATGTCGGGCGAGTAAGGTGGGTGCCAAAGCAGTTCGTAAAGTAGTTTGTACAATTTGGCCGCGACAATTAAAGATGAATGTGCCGGTGCGTTATCGTGATGGAAGAGCGCTTTTTTCTTAGCCAAATGGGACCATGTCTCCTTCAATTTCTCATCGAATCTGTCCAACTACGCACTGTAGTACTGCCCTGAGGCATCCATGAGGATTATTCCTTTGGAATCCCAAGAAATCGTGTCCATAACCTTTCCGGTTGCTGGAACTGATGTTGCCTTCTTCTCTGGCGTATAATAATGTATCCAGGATTCATCAACGGTGACGACTCGACGTAAAAAGTCCTGTGGATTTCGCTTAAAGCGGTCCAAACACTGCTTTGACATTGTTAATTGTTGACATTTTTCTTACACCTATCTTATCATTTAAAATCTAGGTTGGCCTCAGCTACTTCGTACACTTTCGTTTGGCGATCAGCGATCATCATGTCATGGATCTTTTCGACGATTTCGTCGGTAACCACGTCTGACGGGTGTCCTGGCCAGTTGTTCAGGGGCAGTTGTTCATAGATGGTGAAGAGTCCCCATAGACAGCACCCAACTTCATTTTATTTCTTCGCATGTTTTTCTATCCAAAAATAAAAAACGAATTACGCATCGATATTTCATTTTATCGAGAAATACAAAACTTGAATGATACAACTCGCTGTCAAAAAAAAACTAACCTATAAATTTATCTGAAATTCAGCATGAGGTCGTTTAACAGTCTGCAGTACACGATGGTAATGTAAATTGCACTTGTCAACGTCATCTGTTATCAAACACGGGTTCTTGTTGATCAACCCTTATAATGTCACATAACTACACAACTCATACTTTGAACATGCACAATACTCGTCGGATTTGGTTCCCAGCGATTACTTCCTGTCCCCAAATCTGAAGGAATAACTAGCTGGACGAAGATTCACCTAAAATCATGACGTCAAAGCTGAGACAACCTCATATTTTACAGTTTTGGACAAATCTCATCATATTGAGAATATTAAAAAGTTGTGACGTCATTGATACAAATCTATGGGCTTGAAAAGTGACTAGTCGCATGTTGGTGTCTCAATAATTCGCAAATTGAAATCGCCCCCGTAAATTGAAAAAAACCCAGAAGCCGAAAAATTTCTATCATAATTCACCAGATAAACACTGTTAAATTGAGGTTTAAAAAGTACACCTCGGAAATCAGTTTTTTTTTGTGGGATTTTCGTCGCGTTTCTCGCCGAGACCGACCCGAAAATTTTTCCCGATTTTATTCGTCACGCGTCTCCAAATTTTTCACCCGATAAATCTCGGTTGTCGCTCTTGGTGCCGCCCGATGAAAAAAATTGTTTATTTTTCAGTGTTGACATTTAAAATAATGTCTCGGAGAGAAAAAAATTCTCTGAACTTTTATTCGTGGTGTTTGATGGGGTCCTGTCAACAGTTCGTGGAATCTGTCGGCGGGTTGGTTCACAGTTTACAATTTTTTCGTGGTTCGTACGGTGAGGGTTGGTGTGGGTCTCGGTTCTCATGGGGCCGACACTTGTTAATTACATGTCGGTTGAGAATTTTTCGAAATTACCTTGACTATTTATAGCAGCATTAAATTTCAGTTTTATTATTTCGAGAAATTCAGTAGCTCTCAAAATAACATTCAGTAACGAGCGCACAAAAATAATAATGTTTACAATGTTTACAAAATAAAGGATTATCCAATAAGAGTCTCAGAACTTAAAATGAGGCATAATATTAACTATAAGTGATAATCATGTCATTTTTACTGGGAGTGGCTGTTATAATAATTTTTTTTAAGAGATAGTGCCGAAAACAAGGATCGGTTTACAGACTAATCTCTTATGTCATTTTATTTCTACGACAGTACCTTTCAAAACGCTATTGATGTTTAAACGATTTCGAGTTAGCGTCATATTTTTTTCGTGTGGTGAATATGTCGAGTTTGGAGCCAAATAAAGAGCATTTGCACCACGTACTGGTCTCGTTCAATCAAAAGAAAATTGCAAGTGAAAACGGTAATATATTTGTGGAAACTTACGGTGACAATGTCCCAATGCAAGACGCTTGTGGGCTTTGGTTTAGACCAGGAGTCTCCGAACTTTCGAGCCTTAGGACCATACTGATTATTCCAGTTAGTTCCAAAGGACAAAACCGTTTAAATTTTTCTGCCATTATCTATAATTTCTATTCTAGTCGCCGAGTACACGCCCTAAACGAACATACGCTTGCTAAATTCGCTAGTTCAATTACTATTGTGCATTGTTATCACCGTGACACTTAACGAAATCTGGTGGTGAAAAACGGAAATTGGTAGCGGTAGTACCCTCTATCGCTAACAAATGGCGCTAGTAGTACTTTCGAAAACGCAGTAATAATTCTTTGTTGATTCGAGAAGGTTTTTGTGTATTCCACTCACTTCTAAATAAAAACATAACAATGTCTGAATGATTGTGGCGTGTTCATATATATTTTTCATTTATTTGGGTTTTTCGCAACTATCTAAAACTCAAAAAATTTCAAAAATATCTGTTTTTATTTAAAGAAAAAATCACTGGGTAAAAACAAAAAACCAAACGGAGACAAATTTCTCAGTGATTCTTTTTTGTAATAAATTTGCCTAACGAACAAAATTTTAAAGATATAAAAATGTTATAAAAAATTTTACAAACTTTTAACGTTAACGTTTCGGATGGTACTCTCCCCCCGTTTTCAAAACTAAACTAAAAAATAAATTATATTAATTTGTAATATATAAAGTAACGAGTGAAAGTAAATATATTTTTTTGTATATGTCAACAATACTTACATTGATAACAATAAATGGTAATAATGGTAAGTATCGTTGACATATACAAAAAAATATATTTACTTTCACTCGTTACTTTATATATTACAAATTAATATAATTTATTTTTTGAATGCTGTTCAACCGACTGGCGAGTGACCAACGTAGAAAACCTCTTAGGCATCCGGCCTTACCCAGCCTCGAACTGGCGTGACTGAGGGGTGATTCCTTGTCAGATTTTACACTCTTACCTAGAAACATTCACATTGAATTGATTGAATGGCTATTTAGCGACTGGACCTACAGCTTAACGTGGGTTCCGAACCACGGTCATCAGCTACCTAAAACCCCGGTCAGCAACCCCCTCGGGCTATCAACCCTTGGTTTTATGCTTAACCGAAAGTATCTCGAGAAGCCTACCGACTGGCGAGTGACCAACGTAAAAAACCTTTTAGAAGGTATCCGGCCTTACCCAGCCTCGAACTGGCGTGACTGAGGGGTGATTCCTTGTCAGATTTTACACTCTTACCTAGAAACATCCACATTGAATTGATTGAATGGCTATTTAGCGACTGGACCTACAGCTTAACGTGGGTTCCGAACCACGGTCATCAGCTACCTAAAACCCCGGTCAGCATCCCCCTCGGGCTATCAACCCTTGGTTTTATGCTTAACCGAAAGTATCTCGAGAAGCCTATCGACTGGCGAGTGACCAACGTAGAAAACCTCTCAGAAGGCATCCGGCCTTACCCAGCCTCGAACTGGCGTGACTGAGGGGTGATTCCTTGTCAGATTTTACACTCTTACCTAGAAACATTCGCAAGAATTTTAGAAAAACTTTTTTGCCTAGTACGGGATTCGAACCCGGTCCACATTAACTGCCGTAACGTAAGGCTAACGCCTTAGACAACACAGCTAATGTGGCTTCTAGAAATATTTTGTTTCCTATTTACATTTAAATTAGTATTATTTTTTGAAAAACTTACAGCACCTTGAACTTCAGCTCAATTAAACCGAACGTCATTTTTCAGAAAATCTGTGAGCATAAAAATATCCACAACTATACGAATAGAACCGGTGACAGTACTGACGTGAAAACACTTAGTATTCTGACGTCACATACATAGCAGCCAATCGCGGCGCGTTTGTAGTCACGTAATTTTTTTAATTTGATATATTCTAATTCATTTATAATTAATTGAAACATGGTTTTAAAAAGTTTTTCAAATCAATTATCAATATTATTTATGATAAAGTTTTAAAATAAAGTAAAAAAATCGATAATTATTTTTTATTCAAAAACCCAATTGCGCACATAAGTTGGCTTGAAATAGTGGTCGGAAATTAGATTGACAAAGTGCGCTTTGTCAAAAATAGCCGCTGCGGATATTTATGTCGTTGATAATTTAGCATTGAAAGTTATTTCACGCAGTAAAAAAAATTACCCGATATAATTCTGGTTTAGTTTTGTTGAAAATAATATGTGGTTTGAGTTGATAGAACGTTACAAAATTTAATGTATCTAAAATAAAGGAGACTGAGAAAATTGGGTTTGTGCAAATACTTTTTTTCCTCCGCTGTACTTCACACCCTCATATAGAATGGACCTAAGAGAGTATTCTCTAAATTAGTACATCAAAAGAAAAAGGCAAAGGATAAAGGAACAGCAGGGAAGAGAACGAAAATTACGAAAATTGGTTATTTCCCTAACAAAGTAAATTACCTTCATAATCAAAGTATTGGCCATCGTTAACTATTACTGTTTTCCATCTTTCTGGCAAAGAATGGATTCTGCGCCAAAAAAACTTTTGTTTTTTTGAGACCAACCATTCAAGTCAAATTTTCACTTCTTCGTAATAATGTAAGTGTTGTTCTGAAAACCCGTGCTGCATCAAACGAAATAAGTGGTAGAGCGAAGGAGCTAAGTGCGGTGAATACGGCGGGTGGGATAGGATGTCCTATTTAACATTTTCCAAATAGTTTTTTTATACATTTTGCAACATAGGGCCGAGCATTGTCATATTGAAAAATATAACTTTATCGTGCCTCTTGGCGTATTCTTTTAGTTTTTCTTTTAGTGCTCGTTATAATTTAGTCAACTCTTGTTGGTATCGATCTCCAGTAATCGTTTCATCAGGTTTCAGAAATTCGTAATACACAATTACCCTACTGTCCCACCAAAAACACAGCAAAGCCTTCTTTCCCGCTTTTCATCACCTGCCACAACTCGACGCAAAAAACCTTTTCTTTTCTGTCTGGAAAGCAAAATTTAGCAAGTGGTTTTTCGGGCAAAATTTTTCTTCTTTCTGGATTTTTCCCAATGCGTGTAGATGGTGGATTGAACAACATTTAGTTCTTTTGCCAATTGTTTCAACGTATGAGGTGAGTCTTCATCTAACAATGCTTGTAAATCTGCAACTTCAAAATTTTTCGGCTGTCCTGGATGCTTCTTGTTTTTTCTATCAAAACCACCACTTTTAAGGAGTTTAAACTAGATTTCGTACTTTTTTTGGGTTAGAGCATGTCCAGCATAAGCTTCAACCAACAATCGATAGCTTTCAGTAGCTGTTTTCTTCAAATGAAAGCAGTTCATTAAACTTCGCCGCAAAACGTTTTTTTCTGGTACATAATTCGACATATTCAAAGCTATGAAAAACTATGTTCTTCGCACAATGACAATTAATGTCGAATGACCTCTTGATGGCGTATGTTTTCTCTCCAAAACGCCATAGACGTCATTAATATATGCCAACAAATGTATTAGTAACGCCATCTCTTAGAAAAATCGACATTATTAACCGAAACACCTATTACAGCCTCAACTTATTGCTTGTCCTTTTTGTCAGCTCAATGCTGGAACCCGCATTAAAGAATATTTGATTTTTTTTTGCTTATTTTTACAGAAGATGCTAATAAATGTATTATAGTTTATTTTTGTAGTGTCAGTAATTATGCAGGAAAAACAATAGATATTGTTCAAGACAGTAAATATTGATAATAATACGAAAAATAGGAATGAAATTGGTGCTAAATTGTTTATGGTTTATTATAGTCGCAAGAAAAAAAAAACTCTATGCATGTAAATAAATATTGGATAAAATCGAAGATAACGAAGTTGTCGGAGAAAATGACCCTAACGTAGAAACTAC
Source organism: Cosmopolites sordidus (assembly GCA_031761425.1). NCBI lineage: Eukaryota > Metazoa > Arthropoda > Insecta > Coleoptera > Curculionidae > Cosmopolites > Cosmopolites sordidus. The sequence continues at coordinate 32,461 of JARFXV010001063.1, read as the reverse complement.
AAATACTATAAATGTTTGTAGTAGTACCCGTATATTTGTAGTGACTGTTAAACTTTGTTATAACAGCAAACTAAAGAATGTAGTATTAGATTTCCTTGGACTGCGTCCAATGACATATATACGTCATTCTACATATATACGCCATCCGATCCGGAAGTCGGCGAAAACATGGGTTGTTGGCTGTGGATAGGGTCTCCCTATTCTTGATGGTATGGTACATGTCGGCGCCCTGATGAGTCTGAACCTCGAGAGACGAAACATATGTCATCCAGTTGAAGGGATAGGTGGGGCTCCTTCCCGGTCAAGCAACCAACAAAAGTGTTCCTATATATATATATATATATATATATATATATATATATATATATATATATATATATATATATATATATATATATATATATGTCCATTGAGACAGCATTTGTTCAGTCCTGAAGAATCTGAACATCGAGAGACGAAACATATGTCATCCAGATATATATATATATATATATATATATATATATATATATATATATATATATATATATATATATATATACACATATATATATATTCTTAAAACTTGACGATTACATCAGAACAGTAAGCTGAAAGCTAGGAAATACCTATTTAAAATTTGCAAAGTGTTAGACAAAGAAGTATTAGGGTAAGTTCAAAAATGATCAGTGCAAAACTTGAAGAGATTTACCACTAAACACCAAATCACCTTTTTTGAACCGCTCGACGTACGTTTGGCTAACCATGTTAGCATCAACAGGAGATGATTTAATAATTTAATTCTGATTAAATCATCCCCTGATGATGCTAACATGGTTAGCGAAACGTGCGTCGAGCAGTTCAAAAAAAGTGATTTGGTGTTTAGTTGTAAATCTCTTCAAGTTTAGTGTTTTACACCAAAGGTTCCAATAGAAGAATTGAAGATCAATACATTTAACATAAATTAGAAAGAGAGAACAACAAAACCGGTTATCTTAGCTATATCGTGTAATTTTGTGTGTAGTTCCCATATATGGTAGTTTCATTGATCACCTCATATCATAGATAAGATTATAACCTAAAATTATTGACATTTTCTGTCGTTTGTTTAATAATAAAAGTTGTATCGTATTAGTGTTTTTCAACATTCACACCTCAATTTAAGTGATAAAATAAGGATATTTTTTTTATATATTATGTAGTTTATGTTTTCATTAATATTTTATTCGTTCTAAATTATTATTATTCAAAACTGCAGAATCTACAAATAGGTGCTCTGCTGTCTGATTTGGATGGCTCTAACTGAGACATACGTACAATTCTTAGTTCGGATGGATTTTGTTTGTGACGCAATCATCAGGTTTCGAGAATTGGACGGTACATGCACATATGTATGTCAGTAAATAGGGCTTATAATGCTTCCTAAAGCAAGGAACACATGTTTTATAGGGCACCAGTTTCCATCCAAAATCGTCGATAGCAAAGAAAAATAACTGTGAAAATCAGTTGACTCTTTAGGGAAGTAACATAATCTTCAAAAGTGTAACAACACCCCTTTCAACAAGAGGTCGATTGAATGATTATTAACAATTTATAAACTTACAACTTTAATCTTATACCAATTTTATAATACCCATCAATACGCACAATATTTGTAAATTGTATTAGCGAGTTTATGATATTCACAGATATACGCGTACTACTACAAACATTTATATCATTTGTAGTTTCTGGATTAGGGTCGTTTTTTCCGACAACTTCGTTATTTTCGATTTAATCCGATATTTGTTTACATGAATAGAGTATCATTTTTTTTCTTGTGACTACAATAAACTACAAACAATTTAGCACTAATTTCATTCCTATTTATTGTGTTATTATCAATATTTACTGCCTTGAACAATATCTATTGTTTTTCCTGCATAATTACTGACACTACAAAAAAATGAGCTATACTACATTTATTAGCATCGTTTGTAGGCAAAAATGAGCAAAAAAAATCGAGTATTCTTTAATGCGGGTTCCAGCGTGATGGAGGTCTTTTTGTTATCTATTTTCAGAACGTACCATAAAAATCCGATTTATGAACAGAGTTGCTAGGGACTATCAAGTGACTCTAGGGAATTCAAACTTGCACTGAAGACGCATCAGATATTAGCCTGCCTGCCCTCCAAAGGGAAAGTCTGCAGTGTTGCCAGGTCGGACGCTACACCCCCAGTCGCATTACTTTATTTACCCACTTAGAATTCAGTATGTAAAATACTGAAACTTTTTTTTTTTGTCCATTTTTACAAACTTTTTTATGTGTTCAGATATTGTTTTATATAACTAAGCTATATCCAGCTTTAATCACGCCATAATATCAATTAGCAGTTTTACTTTGAGTAGGTAATGGATCTTTCAAATAGAGCGGTTTTTTTAATTCTTGAGCAAAACACAGATGGGGTTATGAATTTGCCTAGGTCTATTCCCATTTCAGAAGTGTAATGTATGACATTTATAAAAATGAAGTCGTACACAATAGAACAACGCTTTAAAATTGTTGAATTATTTTATGAAAATGGTCGTCCAGGGAAAAATATTTTTCGAAAAGTACGTGGTATTTACGGTTTGCACAATCGTCCATCTGAAAGCACTATCAATCAAATTGTTTAAATATTTCAAGAAACTGGTTCGGTGGAAGATAAAAAAGAACGATCTATAGTCGTATACAAGAGCATATTGATTTGCTATGTGAAAGTGTTTCTGAAGACCCAAAAATTACTATTAGTCGACTTTCATAACAATTTGTACCCAGTGAATCTAAAACATGACGTACTTTGTGAAATAATTTAGCTCTAAAGGCATATAAGGTTCAAATAACACAGGAACTAAAGCAGGTCGGAGGTGGACACTGAGGTGATCGCATGTGTTCGGCACACGTCTGGTTATTGTGGGGGCAGACAAAAGTGGCAGTTGGCAGTTTCAGCCGCAACGGTCTCATCCGACTTAGGACGTGAGCAAACCCCGAAGTAGTTCATCCGCCCGGAAAGCTAGACGTACTCCCGACGTAGCGTACGGAGGTCGGCGTGAAATCAGCTAGACGTCACTCACTACTACGGCTTGGCTCTTCAAACCTAACCCAGAGAATAGATTCAACTCCGACGCCAGAGAAGGACCAACGCGCTGAGGGTGTCAGCGCCACCAAGTCCTTCCATCACGAGCTCGCTAAACCAGAGAATAATCAGCAACGTCCTGAAAAACAACACCAGTTCAAGAACTGAGAAGAACATCATCTCTTTTCCACCACCAATTCCTCAGCGACGACTTAATGGATTTTTACATCAACTCAAGAATACATTTAACCAAACCTGACCCGCGAGGATCAAACTAAATCATCCAAGTAATCGATTAATCTCGATCTAAACACTGTGCAGGTCACGGTTAACCGCGCCTAAAAGACGGCGTCTAAAGCGGCCTCTAGACGTTCAATATTATAGTCAGTATATTGAACAATATATTGACTGGAGGACCTATACGTTGCAATATTATTGTCCAATAATTTAGTTTACAACCTTCTACAGTCAACAGCTTAACATGTCGAAAAGTAAAGCTTGTGTGACCATTGCTTTAGTCATAGCTTTGAAAAAGAAGGAGAAAAAAAAACGCAGATGGATGAAAGAATGGTTCAAAAAAATAAATACACTCATGAACATTTGTTAGGTGAATTAAGAATATGTGAATCAGCTGATTTACGAAACTTTCTGCGAATGGACGGTACATTATTTGATGAACTCTTGAGAATGTTTATACCTGAAATTCAAAAAAAGGACACTATAATGCGAGATGCTGTACTGGCAAACCAACATTATTAAAGTTCAAGAGATCTATCAGTAAACACGAAATCACTTTTTTCTAACTTCTCGACGCACGTTTCGCTAACCATGTTAGCATCATCAGGAGATGATTTAATCTAATTCTAAAACTAAACTATGTTCTATTTATATGAAAACCCTACCTAGCGAAGCGTGTAAAAATCATGGACCGTGACGTTTACTAAGCCTTACATTAATGACTGAAAAAGTTGTCTGAGCGGAATAGGTCCTTTATCTCGGTTCATGATTTTCTTACGTTTTCTTACATTACGTTATTTAGCTACTGGAAACAGTTTTGTGGATTTAAAATTTACAAGTGCTGTTTCTCTTTATTAAGTTAAATCTTTTAACTACCTGCGACTTATCAGCATCTGGATACATCTTTATATATGTACAAAGCTGTTGTTCATATTGTTCATTTTTCTTAATTTTATTGCACTTTTAATATTCCTCAAAGTTGGTAAGCTATGGTATAATTCAGTACACTCCAAAATAAATTGGTTGGACCATTTTCTTTGGGATTACGTGAAAAGCGAAACCAATAAGAACAATCCACAATCGATTCCTGAACTGAAGGATGACATTATTCGAATCACTGGTGAGATAGAGTTACGATTATGCCAAAATGTCATCCAAAATTTTGACAAGAGTGGACGTCTATGGAGCTCCAAGAGGTGGTCGGTCATTTGGCAGATATTCTCTTTCGTGTTTAAATGCCGTACACTATACTTCAATTATCCATGAAAAGTTTTTTTGAAATCAACGGCAATTCTGTGTTTTATTCAAGAATTATTAAAACCGTTCAATTTAAAAGACCCTTTATAACGTTAATAAATTTAAAACTTTTAAATTGTTTTAGTTTGTTTACTTATTTTTTCCCTCACTGTACATGTACTGTGCGGTTCAAGATATATCGTTGACCAAATGGTTGCAATAAACTGTTAAGAACCCCTGTCGTAACGAAACCCGACAATGTTGCAAACGAAGTAAATAGGGCCGGGCCTAATAAAATAACAGGTAAAAAGATAAAATAAATTTTATATCTGGTTTAGTAGTTTCGAAATATTTTAGTTTAGTTTGCATTCTTTTCATAAACAGTGCAGTTCTATAATTTCGATCGTATTTTTATTATTCCAAATGTGTTAAAAATGTGGCGTTCTTGGCAAGATAATGATCACTGTGCCTCCGGTAGTGCTATTTTTAAAACAAAACATTTACGGTCCGATGTTAAGCAAATTGTTAAAAATGTGTATGTTTCTTTATTGAATAGGTGGCTTAATGTAAATGCAGCCAGAACGTCTTCATTAACGGAAACGCCGCCACTTTACATTAAAGTCAAGAAAGTTCATAGTGATTCTGGTAAAAGCAAATGTGTTGACGAAGGCGACAAAGACTTAATTTTCAGCAAAATTTATGCTATGTATGACGAACAAACTGTGCCTACATTGCATTCATTGCAACAGCAACTAAGGAAAGATGAAACCAACATTCTTTGCAGCAGAACTAGCCTCCAGAGAATATTATCTCTAATGGGTTTTGCATATTGGACCATCAATAAAAGAAAAATATTAATGGAATCACAAAGTTCCTAATGCAAATAACACTAAATTGGAAATTCAAAACTATACAGGGTGTTAGGTAAACATGCGTCAAAAATGCAAGGTCAAAATGCAAGGTCAAAATGCAAGGTCAAAAATGCCTTGTCCTATTCTAAGAATATTTTGTCGTATGATGCTTTTTGAAAAACCCCTTTGTTTCGAAGACACAGGGCGAACAAAATTTGCGACAACCATATTCGATATTTGTTGAAATAATTAATGTAAATAAAAGTAGGGTGTACGTCAATGAGTTTATCAAGTACAAAAAATTTTGTTTTCGATCTCGATCACTTGGAACGGCTGTTTTATTTAGTAAGTGGATTTCATCGGTCGCATTTGTTTACATAGATGGAGTGACGTTTGGCTGTTTGACGTGTCTTAAATAGTGAGTGAAGTCCTCTATCATAATGTTTACAAACGCCGAGATGACTGACATGCACTTCATGTCTAGGCGATTGTACAGTGAACGATTTCCAGCCTGAAAAATCTTCGAAAACATTCATCGACGTCTTCGTGAAACAGGCACATTGAAACGAATTGAAGGTTCAGGAAGATCACTGACTGTAAGAACGGTAAAATTGGAACAGAATGTGCTGGACATGATAGCGGAAGAGCCTGGTAGTTCTACCCGAAAAATTGCAAATACTTTGAATATGAGTCACTGGACAGTTTGTAAAATTCTTAAGGATTTTCTAAATAATTAATTTGTAATAATAATTAATTAAATAATGGATTTGTTGTATCCATAGCAAATTCAACGCGTTCAGGCACTACTACCTGTTGATTTATCTCCACGTATTGCATTATGTCAATGGATATTCCAAACTTTACTTCGCATTCCTCTATTCCTGACACAAATTCTTTTCACTGATAAAGCCACTTTCGCAAAAAACGTAATAGGGAGTTTTTATAATAACCATGTGTGGGCAGATGAAAATCCGCATGAGGTATGCGAAGATCGTTTTCAACATCAGTTCTCGTTGAATGTTTGGGTTGGAATTGTAGGTGACTATCTAATTGGGCCGGTATTTCTATCACAAAGATATACTGGCGAGGTATATCGCAACTTTTTGGAAGCAACGCTGCCTGAGTTTCTGGAAGATGTACCATTGGCAACAAGGCATGAAATGTGGTTTATGCACGATGGTGCACCACCACATTTCACTTTGGTTGCTCGTGAGTTTTTAACAGCAACATACGGATATCGCTGGATTAATCGAAGTGGGCCACACGCATGGCCTGCTCGATCCCCGGACTTAAACCCCCTGGATTATTTCTTCTGAGGATATCTGAAGTCATTAGTTTGTGCTACTCCATTGAAGAATTTGGATGATTTGCGAAATCGGCAGTCAATGACGAGAAGATTGAATGCTTGTATCAAGACTGGAGGAAGTCATTTCGTTTGTTCTATGATGATTTTTGAAAACCCCCTTTGTTTCGAAGATACAGGGCGAACAAAATTTGCGACAACCATATTCGATATTTGCTGAAATCATTAATGTAAATAAAAGTAGGGTGTACGTCAATGAGTTTATGAAGTACAAAAAATTTTTTTTTTCGATCTCGATCACTTGGAACGGCTGTTTTATCTAGTAAGTGGATTTCATCGGTCGCATTTGTTTACATAGATTGAGTGACGTTTGGCTGTTTGACGTGTCTTAAATAGTGAGTGAAGTCCTCTATCATAATGTATACAAACGCCGAGATGACTGACATGTACTTCATGTATGGACTTGCTGATGGCAATGCATTACAAGCTAGGCTATTGTACAGTGAACGATTTCCAGCCCGTAATGTCCCTGACCGAAAAATCTTCTGAATATCTGAAGTCATTAGTTTACGCTACTCCATTGAAAAATTTGGATGATTTGCGAAATCGGATAATTGCTGTGTGTAACTCAATTAGAAACGACCCTGGTGTGTTTGAAAGAGTTCGGCAGTCAATGACGAGAAGATTAAATGCTTGTATCAAGGCTGGAGGAAGTCATTTCGAACATTTATTGTAGATTGAGTAACTTTACATGTACTTTTTGATAATAAAATGTTGTTAATGTAAATTTTGTTCACCTTGTATCTTTGAAACAAAGGGGTTTTTCAAAAATCATCAAACAACATAATATTCTTAGAATAAGTCAAGGAATAACCCCTTTAATTTTTGCCGCATGTTTACCTAACACCCTGTATATACTTCGAAAATACATATATAAAATGTGATCTAACGTAAAATAAAGTGTTTGGGTTAGAAGCGCATCAGCAACTAGGCTATTTAGCGACTGGACCTACAGCTTAACGTGGGTTCCGAACCACGGTCATCAGCTTCCGACAAACCCAGGCCAGCACCCCCCCTCGGGCTATAAACCCTTGCTTATGTGCCTACCCATAAGTCTATCAGGAAACCTACCGACTGGCGAGTGACCAACGTAGAACACTTCTCAGAAGGCATCCGGCCTTACCCAGCCTTTAACTGGCGTGACTGAGGGGTAATTCGTAGTCGGATTTTACACTCTTGCCTGGAAAGATAAACGGACAGAAGAAAGAAAAATAACCATCCGAGCGCTGGAATCGAACCAGCTACCGCTCCAGCGCGGATTCGGCAAAGCAGACGCTCTTACCGCCGCACCAACGCGACCGGAAAGATGTGATCTTCTAGAAATATTAAAGACATTTAATATTAAAAAGGAATATGGATGTGCTACCATTGCTGCCGATATGGGACATACGGTTTTACGCTTTCCGCCGTATTACTGTATTTTTAATCCAATTGAGCATATGCGGCATAAGTAAAATCCAATGTTAGAGCAGAAAACATTTATCCGACTCTAAGTACAAGTGCTGCAACATTAATTAGGAAGGTTGTACATAGTACTCCCAAAGAAAGTTGGGTAAATTCGATTAAGCATGTTATTAAAATAGAAGAATCCTATGTATCATTTAGTAATAATATAGAACCACTTATTATTAATGTAGATCAAAGTGATAGTGAGTGTGAAACCGAATTAAATGTGTAATTAAATTTAAGTTATAATTTTTATTGTACTAATACATAAATTTATTTATTTATTTATTTTTAGTGTACTAATAAAGTCAAAATACACAAACCACTAAACAATGTTTTAGTCATACATACTAATAATAATAATAATTTAACAATATTTTATTTTTCCAAAATTATTCAGTCTGTGAAGAGACTAGGAATATTTTTATTGAAATTTATTGAGGCAATTAACATTTTGCCGAAATGCAACGAAATATCTTGAACCGGACTATACGATTTACTATAAAAAATATTTTTTAAAACAGTCCCTTCCGTGTGTTGTAATTTCTATGTCAGGTAGTATATCTTCGGTATCATCACAGGCATCTAGCGCTGCATTAGAATCTGACCAAAGAATCAGGGAACCAATTTAGAGCTGCCCGTAAAACTAAAGAAAAAACACCATTCTGTTTACCCAATTCATCTTGCACATAATGAATAATGTATGTTGGTGGGTGTTCAAGGCGTAACTTGGTCCACATCGAGCCTAAACAAACAAAAAACCAATATTTGCCTTATGAAACACTCGATAAATCCTAAAATAACAGAAAGAAAGACAAATCTTTGAAATTGTGTTGGTTGTTATATTAAAAAAAATTCTCAGAAAATCGAAAATAAATTCGAAGCCGAAAATTGCTTTTTCTCTCGATAAATGGGAATATATTTGGGTATCGTGATATATGTGTGTATATATATATATATATATATATATATATATATATATATATATATATATATATATATATATATATATATATATAAATATATATATATATATATATATATATATATATATATATATATATATATATATATATATATATATATATATATATATATATATATATATATATATATATATGCCAGAATTGGAACAACAAGAATTGGTGAAAATGCAACAGGCCCATATGGAACTGGTGAGTGAGACAATAGAGGTGACAGATTGGTTGATTTTGCTGAAGGACAAGAACTATATATTATTAATTCGTTCTATAAGAAAAATATCAGCAGAAAATTGACATGGAAAAGTCCATCTGGACGCACAAGTGAAATTGATTACATCATGACCAACGATAAAACAATATTTTGCAATTGTACTGTCCTTAACAATTTTGATGTTGGAAGTGCTCTTGGACTTTTGCTCCTACCACCGAATGGTAGGAGCAAAAGTTTGGATTAATTGTCGAAGAGAGCGCGAAAGAATGGTAAGGCCAAAGAAGGGCAAAGTGGATTCTGGGAAATTGCTGGAGAGGGGCAGCGATTTTGAGATAGCTTTGTCGAACCGCTTTGCTGTGGTACAAGGTCCGGAGGAAGTGGAACTATAAGTTCAATGTGAAGAAATCACCAACAATGTGCTTCAAACGGCTGCTTCAATAGCACCAGAAGAAAAATGTCTCAAACAGACGAAAATCTCCAGTGAGACCATTGGTTTAATGAAGAAACGACTGACAATGAGAAATGCAGGGAGTTTTTTTGGTAGGGTCGAGTACGTTGAGCTCTGCAAAACTATAAGAAAACGTATCAGAGATGACAGGCGCCGGTTCAACATGTAGGTAGTGCAAAAAATCCTGGAAGAAAATGAAGGAATTAACAAGGTTAAACAGAAGCTGAGAAAGAAAAGAACGCAAATTCATGCTTTAATGCGTGAGTTGTCAGAAAATTTTATCCTCAGTTATATGAAGATCAAAACTAATCTAAAACAACAATACCCCCGGAAGAACAAATACCAAATATGCTAGTGGAGGAAGTAACAAATGCTATAGAATCGGATGAAAAACGGCAAGGCTACAGGAAAGGACAGTGTAACTGTCGAAATGTTAAAAGCTGGTGGTCAAACGTTTATTATATATTAATTATATTCAAAATGCCTCAAAGAACAAAAAGTACCTGACTTATGGCAAAATGCAGAAGTGATACTTTTACATAAAAAAGCAGCAGAGGAAGATTTAAAGAACTACCGTCCAGTAAGCCTCCTATCAGTAATGTACAAAGTTTTCACTAAGATAATATCTAAAAGAATATTAACAACACTGAATGACGCACAACCAAGAGAACAAGCAGGATTCAGAAGTGGTATCATTGTACTGAATGTACAATGGATCACATCCAGGTTGTACAGCAGGCCATAGAAAGGCACAACGAATACACCATGCCACTGTTCTTGGCTTTAATCGAGTACGAAAAAGCATTTGACTCCATCATCTATTAGGATCGATATATGATGCAGCTACAGCGACTATTCACCTTGATGACCTTGAAGTGGGAATTAATGTAGAACGAGATGCACGGCAGGGTGACGTAAAATCGCCTATTCTTTTCTCGGCTGGACTTGAAGAAGTATTCCGTAGACTGGATTGGGAACAGGATGGTGTAAAGATCAACGGTGCAAACTTAGATTTAGAAACCATCTTAGATTTGCAGATGATATCGTTCTCCTTTCACAAGACCCAGAAGAGCTGCAAAGACGCATACAGGAGCTGCAAAGGGCTGGCGAACCATTTGGCTTAAAAATAAACTTGAAAAATAGTCAGGTTATGTTCAATAAATTCGCTGAAGACAGAATAATTTCAGTTTTAGGAAGGGATTTGGAGATTGTGGATCACTTTTCATATCTTGGGCAAAACCAAACTCCACCCATCCCTCACATTGGAGGACACATGTTTTGTCTGTTGGTGGTTAGATTCATCAGGGTACCAACATATGCTCTCTAGTCAAGAATAGAAAGTTCCTCTCCACAATCAAACAACCCACACTTTCGCCGACTTCTCGTCGGATGGCTTATAATTGGAATTTTTTTTGTTTTCTTGACCCCCGACTGTTGGGTTCCACAATCTCATGTGGATCGCTCAACAACCTGAGTCTCCGTTAAAATGGACATTCGTTAGTTGCTTGACTGGGAGGAAGCCCCACCCATCCCTCACATTGGAGGACACATGTTTCGTCTGTTGGTGGTTAGACTCATCAGGGTACCGACATATGCTCTCTCGCCAAGAATAGGGAGTCCCTCTCCACAATCAAACAACCCACACTTTCGTCGACTTCTCGTCGGATGGCTTATAATTGCAATTTTTTTATTTTCTTTGGATTCAATGAGACAACAGTAGTCAGAACTTATTCCCTCGACTGTTGGTTCCACAATCTCATGTGGAACGCTTAACAACCTGCGTCTCCGCCAAAATGAATATATATATATATATATATATATATATATATATATTATTTATATGATTATTTATATGAATATATATATATATATATATATATATATATATATATATATATATATATATATATATATATAAATATATATATATATATATATATATATATATATATATATATATATATATATATATATATATATATTCATATAAATAATCATATAAATAATATATATATATATATATATATATATATATAATATATAATATATATAAATAATCATATAAATATATATATATATATATATATATATATATATATATATATATATATATATATATATATATATATATACATATATATATATATATATATATATATATATATATATATATATATATATATATATATATATATATATATAACAAGGGCCAAAAATCTAAGAGTTCATTACCATCCCCGTTAAGTATCTTGCGTTCCACATTGGATACAAAACGTGGACCAATTCGAGTACCACGGAAACTGTATAAACCTTCGGCGCCGCTTCTCCAGGACTACCCTCCTCCCTCCCCTCACGGAAAGTTAACCGCTTACCGATCCGTTCTCCCATTCGCGAACAGTATCTCATGCCAATTAAGGCCATTCGGCTTTCGGTGAATAGTTTTGTTTACATATCCCGGATACTTCGGCCGTCTCCAGGGCGGATTTTTACGATGAGATTGGGGCAATTTCCGCGAGAAACGACGGCCCGAAATCGTAAATCCAGCCTGGAACGTCGGGGAATAATTGAAATTTATACGGAAAAGTCCCTGCTGGCTGCTTAAATTTGATCCAGAAGGATACGCAGCTTCGGAATCAGCAATATCAACGTTAGTGCTCTGCGAGCACTAACCTGGTTACATCTTTCGGAAAATCGGACAGAATTAGAAACAAATTTGCTCGGATAATATTTGAGTTACGTTTTGAAAATACCAATAATACGTTGGTTGATTAAGAAGTTTCTAGTTTCAAACATACGAGAGCAGTTTGAAAAATTTAACACAGCCTAACGCAGAAACAAGTATTGTTTTTGGCAAATTCAATTTTATTTCTCAACATAGTCTCCTTGTAATTCTATACACTTGTCCCAGCGATGCTCCCATCTCTTTAATCAGTCTAAATAGCAGTTGACATTGAGTAATGTGAGCAACTATAAGAAGAATATAAGAGAAGTGGCGACAACAATATTGCAGATAAGCTTCTTCACTGTCTCGATGCTTTAAGGAAAGCGCGCTGGTCTGAGATGGCGGAAAACATAAATTTCAAATATTCAAGTAGAAAGGCTTGGTCCATGCTGTGTAAACTGGGTGGATCCTATGGTAAGTCTGCTCAGAAATGATATAGTAGATCCAGATTATCCAGCGATAAACTGCATACCTTCAGGATCAAGAAATAATTAACAAATTTATAAACTACCGGAATTTCTTCTCACCTTTCACTCTAGACGAACTGGAAGTTGCTCTGAAACAAATAAAAATTGGTAAATCATCTGGGTTTGATAACATACTCCCAGAATATATTTTCTAAGTGGATACTTTTCAAAAATCAACCAGCATGGAAATATTCAGTAGACAACTTAGAACAATATCGGCACAAAGTTTTACGTATTTCCCCCTACGACTGCCTTTTCAATCCAATTGAAGAACTTATATGGGGAATTGTAAAAATTACTATAATAAATACATGGGTAGAAATGGTAATACCCAGCAAGAGTGTATAAATATGTGGCGTGAGAGTTTTCACACTTTGGCTCCTGAGATATGGAAGAATACGATCAAGCATACAGAAAATGAAACAATGAAATGGTATGACGGATACCATATACTTGATCGAAAAGAAGTTATTCCGTTAAATATGAATACTGCAGATGATAGCAGTGATTTCAGCCAGGACTTTTCAGATCCGATCAATGAAAATAAATGCATGCAGATATTTCACTGTTTTTTCTATTTTATACTTGCATATTAATAAATATCACTGTTATTAATAAATATCACTATTATTAATAAATATCAATATCAATAAATATCACTGGTAAAAATCTAATCTTTTTATTTTAATAACCATTCGAATATTAAAAAAATGTTTTCGATGGTTTTTGAACGAAGCATTTTATATGTGCTAAATCTATTTAGAGGTACTAAATCCACAAGACTTTCAACGTTTATTATAATTTTGTTAGTAACAGATAAGGTATAGTCTGTTTCAAGATATTTCCTTGCCCTTCGGCAAAATGTTAATTACCCCAATAAATCTCTTCTTAAAAGGCGCCAAAGTGGGAGTGTTTAACTTCTGATTAATTTTAGGAAAAATAAAATATTGTTAAATTATGATTAAATTATTATTGTGTATGACTAAAACATTGTTTATTGGTTTGTGTATTTTCAATTTATTAGTATAATAAAAATAAATAATAATATAAATAATTCGATTTCGATTTATTTATCCAGGGTTTTAGGTTAGTCTTATTGACTCTTACCTGTTTCTATTCAATTTTCCGGCTGGTTCCGGTGTGTATCAGCGAACTGATACGGGGTTGGGGACTTCTATCTAGTCCTTCGGTGTCGATTCGTAGTCGACTTTATTCATGTTGATAAGATGCTTTCATCTCTGCTTCGGAATCAGGCCGCAAGGCCCGATTCCGCGGATATACGAGAAAAACTCGCATTTAGATACCCACAGGGGGTGTGGTCTAAAGAAGGCGTAGTCTTACGACTATGCCGATTCTTCATTGACTTGATCGCAATTTTTTAGTTGGATTTGGTTTAGAAGCGGTATATCTAACTGCAAAAGCGTCTGATACATCGCTATCTTGAAAATGTCTACAAGTTCGGCCGTTGCTTCTTCTTGCAGTTGGTTTTGGTTTTGCACCGATGAGGTGTACTGTTGTTTTCTGATACCAGATCGGAAAACAGCGTTTAGGTTTTGGTTCTTTTCTTCATGTTTGTGATGTAATGTTGATTGCATCTTTGTAGCAAGGCTACGCTTCTTTTTCTTTTGCTTTTCCACTCTTACGGGCTGAGAATGGAGCTGTGTTATATTTAGGATGGTTTTTTCGTTGCGAGGTACTGTTACTTGTACGATCGCAACGGGTTTTTTATTTTTATTTTTCCATCTTGTGGTGGAAATCGGATAGAAACCTAGCTGATGAAGCTCGGTTTCTACGTCTTCTGATGATATGGTTTCTAGCACGCCTTTAATAACGGCGCGTAGATTTCTGCTTGATGTTGGCGTTTGATATGGATATTTATATTTGTCAAAAAGCTCTAGAATGGCTTTTCGGTCTGATTCGGTACTTGGGGGAATAAGGACCCCGTCCGGCCTCGTTCTTGCTGGCCCGACAGCTATCTTGGCAGTTTCCAAAGCTGTCATAGCGCTTAGAAACATGGATTTGTCTGTCAAGACTATTGGATTAGGTTTACGTCTTGTGAACACTGTTGGTACTTTGGACTTTTTGATTTGTTTTGGTTCTTCAATGAATTCTTCATTGTTGGTGGCTGACGTCGACGGGAGAGAGAACGTCTTTTCTTCCGAAACTTGACTAGTTTCAGTAGTAGATACCCTCTTCTTCCTGCGTCTGCGGGAGCGAGAGATCACCTGCTGGTAACTCTCTGTGTTAAGGACACTCTGTGGGTCCTCTCTTTCGAAATCCGTTTGGATCTTGGTGCTTGTAGTTTCGAACACTGTGGTTTGTGTTTCGGCTACTGATACTGGAACTTTAAACACAACTGTTTGTGTTTTAGCAGTTGATGTTGGTTTAGACGCATTTGTTTGCGTACCGATTTCTGATGTTTTGGACATTTTATTTGTTTGTGTCCCTCTAGTTGATGTTTGGGGTGTGATTTTGGATTTTGAGCCTTTCTTTTTGGTAAAGCTTTCGCTGAAGCTTTACTTTCTTCATAACGTTTGGTTAGTTGCTTTATTTCGTTGGCTGCATTCACTGCCTCCTTACGGAGTTTTTTGATCACGTTCTCTTGGACCTCTACTTTCTTTTCAAGATCCAATATAAGAACTAGATCATTTTCAATCATGCCTACGAGCTCATTATCTGATGGTTCATAAGACCCGTATTCACAATCATCTGGATCGTAATCACTCATGGCTGCAGGATCTTTAACAGGATCTCTTTTCACAACACACGGAATCACTAATTGGTATCACACCTTTCACTTGCTTATCAGCGAGCTCAAGAAACACGTCTTTACTCTATGAAAGCTCAGGCTAGACTCAATATAAATAATAATAAGTAAATAAATAAATAAGAGTGATTTCAACGCCCAACTAGGGAAAGAAAAAAAGTACAGGAAAACAGTCGGCAGTTTTCCCGCTCATAAATGGACTAACCATAATGGTAGAAGATTGATTGAACTATGTTCGCAGTTTAATCTAAAAATAATGTCAACCCATTTTAAGAAGAAAATAACAAAACAAAAGACCTGGAGGTACCCAAACACGTACATGGGTGAATTTCAAATTGACGATGTTGCCATTTCGTACCCCAATTATAAAGATATTTTGAATGTTCAAGTCAGGAAAGGAGCAAATATAAACACGGATCACTGCTTGACTAGAATCAAACTTAGCTTAAAACCTAGAAAACTATATTCAAAAGGGGCTGCTAATACCAAAGTTTGACCCAACGAAAATAAAACCAGCCCTAACAGAAGAGCTTGATAAACAACCTGCACAGAACTGGCAAGAATTAAAACAAAAAATTTTTAAAACAGCCTTAAAGTTGGTCCCTTTACAAAAACGTAGACAACATCCGTGGTGGGATGAAGTTTGCAAGCAAGCAGTATTAAGCCGAAGTAAAGCATTCAAAGATTGGAACAGTCAAAAAACAGCAATAAACTATAACATCTTTTTGGAAGTAAGAAAAGAAACATCGAAGCTAATTAGACAAACTAAAAGAAAATATGAAAACAATCAACTTAATGAAATAGAAAAAGATTTCCAAAAAAATAACACCCGAAACTTTTACAAAACATTTAAAACTAAATTAACAGGCTATCAACCGCAGAGCCTATGCTTTCAAAAGGAAAACGGACAACTAGCTCTAAATAACCAAGACAATTGCAAAGAACTTGCGAAATATTTTGAACAAATACTAAACTGTCCTGAGCCCTTAAACAAATTACCAACACTAAACCCTAAACAAACAAACCCAGATTCATTACCACCCAATGAAGAGGAAATACTTAGGCAAATCAAGCGGCTTAAAAATAACAAAGCTTCTGGTGAAGATGGAATCACTGCTGAACTTTTGAAATCCGCTGGTCCAGGTACAATCAAGGAAATAACCAAAATTCTACAAGAAGTTTGGCGAACCGAACGGATTCCGGAAGACTGGAAAGATACTCTAATCCATCCACTACATAAGAAAGGAGATAGAACGGATGTAAACAACTATAGAGGAATATCTCTTCTCCCAGTTTGTTACAAGATTCTATCTCAATGTCTACTAGACAGAGCACAGGGACAGTTAGAACCGAACATTGGTGAATATCAAGCAGGTTTTCGACCGGGCAGATCCTGCCCTGAACAGATCCTGAATCTAAAGTTGATTCTAAGACATCAAAAACTGTACAATAAAAATCTCGTCTGTACATTTGTGGATTTCAAAAAAGCATATGAGTCTATTGACCGCGAATCTTTATTCCGAATCTTGAAAGAACAAGGACTAGATCTGAAAACGATGGCAATTATTAAAGCAATGTTAACTAACACGAGGTCAAAAGTTAAATTCATGGGTGACATCTCAGAGCCCTTCGAAATTAAAACTGGTGTGAGACAAGGGGAAGGACTCTTGCCACTCTTATTTAACTGTGTTCTAGAAAAAGTAATGCAGGAGTGGCGTGAAACAAAGTCGGCACTGAATATTGACCAGCCCATTAAACTGGGGAGAACCAACATCAAAATTGATTGTATGGCATTTGCTGATGATCTAGCAATTTTAGCTCAAGATGTATTAACGACTCAAAAACAGATTGAAATCCTAAAAGAAACAGCAGAAAAGGTAGGACTCCAAATTTCCTTTGAAAAGACACAATACATGACCTGTAACAGACTAAGAACACCATTTCTAAAAACAAAATATGGTAACATCAGACGAGTCTCTCAATTCAAATATTTGGGTGAAATAATCATGGAAAATGGGTTGGAAAAAGCGGCTAATAAGGGTAGATGTCAAAAAATGGAAACGGCATTGAGACTTACACAAAATATTTACAACAAAAAATGCCTATCTAAAAACACAAAACTGAGACATTACAACACGGTTATTAAGCCAGAATGTCTATATGCTGCAGAAACGCTCATTTTGAATAGAAAGAGGGACATCGAGGACATTGAAAAGAAGGAAAGAAAAATCATAAGAAAAATCCTAGGCTCCAAACAAATAAATAGCACAACATACCGACTTCGAGAAAACCAAGAAATCAAACAATACACAGATATACATAGCGATATGAGAAAAAGAAGACTTAAGTTTTACGGACACATCAAACGGATGAATCCGAGTAGGCTAACTAGACAAATAGTCGAATTTTATGAAAATAGGAGTAGAGCTAAAGTAGAAATAATTAAATGGATTGCGGCAATTAAAGAGGACCTAAGATCAGCAAATATTACACAAAGTGAAATTGAAGATAGAGGCTGTTTCAGATACTTGGAATGTTGACCAGAGAAAGAAATGTAGGAAGACTGGAAAAACTTGGTCTGACGAAAGGAAAAAAGCTTATAGCGAAAGAATGAAATTAGTATGGGCGCAAAGGAAGGCTAACAACAAACGCCTCTAATTGTACTTGGCGTGGTCCACCAGGGCCCATACGTGAATAATAATAATAAAAATAAATAAATAAATAAATAAATTTATCTATTAGTGCAATAAAAAGTATAACTTAAATTTTATTATACATTTAATTCGGTTTCGCTCTCACTGCCACATTGATCTACATTAATAATAAGTCGTTCTATATTATTAGTAAATGATACGTAGGAATCTTTTATTTTAATAACATGGTTAATCGTATTTATCCAACTTTCTTTGGGAGTACTATCTACAACTTTCCTAATTAATGTTGCAGCACTTGTACTTAGAGTCAGATAAATGTTTTCTGCTCTAACATTGGATTTTACCTGATGCCACAAATGCTCAATTTGATGAAAAATACAATAATACGGGACAAGGCGAAAAACCGTATATTCCCATATCGGCAGCAATGGTATCACATACAGTTGAACCGTCCAAAGATTTTATAATGGACATGGTTAATGCTGGCTTTCATAATGGACGAGGTTACTGCCTCGAAAGACGGATATTTATGTTTATGATTTAAATTCACGATACATTTATTTGTATGTGTTTATAACATGAAATTACAAAAACGTTGTGTTATAAATCGATATTTTAACGTAAAATTTCAAGTGTTTGTCATGAAGTTGTAAAGATTTATGTCATAGATCGATCGATGAATGTTGTAGGTTAAAATTAGACGAACTTAAAATTTTAGGAAAGTAAACAATGAATAAATTTGTTATTGGTCCAACTAATTTTATTTACTCTATAAACATTATTGTCGAGACCAATTTTTATATGATGAAAACGTTATCAAGGTATGGGAATATACAGGTCTTTATTAAACAATTACATTACACATTTATTACAAATATAATTTCAAATATTTCATATAATTATATAAAGCATACAAAAACAGCTGTCTAAACATAGTGTTAAATACTGAGTACTTAATACATAAATACAATAATAAATATAAAAAAATCCTATATCTAAATAATTAGATATACTTAGAAGTTCATTAATCAGCCACATTAACTGCATACCTATATATCTTCATTAGATTTAGACGAGGAACTTCAACATAGATTCAACTTCAACATTGATTGTGCGTTGTTCTCGGCTAAACCAGTCTTCAATTAATTTCTCTGTATGCTCTACAGACTTTTCCCACACTTCTTCATTACACTGTTCGATTGCTTCTTTCTATATATTTTAACACTATTGTCTTGCCAAGAATTTCTTTTGTTGCCTTTTGATGAATGATCTCCTATTGTCATCCCTTTTTTACTTAAAGCCTACTTTAAAGCTCCTTCAGGAGAGTATTGAGTGATGTACGACCCATACTGACAATTTCCTTTTTTCTTAACTTCATATTAAGGCTTTTGATAGTTCCTACAAACGAAAAAAAATATATATTATGAGACAGAGCTACACTGGTATTTTTAGTTTATGAAACTGTTTTTTGAAAATTAAGCTACATTATATTCTAGTTTTAGTCAACACACTTGTATGTACACTGCTTATACGAGTAGACCTCAAACTGATTTATTTTTGGTTAAAATTAGTAATTTCTGGTACTATAGGTATTTTAATAATTATTGCTAATACCTAAATATTTTATTATTTATCAGGAATAGCAGGATATGCCAAATATTTGTGCTAGACTAAGTAAGATAGGTGTTACAGTTTTCTAATAAATTGTAAAGCCAAAATGTTTGCGAATGTGAAAAATTAAAAGGCTTATGTGCCACAACTGGCAAACAATTAATATGTATTCATTATACTTAAACGACTTCCTTTCTTTGTATATATTGTACAAGGTATTTTGAACTTGCATTTTATTTCCTTCAGATAAGTCTGTTGTTTTGGTCTTCACTAGAGGTCTGCTTGTTCCAGGAGAAGACAACTGGATTATGTTATTTTATTTTCTTAATAGTACACACTGTTTTTCTTGATATTTTTAATGCTGCTGAACTCTCGAAAAAATATATTACAATATGATAATGCAAAATAATGTAATGTAAATAGTGATCAAATTAACTATTCTTTACCTTTTGAATGGGTGAAAGAGACTTTAACGGTCCCCCATTCCCTTTTTCCTTTTCAAAATACTCATAAACATTGAGTACAAATTGTTGGGGTTGAGATGAGTGTGTTTTTCCCGACATTTTCTGAATCATCATTTTTAGATCCCAATATATATATATATATATATATATATATATATATATATATATATATATATATATATATATATATATATATATATATATATATATATATATATATATATATATATATATAGTAAATATCGTTTTTTAAATATAGTTCTGAATTTTCAATTTAGTGTTATTTGCATTAGAACTTTAAATCTTTTGGCGGTTATGATAAGTACCATTGTCCATTACAATTACGCTCACAAGACCACATTTTTATATGTATTTTCGAAGTATATATCGTTTTTTAACATATAGTTCAGAATTTCCAATTTACTGTTATTTGCATTAGGAACTTCATTTTTTTGGCGACTATAACTAGCATTGTCCATCACAATTAAGCTTTTCTTAGATACATTGGGCAAAAGGCTATTTATAAACCAATCTTCAAAATATTCTGCTGTGGTGTAGTCATAGTAGCCCAAAGATGAATGTTTAATATTTTTGGAGGACTACCGTAAACAATTTGGAACCCATCCATCCTTGGAACCAGCATGTAAAATTGTAAATCTTTTCCCTTTGTTCGCTGGGGCTTTGGTTTGGCATTGTCTTGATGTATCAACTTATTCTTTTGCTGGCGTCTCATGTGTACGGAACCTTGTTTCATCAAGGTAGGTAGATAATGGGATGATTTTCTAATCTGTATTTTTTGATAGAGTTAAGTAGTCAAACCGCTATCGTCGTAATCGTTGTGATTCCATTAATATTTGTCTTATATTAATGGTCCGATGTGCAAAACCCATTTGAGATAATATTCTTCGGTGGCTAGTTCTGTTGCAAAGAGTATCGGATTAAACTTTCCTTAGTTGCTGTTTCAATGAATGCAATGTAGGCACAGTCTGCTCTTCATATATAGCATAAATTTTGCTTCGAATTAAGTGTTTATCGCTTTCGTCAAAACATTTGCTTTTACCAGAATCACAACGGACTTTTTTGACTTTAATTGACCTTCTCGCAATATCTTTAACTGAAGACAACGGAATTTTCGTTAATGAAGATGTTTCTGCTGCATTTAAATTAAGCTCCCTATTCAATAAAGAAACATTCACATTTTTAACACTTTCCTTAACATCGGGCAATAAATGTTTTTTTTTTAATTAGCACTACCGGAGGCACAATGATCTTTATCTTGCCAAGAAGGCCACACTTTTAACACATTTGAACTAACAAAAAATCGAAGAATTATATCGATCGAAATTATAGAACTGCACTGTTTAGGAAAACAATGCGAACTAAACTAAAATATTTCGAAATTACTAAACCAGGTATAAAATTAATTTTATCTTTTTACCTGTCATTTTAATAGGCCCGGTCTTGTTTACGTTTCTTGCACCTTGCCCGTTTCTTGCCGGGTTTTATTTGTGAAGGGTTTGTTAAGAGTTTATTATAGCCAATCGGTCAATGATATATCTTGAACCGCAGTATACGAGAAAAACACAGAACTAGAGATAAAAGTCGATTGTAATAATGTCAATTGGTGTGTTAGTCACTCGTCCTGCAATCCAGTGACTCCGGGTTCGAATCCTGGTTCGGATATGGAAATGTATGTACACTATAAATTCGGATGTGTACACTATACCAGATTTTTCTATGAAATACTGGAAAAAATAGACCCTCCAATGCGTCTGTTATCGCAATCTAAAATAAAATAATTAGTATTTCACAGATTGGATTTTTTTTACAATGCCGTATTGTTTATTTAATTTTCTTCATTGAAAACGTTCCAAACCTTTCGGAACAATCCAATATCTTTCGATCTCAGGCTTTTTAATCTTGGAAATTGATCAAACTTGATCTGAAAGTTTTCTTCCTCCAGTTTTTTTGTCTGCTTTTTCTTTTTTTTTTACTGCACGGCAGGCAGGAGAGGGAGGGCGGGGAGGGGAGCTGTTCTTTTTTTTATTCACTGCTTTTTCGGGGTTATTAGCTTCAATCCCCTTCGATCCTGGTTCTCTGATGTCGTCCTTTCACCGCCTCATCGCCTCTTTTCTGCCCCCCCTCCCACTTCCAGGTCCCCCCTTCGATTGACCTTTTTTTCGTTCCTCTCTGTTCCGATAGCGATGATTTGGTTATCGGGTGTTCTCCATTTCCTTGTACTTCCGACGGTCATAGCTCAATCAAAGCGTTTTGCCACGTTGTCGTTTTGGTTCGTTTTTCCTGCATCAGCAGGAATTGGCGAGGTGTGGTTTTCTTAACGGAGGTCTTTCTCTTGGAACTTTGAATGATTACGTTGCCGTGAAAAAATAGAAATTCAAAAGAGTTTTTTGAAATTTATTTTTATTAAGATAAATTATCAATATAGATATAGACAAAATAAAAGTGATGGAACCAAAGAAACTAGATATTGTTTTTAGGATTTTGTATAGTTTGCCCGCTTTTCCCATTTTTTCGTTTATTTCAGCGTTTATTTTTGCATTATCTTCTAATGTTGTATTTAAATACTTATATTTTTTTACTTGCCTTTTACGTGCCTTGACCACTCAGCAATTGCGTTCTCACTAAGTGAGTATGTAATCAAAGTAACAGCCCCCGTATTTTATTAACGGGAAAGCCGACTGGGGCGGATTTCGAACAGAGCTTGAACAGAGAATTGAGCTAAATATAACTCTGAAGACGAAAGAGCAGCTAGACTATGAAGTTGAAAGACTAGTTTTTTTATGTTCAATCAATAGATAAAACATATCAAAAACCTGAAAAACACTAAATATTTTAACCGTTTTGTTTTTAATTAAATTTAATTAAATATACCATTTTCTTTACTTTTTGTTCGGACAGTAGGTTTGCTTTTCTAGTTTTTCTTTTTTTTGCATACTCCTTCAGATGTTTGTTTTGATTCCATGGAAAACTGTTTTGTCAGTCCTTAATTTAAGTAGTTAGTGTTCATCCAACTGATCACACAAATTTCTGTGTCAATTATCCTGTAAAACTTTCATAAGGTATAAGACTTTTCATATGCGATTACCTTCCAAATCGGTAGTCGAATTTTGTTCTTGTCTATTCTTGTCTAATTCTTGAATATTTTTATTCGTATGCTACAAAATAGACGATCCTGTAGGGCTTTCTCATTGTTACTACTCTCGGTTGTGTTGCTACATGTAAATTCTTTGCAGGCACGCAGGAATATTTCTTTTTATAAATTTGGCACGTTAATTTATTTTCCCTACATGAATTAAATAATATAAATAAAAGGTATAAAAACGAATGCAAAAAACAAAAGGAACCCTAATCTGATTTCGTTCTGAACTTACCTGTGAGCCTCTATAGCTTATGTAAAGATATATGAGTATAACGTCGAAAACAGCAACTATATTTTCAAATCGATAGCAAACCAACAAATTCAGTCAAATATATTAGGTTAAACCTATGGAACAATGACTAAGATCGATAAAGTGTTTTATTTACCCCAGACTTCGATTCTTTCCGAACCTCTTTTCAGAGAGGGGGCGAAAGAAAATTTCGGTATAACTTGAATGTCGAATTGCTCCCAGCCGAACCGATATTGGCGATATTAGCCTTCGGTACAATTGTGAGGTCAAAATGGTTCAGGTTTTTTTTCGGGAATTGTCTGCGTGTCATTGGTACTTGGTTTAAAAATTTATTTTCAATTTGATATAACTTTTTAATTATAAGGAAGAAAATAAAAATAAAAACAGTTTTGTTATAAAATTTATATATGATCTTTCCATTTATGACAAAAAAAATTGTTCAAAAGTCCAATTGGCACTTTTCTTTGCACAAAAAATATGATTGCTAATTTCTTTGCAAAAGGAGCACATTTCAAAAACCTCATACCATGATAAAAAATACTTTTGTGTGCTCAAAAATGGACTCCACTACTGTAAGTGAGGTGATATTTAAACTTGCCAAACTTTCATAGTTGGCACACGGAAAACCCGCATTTTACGCGTGAAGACCGACCCGAGTATCAATTTAAAGTTAATTAGTGCACCGGAATTTTAAACGGACAAATAATTGGACCATTTGAGCTGTATGAAACTTTCAAAGGCGCCAACTACTTCGATTTTCTCCAGAATGATTTGCAGACTTTGTTCGTTTAGAAGATGTATCACTCAATATCTACAGAGAAATGTGGTTTCAACAAGATGGCTGCGAAGTGCATTATGCTCGTTCCTATTTCCTCAGCTAGAGTTTTATGTTAGCCCTAAGGCTCCTACATGTTTCTAATCAGGTTGACTTCCGTGGTGTTGAAGTTTGTTTTGGTTTTTAGGAGGCTTCTATCTAGCCCAAGTAGGTCCGAAATCTTCGCTATTTTGGTGTCGACAGGTACGCTGTGTTGTGACCTCTGTTAATTGGATGATGAGTTTGCGGGCCGCATAGAAATCGCGATTCTCCATTTGAGGTTCCGCTGGCGGTGTTTCTTTGGTACCAGTTTTCACTGGTATTGTTGTTGGACTATTGGTTCCAATTGCCATCGCAATTGTTCCACTATTCTCTGCAGATGACTAGCAAAATCGGGTGAAAACTCGACTTGCTGTTGACTTGGCTCCGCCTGGTGGGCGGGGCTTCGAATGTTTCTTTCGACTTGATCGGAAACTGTTACTGGTTTTGGTTCGGTTCTTTTTTCTTTAGTTTGGCGTTGCGGAATTGGATTATTCGCAATTGATCTTCTTTTGATTTGTTTCTCTATATTAACGGGCTGAGAGTAGAGATGTTTTTCATTCAGGATGGATTTTTCATTGCGTGGCACACTTACGTGTACGAGCTCCTTACGTGGAGGAGCTCCTAGGAAAGGAGCTCCTTTCTGATATCTTCAGTCGGAAGGGTCTCTAACACGCCTTTGAATAAGACGTGTAGATTCCTGTTGCTTGATTCTGTTGTGGAGTTTTCTTCTCGAAAAGCTCTATCAGAGCTTTTCTATCAGTTTCGGTAACGGGGGCCATGAGGACTCCGTTTCTTAACGTCTTGGCTGACCTGACAGCTACGTTTGTTTTCTTGAGGATGCACATTACCTCTTGGAAAGCTTTCTTTATTGGTTTTGGTGCCGTTGTTGTTGGCTGTTCTTTGTTTCTGGTTGACGATGTGGATGGAGGATTGTCGATCGATTCTTCCATGGGTTAACTTGCCACGGAAGCTGACGTCATTTTCCTCCTCCTTTTCGTTGTTCGATTGGACACCTGGTGGTACCCATCTTGATCGGAAACTTGAGTGTTGTTTCCTTGTTCGGGTTCCTTCTGGATCTCGACTGTTTTCGGTAGCTCTTTTGGAGCTTTCTGTTTGGGTCACTATTGTCTGTGATCTTGAACGATCTTTGGGTTTCTTTATCTACTTTTGTTGGTGGCGTGATTTTTGTGTTTTGTTTGTTTTTCTGAGCAGAAGCATCAGCACTTGCTTTGCCGTCATTGGTGTTCTTCATCAATTTCTTGATGATGGCTTTGGCCTCTTTGGCTTCTTTTTTAAGTTTGGCGATTTCTTCTTCCATTTCAATGACTTCCTGTTGCAGTTCGTCAATGAATGGTTGGTGGTTTTGGAGGCACTGTATGTGATTTTCCTTCAATACATCAAAAGTCATTGGAACTAAGCCTTGCGCAGCCATGTCCTCGTCGAAAGCAGTACAGGATTCCATACTAGTTTCGTTACGTTCACTTGCCGTTTATCACACTTAGACTTGCTCTCGGAGAGATGTGCACTCTCTGAAGGCTCAGACTAGTTCTCTCTCTCACATTATGCTCGTCCTGTACAGGATTATTTGAACAGACAGCATCCCGAAAGGTGGATTAGGCACCGTGGTTCAATTGACTCGCCTCCTCGTTCTCCGGATCTAAACCTCCTTGATTTCTTTTAATGGGGCTGCATAAAAAAAAAAGTTTATTCAAAATCAATACGACATCTAGCCGAACTGTGTCACAGAATTGTTGAAACAGCAGAATAAATAAATGCAAGGAGATTCGCACGACTGGCTTAAAGATCTTTTTATTTTTTTATGACTTTTTGTTTTTTATTATGACTTAATGTGACATGGATTTTTTTTCTTATTTTTGCCAGAACAGGTATAACCTAGCCTTTCGCCCGGCACCCGCTTAACGTTGAGCTTCGAGACATCTTGTATATCTTAGTTTTTTTAATTAAAATGAATTTCCCTCAAGTATCGATCACCTCCGTTAAATGTACAGTTTTCGTTCAATTTGTATCGAAAAATGAGGCGATCAACTCAATAGTTTAAAAGTACGTTATAACATAAAATAAAAATACCATATCTGTATGAAGGCGAAGTTATTCTCCAATAATTCAACGAACGCATGCAGCATGCTGCGTATAAAACTGCTGAAACCACGGAAACTTTTCAGAATACGAAATAAAAAAAAACACGCCGATTGATGTTAATTCCTGGCGTAAATTTTCCTAATGAATTCCCAGCCGCATTTCCAGGTTATAAAAGGAAAAAACGAACAAAAGGGAAGAGAAAAAGGAAACAAAAATGGAAAATCGGTCGGAGAATCGTAAAAGGACGAATTAGAATACTGGACGGGGGTAAGTTAACGGCCACGCCTGCGGTCAAGACTCCAGTGCAGTCCTGCTAGGGATATAAAATGATTTAGAGTTTTCCAATAAGAGTGTCGGTACTTTGTTACTCAACACTGTTTGAAATGTAAATGTCACTTTTAGACTGCTGTGTTCACTACTTTGTGTCAATTCACTATGCAAAGATACACGATTCAACAGTGTGTAGAAATTGAAAGTTGAAGGACGACCTTCATAATCTTTTTTGACGCACTTCTGGCTTCGTGGATTTGTCAACAAATATAACTGCATCATTAACATCCTCAAATGATTCAGGAGTTTCCTCTTTATTCTTAGAAAGTGACTGTTTCGTATGGTTTTTGAGCTAAAAGAGCGTTAGGACCTTATTTTTTCGAAGACGATGATGGGGTGATAAATGTGTATATATAGGTGGACTGGTGCATTGTTTGCCAAATTAAAATGGCCGATAGGAGGGGCCTTTTGCTATCTCTTCAGCCTCCATAAAGGAGGCCCACAGATTTTTTATGTTCATTATTTAATTCTTTATAGACTTTATAAACTTTTTTTATAGACTCGCAAAGTTTTTGGAAGAACTAAACATACATTTAAATCTCAATTTTGAATTGTATATAAAAAATCTAAAAGCGATCATAGACTTATGCATTCATGCCATAAAAACGTTTTATGAACTTCTCTAATTTGCTAACTTTGTGTATATATTTGCGTAAATAACATACTCGTAAGTAGGTAGAAAATCGGACACAGTTATCAAAGTCGTTATTTTCAAGACCTGCAACCAATAAAATACGCGTAAGAATGCTTTACTTACTGTCAATATTGTTTATTTAATTTTAAATGTTAGGTACGTACGGCTAGTGATAACACGTGCCGAGGGAATTCATCTTTAGCGTGTACGGGTTGTAAGTCTGTTCAAAAATTACCTACTTTGTACCGGAGTGTAATGAAAAGCATGTGTCTTATTTTGACGGAGTACTTTCCATAGAGAAATATCTAGTAATGAAGCTACATTCCTGATGCTTCTAGTAGGTTCTTCCTCGAACAACGCCAAAATCTGCTTATCGATTTCAACATTGTGTCGCGTTACAATCCCTCTTGGTTCATTAAAGTTCAAATTCCCAGTTTCGCGTAAGCGTCGGTGAGTATTTTGGAACGTGCGGCGGGAAGATAAGCGTCTGTTAGCAAAGCGTTCTTGATAGATTCTTTGCGCTTCTCGTGCAACATCATTAGCGCTTCCATATGTCATCGAAGTCCACGTATTCTTCATTAGAAAATGCAGCCATCAACAAAATGTCGCAAAAACACTAACAAAACTAAACAAAAACCAACACAACCCAACAAAAACAAATAACACAAGTAACAGAATTAGAAGATTAGCGGCGCTGCGTTGGAATAACAAATGCGTTAATGAGCAAAGACAGTCAAATCTCGACTAAAAAAACTGAAACCACGGCGCACGTTTTTTGAGCTGGTTTTCCGTTTACCTAATGAATGCATCTGAATACAGATGATGCAATTCTACTGTGTATGAGGGAGATATCAGTTTTTAACTGTTTTGCGCGTGTTGTTTACACCAAAAACAAGTTTTGATCCTGCATATCAAATATCAGCCTAATGCGCCCCGATACACAAAGTTAGCGAATTAGTGAAGTTAGTAAAACGTTTTTATGGCACGAATGCGTACCGTTAGAAAGAGGATAAACCACAGATTTAAAAGAATTTTAAAAGAATTCGAAGAACATGATACCTTTTAGTTTTATTTATATGCAATTTAAAGTTGAGCTTTAAATTTATTTTTACTTTTTCCAAAAACTTTGCGAGTCTATAAGAAAAAAACTAAATGTCGTTTGCATGTAATTTTGATTTTCATAGAACCCTACGACATTACACATTAAAATAAAAAAAAATAATTTGGAGGATATACCAATAACTTTTTTTGTAATTTAAGTTTCAATGCTAAATATTTCAAAAAAAGATTTAAAAATTAACATAAAAAAACCTGTGGGCTCAATAATGTTTTATGGAGGCTGAGGATATAGCAAAAGACCCCTCCTATCGGCCATTTTAACTTGTCAAACGATGCACCAAACACCTTGTATGATAACAGGTGTCCAGAAATGCCATTCATATTAGCTAGTCGTGTTAACTTTACATCGAAGCTTCATTCAGTGAAAATTAGTTGCCAAAACGAATAATTAGTTACGGGACAAAAATGTGGTTTCTGTGTTCGCGCGTATTATCAAAACAACAATTCGCTTACTACGGCTCGTCGCCTTTATAGGATCCTATCCCAAGGAAGCCAAGTACGACAGTATTTTTTTTGCTAAATATGTTTCCGAACACTGTACTATAATGATATATTAATATAAAATTATTATACCTTAAATCAACTGCTATTAATTACACCTACACAAATGAACAACAATATTGAACACCTTATATAATAATAAAGCAGCTCGACAGGCCTTAAAGACACATGCCTTTGACTTTCTATACTATTTTTCCCCCATTTTATTCTGTTGATATCTGCATCCCGCCATCCTACTACCCTTGATAAAACTTAAATCTTCCTTGGATACCTCCAACCAGTTCTTTCTTGGTTGTTCTCTTCTTCTTCCTCTACGCCCCTCTCCTCTTAGCAATGCTTGTTTTTGCCCATCTACTATCTGGCATTCTTAACTCATGACCCAATCACCGCAATCTAGAAGACCTAATTATCTGACTTATAGATGATGTTCCGTATAGAAGTTTCATTTCTTTATTAGTTCTCCTTCTCAATATATTCTCTTGTATTTTCACTTCACCAAATTTTTAAGCAGATACTCTTCGTACTTCAGTACTCTTCTAGACATTCAATTTTTCTTCTTTTTTGTTCGTTACTCAACATTCACAGCTATGTTGTGTAACGCTGCCAGAGCATTGCTTCTCCTTACCATCCTTTTATTTCAATCAATTCAATGTCCGTTAATTCATCGCCTTCGCTGGTTATGGTAACTACCAAATACTCAAATTCTTTGACTGTTTTGTTACACCTTAATAGCTTCTCGAGTGCTCTTCGTTCGTTGGCGTTATTTGGTCGTGGTTATGGGTTGAGGAAAAATCAAACAAACGATAAGGATGCGAGCCAATTTAATAACCCCGATTGGTAAATGGTTTATCAAAAAAAATCTATATACATGTGTAAAATTTAACCTATTTAATAATTACTTAAAACTAGAAACAACTTTGCTAGAGATGCGTTGAAAAGACAAATTACACTAATATAGTTAAGATGAATAGAAAGTTAATCCTAACTTTTGCTCGTACCATTCGATGGTCACTTCCAACATTAAAATTGTTAAGGGCAGTATAATTGCAGAATATTGTTTTAGCGTTGGTTATGTTATAATCATATTCACTTGTGATTACTTTATTTTTCCAATGATGTCATTCACTTTCATTTGTTCCCTGATCCATGTGCAGGTCTTTCTATCCCGTCTAGTAATACCAAGCATACATCTTTCCATTCCCCTCTGTGCTACTCGAAGCTTTTGAACTGACTGTGATGTGAGTGTCCAGGTCTCACTTCCGTATGCCATAGCAGGACAGTGTGTCAAAGACTTTTCTTTTCAGACAAAGTGGTAGTTTGCTCTTAAACACTATGTTGAGCCTGCCAAATACCTGCCAGCCACATTTAACGCGTCGTTCCACCTCCCGGACGGTGTCCCCTTCCATTGAAACCCTTTGCCCAAAATATATGTAGTGATCCACAACTTCCAAATCCGTTCCTAAAATAGAAATCCTTTTGTCCTCAGCAAATTTATTGGACATGACCCGACTCTTCTTCTGGTATATTTTCAAGCCAAATGGTTCCCCAGCCCTTGGCAATTCTTGTACGTGTCCTTGCAGCTCATCTGGGTCTTGTGAAAGAAGAACGATATCATCTGCAAATCTAAGATGATTTAAGTACGCACCATTAAACCTTATTCCATCTTGTTCCCAATCCAGCTTACGGAACACTTCTTCCAGGCAGGCTGAGAAAAGAAGAGGCGATATTGCGTTCCCCTGTCGTACGCCCCGCTCTAGATTTATTCCCACCTCAAGATTGTCAAGGTGGACTGTCGCTGTAGCTTCATTATATATCGATCCTAGCAGGTTTACATAGGCTTTCTCTACACCTTGATTAAGCAATGCATCCATTATGGCCCGCTTTGAGATTGAATCAAATGCTTTTTCATAATCGATAAATGCCAAGTACAGTGGCATAGTGTATTCGTTGTGTTTTTCTATGACCTGCTGTAGAACCTGGATATGATCCAGTGTACTGAATCCACTTCTGAATCCTGCTTGCTCCCTTGGTTGTGCGTCATTAAGTTTTCTTAGTATTCTTTTGGATATTATCTTGGTGAAAATTTTGTAGACCACTGATAGGAGGCTTATTGGGCGGTAGTTTTTTATATCTTCCCGTGCTCCTTTCTTATGTAAAATAATCACTTCTGCATTTTTCCATAAGCTGGGTAATTCTTGTTGTTTGAGGCAATCTTGGCAGTGTTTTATGTAGGGATCGACCACCAGCTTTTAATATCTCTACCGTTATACTATCCCTTTCTGGAGCCTACCGTTATACTATCCATTTTTTTGTCATTAATTCAATGAAAAAACGCCGGACAATGAAGAATGCAGACAGTCCTTTTGGCAGGGTCGAGTACGTTGAGCTTTGCAAAACTATTAGAAAACGTATTCGAGAGGAAACGCGCCGATTCAACATGCAGCTTGTGCAAAAAACTCTGGAAGAAAACAGGGGAATTAACAAAGCTAAGCAGAAGCTGAGAAGGAAAAGGACACAAATGTTTTCCTTAATGCGTGAGGATGGTACAATATGCAGGAAACGGACGGAAATGTTAGAGGTTGTCCGAAGATTTTATTCAAAGTTATATGAGGATCAGAATCAGACAAGAACAGCAATGCCTACTGAAGAACAAATGCCGGATATCCCGGTGGAGGAAGTGACAAAGGCTATAGACTCGATGAAAAATAGCAAGGCTCCGGGATATATATATATATATATATATATATATATATATATATATATATAAATATATATATCCGGTATATATATATAAATATATATATATATATATCCGGGATATATATATAAATATATATATATATATATCTATATATATATAAATATATATATATATATATATCTATATATATATCTATATATATATATATATATATATATATATATATCATATATATATATATATATATATATATATATATATATATATATATATATA